>JANZLD010000006.1:11027685-11065006 GCA_026413575.1 Erythroxylum carthagenense | reverse complement strand
GAGAACGAAGCGCCCCTTATAAGGGTGTGGATACCTTCCCCTTGCAGACGTGTTTTCCATGCCCTAACGCACCGGATTCCATCAGAACTCCGAAGTTAAACGTGCTAGGGCCAGAGCAGTACCAGGATGGGTGACCTCCTGGGAAGTCCTTTGGAAAAGTAAAACCATGAGGGTGCGAGGCCCTAGAGGCCGAGGCCCAAAAGCGGACAATATCTGTAAGCGGGTGGGCGCGAGGCCCGAGAGGCTGAGGCCCAAGTAGAGGACGCGAGACTCGAGAGGCCGAGGTCCTGTGGACGCGAGGCCCGAGAGGCTGAGGTCCTACAGATTGGTATCAGAGCCAGGACCCGAGCCGTTGTGCCAGCGAGGACATTGGGCCTCCTAAGGGGGGTGGATTGTAAGATCCCACATCGGTTGGGAAGGAGAACGAAGCACCCCTTATAAGGGTGTGGATACCTTCCCCTTGCAGACGCGTTTTCCTTGCCCTAACGTACCGGATCCCATCAGAACTCCGAAGTTAAACGTGCTAGGGCCAGAGCAGTACCAGGATGGGTGACCTCCTGGAAAGTCCTGTGGAAAAGTAAAACCGTAAGGGTGTGAGGCCCTAGAGGCTGAGGCCCAAAAGCGGACAATATCTACAAGCGGGTGGGCGCGAGGCCCGAGAGGCTGAGACCCAACTGGAGGAAGCGAGGCCCGAGAGGCCGAGGTCCTATGGACGCGAGGCCCGAGAGGCTGAGGTCCTACATATATATATATATACATCAGTGAGATGTTATGGGAAAGACACATAGGAATGTTATAAATGATGAGATGCTGTTGAATATGAAGAGTAAAATGAATTGAGGTTGAGAGTTTGATGAATTTCAATTGGTAGTTGAATTTTTATTAATGATGTGCAATAGAGAAAGTGAAGTTGGGAAAATTTTCAAGTTTTCATAACGGTAAAATGTGTGTTTTGACTTCAGAAGAAATTTTGTATTAATCTATGAGGATTTTGACCAAGTTGTCTTAATAGAAGTTATAGATGAACCTTCTAACTTTCCAACGATATAAAGTATATCATTATAGGTGATGATGTTGCATGAGAAATATGAGCATGACAGCTATGGTGAATGATAAGAGTTTGTGGTTTTGACGAATCAAATAGGTTGAAAATTGAGAGTTTTATGAGATAAATTTGGTGTTTGAATTGATATGAAGTGAGTTTGCATTAGAAGAATTGAAATTGGGAAGATTAAGAGTGAGTATGAGGTTATATTGGATTTAGGAAGCATTGGAGTGGCTTTGGAGGAGTTTTGGGAACCCCTACGTCCGTTAGACGGACTCTAGATATTGTCGGGTGAGAAAGGACTCCTATGTCCATTAAACAGACATGGATGTCCGTTAAGTGGACCTTCACGGTCAAAAAGGGCTCCCCAACCCGACAATGTCCGTTAAACAGACATTCACGGGTCAGCTTTAGTAAATTGTGATTTTTGACCCTTTTAGAGACAAAATCTCACTTTATGGTATTCTTGAATATCTAGAAGTCTACTTTCAAATGGTCCAAGAGTGAACTCAGTCAGACATATTTAGAAAAAGTTATGGCATTTGCGCCAAGATAGGTGCAATATGAATAAGGACTTAAACATGTTGAATTCTTTTGGTCATAACTTCCCCATCCGATATCGGAATGAAGTGATTCTTGAAGCGATAGTTTCCTAACACATGTATCTATCTCTATATAATAATTGGGATCTTTTGGAGTTTATTTGAGAAATTTTGATGGAAAGTAAGTGAGAAGTCGGTTGGGAGAGCATGATTAAGGTATGAATACACTTTGGATTTTTAAACATATCTTGAGCTATAGAGTTCCAATTAAGATAGTTCTTTCTTCAAATTAAACTAGAAATGTAGAGCTACAATTGTTTTGAAGAAGTCAGTTATAATTTTTGGTGATTGACTAGTGTGGGCACATCACCCTTGTGAGATGATGATCAAAAAGGGTTATATGGAAATAACCCCTCAAGGTAATACACACATTCACGTTTTATGATTTTCGGAACGATCCGATGATGGTTAAGAGAATTCCATTGGATTAAGTTAACATTTCATGATCCGAAGTTGGGCTCCGCAAGCGGGGTCTAACACTCCATACATGAACATATCTTGTTTCTGGATAAAATATACTGCTCACTTCCCACTGGCTTCCTAGGGTTTTGTAAATCATGTAACACATTTGTAATATAGATTGTACAACCAGAATCAATCCACCATGTGTCATAACAAACTTTAATCATATTAGATTCAAAACAAACTAGTGAGATTATATTATCTTTCTTTTCAAACTATTCCTTGCGTTTGACACAATCCTTCTTCATGTATCCTTTATTCTTGCAAAAGAAGCACTTGAATTCCTTCTTAATGTCAACTTGGATAGGTTTTTGACCTTTTCCTTTTGAGTTGGCTTGATTTTTCTTTTTGCCTTGAACAACCATATATGCACTATACAACTCTCTTCCTGTTCCATTGATAATCTCCCTTCCTCTTGGTTTATTGACCATTTATCCTTAAATGTATTATAAGAGATTTTAAAGGGTTAGTATGGTGGTGGAAGGGTGTTCAAAATGTAATGCATGAGGAAAGAATCAGATATCTCAACCTCTAGTTTCTTCAACTGAGCCACAATATACCTCATTTTCACGATATGTTCACGCACACCTCAGACACCAATGAGACTTGTAGATAAAAACTTCATAATTAGGGTGCTTGTAAGTGCTTTGTCTGAAGTTTCGAACTGCTTATCAATAGCCTTCAGTAGAGCATAAACATTGTCATGTTGTTCTACAGAACCACGAATGCTAGCATCAAATTTTTTTAATGAACATCACACTTAGGGGATAAGATCGCTCCTAATGTTCATAAAGCACAATTTCAGCTGTAGTGCTAGCCTTCGATATCTTAAATAGTTAATGTCCATCCACCCCAGATGAAGAAGAATTCTCTCCTTCCAAATCTTATAATTTTGACCCCTTAATTTGGGAATTTCACAACTTGTATAGAGAAACTAATAATTTGAATAGCTGTATAAATTAGACATACATCTTCTCATCAATAAATTGAGGCTAACAAACTATATCTATTATTAATATAAAGCATATCTTAAAAGACATACATCAAATGACATAAAAATTGCCTGTGGGCTAAATTTTTAATTCAAACATATTTATGTTAAACTATATGATAAAACTATCAAATTATAGACCAATTTTTAATACCTATGGGTAAATTAGAAAAATAATTTGATATTTCATCCTAATTAACTATTCAAATATAATAAAAATTCCTATGGCATAAAACTTATTATACAAAAATAATTAATTACAATTAAAAGTCTTTAAACTTTCTGTGATTATTATGGCTAAGTCCTAATAATTAATCACTGAAAACTTTTTATTCATAATGTTATTCACAAGGCAAAAAAAAAGGAGATATAACAGCCACAAAATAATATGTTGCGTGATTAACAGTTATTCAAATACAATATCAATGTATAATATATACAATTATAAGCTATTAGTTCAGATGAGTGAGGCTCACCATTCCCTCCTATGAGGTGCTGCCTTGAGCCACAACATTTGTTGTTTATAATAAAACAAAACGCATAACATAGCTAAAACATATCTAATTGTTAACAAAACACAGAGCATAGCTAAAACCACATAAAAGACGCATTTCAAAACACTTACAAAATGACGTTGTTTAATCTATATGGGTCTTCTTCAACCTCTAGCTGGGTCAAATGGACCCAAGTCAAGACCCATAGGATGCTCCACAAGTCGTACCAAAAAAGACCACAAAAATGCATTTTTAAATGTAGAAACGCTTCTAAAACATTTAATAGAAGATTTTTTTACCTTTAATCTAAAGAAAAACATCCAAAAACAACTCTAAATTGAAAGTTTTTGAATCTGAAAAGGTAGAGGTTCATAAGGCTCTGATACCAAATATAAGCACATTCTAACATATATTCAACATTAATATACATTAGAATATCATATAAACTAAATGTGGAAGAAAAAATGAAGTACCTCCTGCCATTATTGTTGGTACTTAAAGAGCTGCGTTTTGGAATTCTTCTAAGCTCTTAAATCCCAATACAATGGTGTATGTCTTTCAAAAGAGAAAAGAAGCTTCAGGACCCAAAAAACTGAGAAAACAACATATATGAATATGCTTCCATCAAGCACAATATCAGTTACCTTAAAACCAGGAATTCATACCCATTAACTTAGATAATGTTTGGACCACTTATGACACAAGAAGAGTAGAAGTTCTCATAGTCATTAGATAGCGTTAAAAGATTTGAAACTTTTGACAGTGATAAGATACAACTACTCAAAAACTACAACTTTGATTGTTATTGTTATTTTGATTTTTATATTAGATTCAAATTTAGTTTAAATTATTAGATTTAATTTATTACTAGTTCATTATACAATAATAGATGTTGGTGTATTCTTTTTTATGTTAATAAAATAATTTTTACTTTTTAATTCTTATTTATTATATACTAGTTTTATATAGCAATTCAATTTCGATAGAACTATTAAAACTTAAAAAACATTTCTTTGATCAATTCGATATTTAGTCTAATTTTCAAAAATTTTGATAAAGATGATATCATAGAGCTGTTATGAAAGGAAAGAATTCTAGACAAGTTTCATATGTTGCATGTCAAACTTCAAATTGTTTCATTAATATTCCCATTATTTGTGAAGGAAGAGTAAGAATTTTTTTATAAATAAGATATTCTAATACCTAACATTTTCAATCACAAAATAAAATTTAGGAGAGAATTAACTTCGTGGTCAATCGATCCTAACGAAAAACTTATTTGTTCGTTGAATTTTACAAATAACTATGGATAAAATTAAACACATAAGGCAGCGTTTGGTTGTCGTCCCCATCACCGGGGACAGTGCACAAAACATAAAAATCTTGTCATCTGAAGTTGTTTGGTTGTCGTCCCCCTCTTTTTGTCATCTGCCCCCAGTAAACAGAAACAACAATTTTCTGTTTACCTCAAAACCATAGGACAGGGATCATTTCTGTTCTGTCGCCTAAACAAATCCTCCTCTCGTCCAAGATTAGCCCTACCTTTCTCTACCGCCGTCTCCTTCAACCGTCGAACCAGTCGTCGCGGTGACTCTGGCGCGTCACTTTCTTGCCGGTGGTGAAGCCTCCAGCCAACAGCAACTCTGTTCGTTCTTCGTCTCTCTGCAACAAAACGTACCGATCCCTCTTCGATCTTAAAAGTGTGCTCTAAAAAGTGTAAGTTTCGATCTTGCTCTATCTGGGTTTTTACTTTAGTTTCGATCTTCCTCCATCTCATCTGGACCGACATGAAGGATAATATCTACTCAGACATGAAACTGTTGTAAAGAGACATCTGGTCCCATTAAAGTGTAGAGGAAGATCTGGGTTTTCACCATTCATGAAACTGCTATCATGAATGGTGACGACTTTTATGTGATTCTTGGATGGGTCTAATTGTAGCACAAGGAATAAAGTGTTAATGGATTCGTTTAGTTTCGTTTAGCTGGAAGAAATTCTTGCCTAATTTATATTGTTCGTGGAAACATCGTCATATCTAATGCCATGAAGGATAATGCTATCTTCATTACATGTACTATAATACATCATGAAGACATGAGTGAAATTGATACTTTTCAGCTTACTGAAAGAAATTGAAAGGGTACAAGCAATTAATTTTGAAGCATACTATTGGTTCATGACAACAGATGAATAATATATGTGATAGTTGCATTCTTGATCTCTTTAAAAATGCTATCTCTGATCCCTGTTGCAATGTCCTTTTTCTGTCTTTGGTATTTGCTCCATTCTTTAGTTGAATGCACTAAATCCAAATCCAAGAACTTTTTCAAATAAAATAGATCTCTTGATACTTTCCAGCAAAGTGTATTTACATTAATGATTTTTTATAGCTCTTGTGGCTCTAAGTATTTTTTTTGTAATGTTCCTATTGCTTATGCTTTCTTATCTGGTTATTAATAATATCCCACACACAATCAATCAAGAGTTGCTTTGTTTGATGAAAAGCTGTTTGAATCTCATGTTTTTGGGAAAAAAGATTTAAAGTGAATTTGTTTATCTAATTCTGACAAATTTGGTCTGTGGCTGTTAAATGAAAATGTATCATCTAGAGAGAACTGGTTGAGAAAAAGGAACTACAATAATTAGTATCAGCTTTTGTAACCCTTGGCAGATAAAAGATGCTAATCTTCATGAAGTAGGGAAAGCCTGTGATTAGGTATCTGTTTAAGAACTGAAGCGGGGCTGAATGGTTTATCTTCTATTTCTCGCCACTTGAACCTTCTATTGGAAATTGCTTATTTGCATGTGGATAACTGAACCATGTCTGTAATTCCTTAGGTGTATCAAGAACTAAATATAATCAAATATTCCCTTCAATAATGAAGAAAAAGATTAGGAATATTCAGTTTTCTACCTCTCTCTATGTTGGAATACATTGTTGAGAAGAATCTTTAACTTGTAATCTGAACATGTGATCTTTCTGAAATGAAGTTGTTTCTTCTGCATCACTTTCTGAGCATGAATTGAACACTGTTGTGCTACTGGCTGAGGAAAACTCATCAAAATCCGGACCTTGATGGTTTTCTCGAAAGTCCTTGTGGACGTCACACTTCTCGTCTCTTTGCTTGCAACTCTTGATTCTCAACTTCTCATTAATAGAAATGATCCGGTTATACGTTGCTTTTATTATTCTTGGAAAATTGGTGATACCCTTTCTGCCTCGCTTTAGACCAGAACCGACTGACCACATCAGGAGCTTTTCTCCACTCCCAAGACAGCAGCAGTAGCAGCTACTTTCTGATATTAACCCATTTCTTTGATACCCTCTTTCTAGAAGGTAAGCCTCTGGGATGAAAGGTTCTTGCTGCTGTTGAAGAAGCTCTTGAAGTTTAACTGGTTTTGACACTGTGGTAGCCATTAGATAATTGTCTAAGTATCTTCCGGTGCTTGAGGGGGACTACAAATCAAGATGGGATGCGAACAGTTTTAAGCACCTCCAAATAAAGGTGGTGACATTGGTGTGGCTGCAGTAAATTTGATAGACAGCATGGCTCTGCTTGAGACTGAACAATATTAGGAAAGGTTTGGGACTCTTTATGAAGACTTGAAACAAATTAACAGGTATAGTGCAACGGTCTCTAGGCTATGCCTTTTTCGAGTTTTGGTAGTATTGTTTGGGAGCTCCAGGTTCCCTTTATGCTAGATATCAGGTAATAAACTTTCTGATCGGGTTCTCGTCCTTTCTTTTTGTGCAGTGTCTTATAAGACCTGCAACTAAAAGTGGTCTTTCAAACCCACCCTTTGTGTGACCCACATGTCTGAGTGGATAGTATCCTTCATGTCGGTCCCGTGATGTTTGAGAGGGTATAGGTTGTTGAATTGCCGGCGGATTCGGACAAATTGAATGTCTCATTAGTAGTGATGATGATCCCCTTTTTGTTGGAAAATTGATGAGTACAATTTCTAGACCCTTTTAACTCTTTCTGTATGTCAGAGACTAACGTTGCATTGCTGGCTATCTCTTCATTATTTTCACGACTGTAACGTTGTCGCTTTGGATGTGAAGTCCCAAAGGTCTAAAGACATTAATCAATCCAGTTCTTGAAGATATTTAACATCTATATTCTTCTTGTTGGTAGTTTGGTCGTTGAATCATTATCTTGTTCAGCTTTGCTTTGAGACATTAAAGTTGTATTTCTTGGTTGGAAGTTGGAACTTTTTGGTATTGCACGCCCCTTCCAGTCCAATCATGTTCTCTTATCCTGTCTTACCAAGTAAGTAAACAAGAAAAAGGGCAGTTGTGGAGGGACGCCAACATTGGTATACCTTGCATAATGCAAGTGATACAGAATCATAATGCAGACGGTTGTCTTGTTTTCTTTCCCTTGTTATCTGCTTCTCTCGGTGGTTATATGTTGAGATGTACGGAATTCTATCGCCTGAGAAGTGATCATATGTAAAAGTCATGAAACTAAGTGACGATGAACAATAGAGTTAGGTTAAAGAGAGCTTTGAAGAATGCCAGTTTATCTCTGAGCTTTCAGATTTCGACTAAAGAAGTAGGATTCCTTCGATGATTATAAGCGCCCTATCAAAGAGGGAAAGCCGCTGTGGGGCTCATATATTTAGTTTCTTTAGTCGTTCATGAGAGTACAATTTGAAGAACATATTCAATGGCGGCCTTAAAACCTGTTGTATGCAAGGTATTGCGGCAATGATCCATAATAATTCTCGTCTGCCAACTTTGCTTGGCATGTAAATCCTCGTGAAGAAGATGAAATACTCTCTGGGTCTTAAATTCTAATTAATGACCCAAAGACGGAAGGCACGAACGCTTTGGGCTTTATCAATTAAAGTCTCTCGAAAGTCTTATTTAATAATAATAAAGAGGTGAGAATAAGAATCTAATATTTATTTCTTAAATTTTATTTAATTATTAGAAATTAATAAAATAAAGATCAATAAAATTAAAATAAATTCTAAACAATACTAAACTTTTATTTAGGAAGTGTCAATATAAGTTAGCATTAAATGTTAGAAATAAGAGATAAAAGATATTAAAATATTATCATAATATTGTTACGATATTATTTTTTCATCAGAATATTATCATTAAAAATTATATATTATTATATTATTATATTAATTTATTTAAGAAATATTTTTATTTTATTGATATTTTATTATTATCTTAAAAATTATTTATAATTATTTAAAAATTCATAATATTATAAATAATTTAATTAATTATTTAGAAAACAAAATATATAATAACTAAATATGAGTAAAAAAAATTATAAAACATTTGTAATAATTTTTTGAAAAGTTGAAATTCATTAAAATAAATAAATGAGATAAATACAAATTCAAAGCTTCTCCTATATCAAGGAAAAGCCAAAGTGACAAGAAGGTAACTTTTAGTACATGACTAAACGAGACCGTGATCATAACTATACTATTCATTAAACAACTCTATAGAGAACCCAACAATAATGAAGAGTAACGATCTAGTGAGCTTTCTTTAGAGGGAAAAGTTATTCCCCCCATCGAATAGATTCCCAATAAACTTTCGAATTAAGATAGATTTGTCGAAGGCATTCATCATCTCCTTTCTGGCGATAACTTCCAAGGTAGTGAATTTCTATCTTGAAATATGTTTCCTTGTCTTTTTCTTAAACAATGTGTCTCTATTTAGGGTTTGAATCATTGAGTAATTCCTTTTAGCCGCATTGGTGGAACTGATCAAAAAAAGAGTTGTTATCTTAAGGCGTGCGACTTTCCTTTTTCTTTGTTGGTGATTGATGCAAAGGATCTAAGTTCTAAGGCGTCATAGAAGATCGACCTTGTATGAACTAACTCCATCCTTAGAGATTTCTTTGCATCCTTATGTGTTGTTTTGATGACCAGATGCTCTGGATTCTTTGGGCATTTCATAGTCTATTTTAGCCTTCCATGTTGGACCCTAAACTTTTCTTGAAAGTTAGAAATATAAAATGAGAAATTATTGGTGATTATTCATGTGTAAAGAAAAGAAGAATTCTTGAATTTGAAATGAAGTAGAAAGGATAATTAGGACAAGATGGGTTATATGTAAAATGTTGGAAGTTGTAAGTTGAAACACGATCACTAAGTATGTTTCGGTATTTTAGTCATAAATTTTTCTCTAGTTATCTGAATGAGGTGATTTTTGAATTGGAGTAAACTAGAGACATAGTGCTACAAATTGTTTGATGAAATCGAGTTCTAATTCAGTCTTTAAGAATTTCAATTTTTGAATGGAAGTTGAGCACAGAATATTGTTTCAGTATAAGAATAGTCCGAAAATGTTTGGGGTATAACTTTTAGATTATGAAACCAAATTGAATTATTTTGGTGTCATTAAAAAATTGAGACACTGAGGAACATTTTTCTAGAAGGAAGTGTTATCAAATTCCTTCAATTACCTGATCAGAAAAAGGTCTTGATTTTTAGAAGAAGTTAGGCAATGACTTAAATGAATTTTGAGGTATTGATAGATTAATTATGTTATTTTTGGAGAGTTAATTAGCATGTTAATGTGAGTAAGGTTTTATGACATGGGTTAATTGAATTATAGTGTTAAGGTAGTAAGATTGCATGAGGGGCAAAATTGGCAAGTCACTTAAGCATTTAAGTTACAAGGCATATAAGTAAGGGCAAAATGGGCATTATTCAATCATTAATGGTATAAAAGGAAGAAGAAAAGAGTGTCTTACATTTATAAGAAGCAAAAAAAAAGTGAATGAAAGGAGAGAAAGAGAGAGAAGCACGAAAAAGAGAGAAAGGAGAGAAAAAGAAGAAAAAGCTAGGGTTTCTCCATTTCTTGGTTTTCGAGAGAGATTTTGAAATTTATTCAAGAAGGAGAAAGGAAGAAGAAGATGAGAGATTCCATTAGAGCCAACAAACTCTTCATTTGGTGAAGATCTGAGGTAAGTGGGATTTTAAATCTTTGAATTTTTGAGAGGGTTTGGGTTCATATAATTTAAGAAATGTATGGGTTTAAGGATTTTAGGATCAATTTTAGTGAATATGTCTTATGGGTTTCTCAATTGGAATGCCTATTGATATGAAAATTTTTGTGTCAATGTTGAAGAAAATCAAGAGAGGCCAGAGGAGCAAGAGTAAAGACTTTTGAGCAAGGTTTTCAAGCAAGAAAATAAGGTGGGTTTCATGTTTATAATTAAGTAATGAGTCATTGATGTTTTTGTTCAAATCAAGAAAGAAAAATGATTTCAATTACTTCATAAATGTTTTTTATTGCTTTTGAATGATTTGTGAGATTGCTATATATTTTGATGTATGAATTTTGATGATGAATTGTGATACGGAAATGATTTTGAAAAGACTTTATGTTTATGAAATTGAGTTTTGGAAATGCATATGAAATATTTTATGCTCATGAAAGACAAGATTTCAAAATGTGCCATTTGGGCAAATGGTTTGCAAGTTATGAGATGTATGATTATATGGGTTTGTGGTGGTCCCCTAGGTATGTCAAGTGCACTTGTCTAAAGGCTTCTCCCACCTACTCGCTAGTGACATGGAGCTCCCTCACGGACTCCCATAAGTTCACGGCAACGCAAAACCATTATGTGGGATTGCGTTAGTACGTTCTGTTCACGGCTACATAGGACTCTTAGGAGAAATGTGTAGTACGTTTTGTTTTGGATTCACCCAAACCATTTCTGATGTGCCTATGTGTTTATGAATTGTGAACAATTTGAAAAATGCATAAATTGTGTTGTTGTGATTTTGATTACATGACAAGAATTTTGTGAAACATGCGTTTTAAGATTCAATAAGAATTTTCTATGAGATTGAACTTTTTGAACGGTTTTGCTTGTTATTCGTTATAAGCATGTTACCCACGAGCTTTAAAGCTCACCCCCACTCTCTTTCCTTTATTCAGGTGATGAGCAAGAGACCAAGTGAAAGTGAATCAAGGAATAAATCCAAATTTGCATGTTTTGTGTTGTTTTGGAGTAATTTATGTAAAACAAAGCTGTAATTGCGTTTTGAGAAATTATTATTCAAGTGCCATGTGTAATTTGGGGATATTTTGGAATATTAATGTATTGTGGCTTGAAATGTCATTAAAAAACTCTTAATTTATGATGTTAATGAAAAGTGGATTGGTGTATAGACATGAAATGTGAATTTGTATATGGATGACAATAATGAATGTTGAGCACGAATGGTTGGTGTGTGTGTGTGTATATATATATATATTCACATCAGTAAGATGTTATGGAAAAGAAAGATAGGAATGTTATGAATATAGAGATGTTGTTGAATATGAAGAGTCAAACGAATTGAGGTTGAGAGTTTGATAAATTCTAACTGGTAGTTGAATTGTTATGAATGATGTGCAATTAAGTGAAGTTGGGATAAATTTCAAGTTTTCATGAGGGTAAATTGTGTGTTTTGAGTTCAGAAGAAATTCTGTATTAATCTATGATAATTTTGACCAAGTTGTCTTAATAAAAGTTATAGATGATTCTCTTAGCTTTCCGACGCTATAAAGTATATAAATTTAGGATTTAGAAGTGGAAAGATATAAGCATTATAGGTGATGATGCTGCATGGGAAATATAAACATGACAGCTATAGTGAATGATGAGAATTGTTGTATGAAATGAATCATTTGAGTTGATATTTGGGAGATTTATGAAATCATGTTGGTAATTGAAGGTTTGAGGAGTGTTATTGCATGTTAAGAAGTGAAATTGGGAAGATTATGAGTGAATATGATGTTAGAATGAACTTAGGAACCTTTGGAGAGGCTTTGGACGGAGTTTTGGATCACCTACGTCTGTTAGATGGACTTTAGGTCCGTTAAACAGACCTTCTTGGGTGAAAAAGAGCTCCTAAGCCAGTCTACGTTCGTTAAACGGACCTTCACGGCCAAAAAGGGCTCCCAAACCCGACAATGTCCGTTAAACGGACATTCAAGGGTCAGCTTCAGTAAATTATGATTTTTGACCACTTTAGAGATGAAATCTCGATTTTTGGTCTCATGAAAGTTGTAGATCTAGAGTCTACTTTCAAATGATCAAAGAACGAACTCAATACGACATATATAGAAAACATTATGGAATTTGTGCCAAGACAGGTACAATATAAATAAGGACTTAAACATGTTGAATTCTTTTGGTCATAATTTCCCCATCCGATCTCCAAATGAAGTGATTCTTAAAGAGATAGTTTCCTAACACATGTATCTATCTCTCCATAAAAATTAGGATGTTTTGGAGTTGATTTGAGAAAGTTTGATGGAAAGTAAGTGAGAGGTCGGTTGGGAGAGCATGATTGGGGTATGATTACACTTTGTATTTTTAAACATATCTTGAGCTATAGAGTTCCAATTGAGATAGTTCTTGCATTTCTTCTCTATCTAGTTTATAAACAGTTGTTCTTTAATACTGGCAATTATGAGTTCAGTGAGAGAATTTAGACATGTTCTCTCTCTACAAATATTTTATTATTTCTCTCTTCCAAATCTGTTAGAAACATGTTGTAATTGTAACTATGTAGAAATCCTTGTCATGCTTGGGTGTATGAGTCTGCAGTATCTTTTGCGTAATGCCACTCAAATTGCTTTGACAACGGTTAAGTGTACATAAGGAGGAGATTTTCTACCATACCATTTTAGAATATTCACACCTGATAAAAATGGTCTCTGTCCTCTTCCTTTAGATTATGTAGGACACATTGTTTAGGAGAAGAAAGGAATTTTAATCTTGCTATGATACTGAGTTCGTTCAACATGGTTAACCAAAGCAAGAAGCCGGCATTTGGTTTAAGAGTTTTGATCTAGATCAACTTACACCACCCAATGCTTTTGTTTGTCCCATACATTTATTGTTTAGCTTTCCTATTAGTTGCTTCCAAAACTGACTGACCATTCCATAGATAAATATCATCTCCATCATTGTGTCTGTACTGTGGTATCTTCTTGGGAAAGGGCCCAGTTGCCGTCTACAATTAATTTATAGATTTTGGCATTTCTTGAAAATCTATCAAGGATATCCCTAACTATCAAATGATGGATTAATGCTCTCTAGCCTGTCCAGTTATCATATCATAGTGAGATCTAATCCCTAACCCCTATCTTGTATGTGATTTGGTTCTGTACCTCTTCCCCAATCGAAGGAGATGGTTGAAGTACCAGGGATAACTGTCTTTAGGTCTAGATGCCCATAGACTACCACCCTTTAATATGTAGTTGTGTACCCATTTAATCCACAATGATTCCTTTTCACTCAAAATCCTCCATAATCATTTTAATATTAAGCATCTGTTGCTTCTACTGATTAACTCCAAACCTAATCCTTTAGTTTCTTTTGGTTGACATATGTGAGTCCAGCTTAACCAACCCTTTGGATAGAAAAATTTGAGAACACAGTAGGTATTCATAGACATTATGATAGATTTCAGGAGTTGAAGTTTACCACCATAGGAGAGAGTTTTATTTGTTCAAGAATCTAATCACCTTTGAATCTTTTCAACAAGAGGAAGACATTCCCTATATCTTATTCATCCTAAAAAATAGGAATGCCCAAATATAGGATAGGAGGATCTTGTTTTTCCATTCCAATGATAAGAGACAAACTATTAGATAGATGTGTAACACTTTTTGATATGATAAAGAAGCTTTTCTGAAATTTGATGCTCAATCCCAAAATCTCTTTAAATCTTTGTAAGGTAAGCATCAGTAACGAAACTGAGGGAATATCGGCCTTGCTTAATAAGATTAGATCATTTGCAAAACATAAACTTGTTAGTGAAGACATCTTACATTCAGTATGGTACTTGAATTTTAGAGTTGAAAAGATTCTATGTTTCAGCATTAGGCTAATAACTTCCATGTGTATTAGAAATAGGTAAAGTGGAAGAGGATCCCCTTATCTAATTCCTTTTTTGCCTTTGAATATCTTAGTTGGACTCCTATTGATTATAATGCTAAAGGAAATTGCATTGATACACTCTTGAATCCATTTGACAAAAATCTGGGGGAAATCAATAACTTTCATAGCCTGAAATATAAAGCTCCAACTGACACTATCAAAAGCTTTTTGTAGATCCACTTTTATAGTGTAGCTTTGAGGAGAGTTTCCTCTTACGTACCCTTTCAGAAGCTCTTGCAAAATTAGAATATTATCACTAATATTCTGTTTATTTTAAAAGGCTCCTTGTTTCTTATTGATGACGAAGTGCAGCACAAATTTCAGTGTATTGGCTAAGATTTTAGTAATAATCTTATAAATGAAATTAGGAAAGAGATCTAAATTCACTCCTTATTATAGTGTTATGAATTTTTGGAATCAAACACAAGAAGGTCTTATTAATCTCTTTGAGCAGGATTCCATTTTTGAAGAACTTATGCACAACTTCTTTAATGAATCTTCCTATTTTATCCTATGTTTTTTGATAGAAAAACCATTCAAACCCTATAGACCTAGAGCCTTCGAACCATTCATTTTAAACACTACTGCCTCTATCTCTTGATCAGTGACTTGCCTATTTAGAAAGTTTGCTTCAACTTTGGGAATTTTAGCAGAAATAAATGTTCTGAGGTCTTTACAACAAATGCTAGCATTCCCTTTAGTTTCTAGAAACTTTTGTAAGTATGCCATAACATCCTTACAATCTCAGTTTGCTCATATATGAACTCCCCTGATTAAACTTTAATCGAAGTGATCCTGTTAATATTCCCTCTTGCCGACATTGTATTGAAGAAAAAATTGGTGCATCTGTCCCCATCTTTAATCCAATTAATTATAGATCTCTATCTTAGCAATGAACAATGGTTATCCACTACTTGCATATAGTGCTTCAGTGTTTCCTTATCCTCCTTTGCAATAATCTCATTAGTTGGGTAATCAACTGGTGATTTCTGTATGAATGACAGTTGTAGTTTAGTTGTTCTATCTCAAGATTGGTGTCCTGTTCCCTTCTTTCATTCAACCTTTGCAATTCTTACTTTATAGCCTTTAGTTTTGCATATAGATAAACTATTTTGTCCCAAAGACCTCGAACTCCAAACCCTTAGAAATGGCTTCTTGAAATCCTTCCATGGTAGTAAGGAAGTTGTTAAATCTGAATAGGCGCTGAATACGAACCTTTTTGGAAAAGGATATCCACCTTGATAGGGGTATGATCCGAAAATCCTGGATCTAAAAAGATGGCTTTGCTCTCTGGAAAGTTTGTTAACTAGTCAACATTCACCAAGGCCCTATCCAATTTCTTTCTAATAAACCATTTCAAACTCTGCTTGTTGCTCCATGTTAATATGTGACCCTCGAATTTTAAGTCAAAAAGTTTCGCATCTTTAGTACAATCAAACAAATTCGTATTATAGTTGAGCAAATTACAATTCCCTTCAGCTTCTGATATATAAGTAGTGGAATTGAAGTCACCACTTATAATCCATAGACTTGTAGCTGACCCTTTTAGTCTTCTCAATGAATTCCATAAATCCAATCTTTGGAAAACATTATTAAAATTATAATCAAGGGTAGCCAAAATTGTAGAGTTCTCCATTTTGCAATATTTGGTACGCAATACGAATGTAACTATTACCTTTATTTAATCTTATATCAAACATGCATAATCAATAAATTTATTCATATTTTAATTCTCACTTTCCATTTCTATTTCTATTCTTTTATTCTAATTCATTTATTACCAGAAAAGATCTAGATTTTGTATTGTACTGGCTGAATGGTACTGTATCATAAGAAAATGGTACAAACTTGATATCTTCAGTATCGATCGTTGGTATTGAATTTTTTGTTTGGTACTAGTTAGTACTAACTAGTATTTGGAATGTCGAACAAATATCAAAGTATTATAAACCTTAAAATCTATTGGGACTAAATTGCAAAAAAAAATTTAACAATAACAAAACAAACCTACTCATCCACGCACCAGTCCCTCCTTTCTACCCATTTTCAAGTTTTTATTGTTTATTCTCTCACCCTCCAACGTTCACTATCGTCGGCCACCCACAACCACCGCACCACCACCTGCAATCATTGCCATTATACCACGCCATGCTCCACCGTTGGACTTGCCCAACGCTCCATATTGCTCTCCACCTTTGGTCGAACTGTGTGTCTCTCCACCCACTTCCGCAGCTGTCTACACACTACACCACTCCTTCATTGCCATCTACTGCTGCTCCAATCCACCATCATCCCACTACTCACTGGAAACTAGAAAGATAGCAAAAATCACATTTTCTATTTTCCATATCTAGACCCAACTTGACTCGACCTAATCTAACTCCACCCAAATTACAAATTTTGATTTTTTGTGTGTGTTTTGAATTGCTTGTTTCTATTATGAATTGCAACTGCATTATATTTTGAATGTGTCGTGTGTTTTGTGAATGGTTTATAAAATATACCTTAGAAAATTTGAGTTTAAAAGTTGGAATTGTTTGTGTGAATTGATTATATTTCAATGTAATTTATGCAATTTGAATTGATGAAGAAATTAATGCATTAGAATTTCACTTGTAAAGCAGTTAGAAGAAGATTTACAAAGAAAATATATATTGTGAATTTACAAAGAAAATTAATGAATTGAAAAAATTGGGTTTGAAAGTTGGAATTGTTTATGTGAGTTGGTTCAATTTCAATGAAATTTAGGTATTGTCAATTTTAAAATTAATGCATTGAGTTGTTAATTTGTTAATTAATTTATATGAAACATACAATTTACTAATTATTGTTTGTATATAAAAAGTATTTAACATATGATTAATCATTTAAATATAAGATTTAATATATAATTAAATCATATAATATATGTAATTAAGTTAATAAAATTAAAATTTTGCATTTTATATTGTTTATTATTGTCAAAAAATAAAATTACAAATATTAATTTTAATTTATGAGTAAAAAATACACATTTATCATTGTATTTTATGCGTAGTTAAATATATAGCTTGGTATAACCTAAGATTATCATTCTCGTTGGTAGAAAATAGTATATGAATTCAATAATTTAATTTAATTCTGTAAAGGACATAATGTTTTTGAAGTCTATTAATACATCTGGCCTTGTTAGGAATGTTGATACTCTCTTTGAAATATTTTTTGAAGTTATTAGGCTAGAAATGTTGTTCAGTTCATTAATGACAATGATTCCACTTATAAAGCAGTTAGAAGAAGATTGCAAAGTAAGTATGATTCTTTTTATTGGACTCCTTGTGTTGCACATTATATTGACTTGATATTGGGATGTTAGGTATTTTCAAATTATTAATTAAACTATGTAAAAGGTTAAAAAAAAAAGTGACCAAGTTTATCCACAATTATGCATAGGTCTTAAATTTAATGAGAAAGGATTTCACTAGTAGTAGGAATTTGTTTTGTCCTGTTATTACAAGATTTGCAAAAAATTTCTTATCACTTTAGTATTTATTATGATGAAAAAAAGAGTTGAGATAAATATTTAAAAGTGATAAGAGAGTTGCATCTCAACATACTAGATCTAATGCTAGATTAGAGGTCTTTAAAATTATACTTGAAGATAATAAATTTTGTTCCCAATGCAATGTTACTTTGTCATTAGAATTTGTAAGCCTTATGTAAGGGTACTTCATCTGGTTGATAATGATGAAAAAGCATCAATGAGTTATTTTATGATGTCATGGAGAAAGCAAAGGAAGCAATTAAGGCCAATTTGAAAAATAGGTCTTCTTTGTACACACTTTATCTTATAGTCATCAAAGAGAGATGAGAAAGACAATGTTACTCTCTGTTGTTTGTAGCTAGGGTATTTTTGAATCCTGGTGTTTATTTCAAACCTTACAAAGAAAGTTGATGTTAATAGGAGAATGCTAGTAACTATTATAATAGTTGTTGCCCATAAGATGATGCAAGATCTCCTATGCTCACAAAAGGAGATTTATAAGGATGCTTCTAGTGATTTTGTGATGCCAATTGCACATATTGAGATTAATTCAGATATATATTTTTTCACTTTTGTTACTTGTTAAAAATTAATTATCATTTTATTTTGTTTATAATGCTATTTTTGTTGTCTTACAGTTGCTTGGTGGGACCAATTTGAAAGTGGTGTCCCAAAAGTGCAAATGTTTACAATTCGAATTCTAAGTCAATGTGTAAGTGTAATAGGTATGAAAGGAATTGGAGCACATTTAAATTTATCTATTCCCAAAAAGGGAATAAATTATAGCACAAAAATTTGAATAACTTGGTCTTTATTCGATACAATTTAAAGTTTTAAAAAAGGTATGTTATTATCATTATTAAGTTATATATAATTTCTTATAATTTTTTAAATAAATTTATTTTATTGTTTACTAGGACTCTTAATAGATTAAGTAGTTTAGTAGATCCAATTTACATAGATAATATCGATCTTTTAGCGGATTGAGTTTCTGAAGAATTGAGTTTAACTGAGTTTAATAGATAAGAGTGAATTGGAAGATAATCTTGGATGAGAAAGTATTGACATGTTATTTGGTGCATTGAATTTAAATGATCCTGATGATGAGGATTTCGTACCAAATGAAAATTAAAGCCAATAAAATTTAAGCAAGTATTTGATTAAAGGAAATTTCAAATTTTTGTTTCTCTTCTTTTAATTTCAATTATATTTGATGTATATGTTAAATTCTACATATATAATATAATTGTAAGTATTTTTATTTCAAATTTCACTTTTAGTTGGTTCTTAACAAGGTCATTATTATCGTTTTATAGGCCTCGGGTAAAATATAAAAAAATGACCCCAATAAATCGACAATATACTTAAGTTTACATATTTGTATGAAACATAAATGACTCAATTTATAAGTCTACACACTCAACCAAATATTAAATGATCATAACATCAGATAAATGACTCAATTTATAAGTCTACACACTCAACCAAATATTAAATGGTCAAAACATCAGCTAATAATATCTTACAAATATCGTTAACAATAAAATAACTAAAAATACTAACAATAACAATAAAATAGCAATAGCAGCAATCAAACAATAATATTAGATTGCAAAACACTAAGAAAATTACACTAATAAATACACAGAGGATCATAATTTATGAAAAATAATTTCTCCATATATTTCTAGATGTAAAATCATTAATAATATTATCAAGATCAATATTGTCCAATATATCCTTCTCAATACATAACATAGCTAAATCATTCAATATTTCTTGTAACATTGATGACCTAGAGTAGGTTTTCAATAATTTTAACTTTGAAAAACTTCTCTTAGCTGATGCTACAGTCACAGGTATATTTAATAGAATTCGATAAGTAATTGAAATATTTGGATAACAATCTACAGCTTTAACAAATTCTAAAATTTCAACTGATGACATTAACTCATTTGATAAAGTCATTTGCAATACTTTTAATCTAAATTCACATTTGACACATTATCATAAGAAAAAGTCGTCATAAAATTAGTGTAACATTCTTTTAATGCATTACCATCCAATGACCTCAACTTATTTGAATCAAATAAGAATCCAAAAATATTATCAAATGTCGTTAATTATTCAAATCTATTCTTTAACGAAGTAATTGCCATATTCAAAACAACCAGAAAGTAATTAACTCTAAAAAAATACTCAGCTAATTGTATTTCTCCATTATGGTTAATTTCATCAAATTGTCTTTTCCTAATAATATAACGTCTAGTTGGAAATGTAGGCTCTATATTTATCTCAAGCGCAAGACTTTTGACAATATTCATACTAGAGCTAAACCCTCCATCTATATAATTCTCAAAAAATACCCTCACACTTTCTAATTGCTTTATGGTAGCATTAATGCACATAGATTTAGATTGAAACTTTTTACTCACCATATTAATAGCGAATAAAATATCATACCAAATATCAAGTAAAAACTCAAATCTCTCAATTACACTAACCAAGCTTTTTGCTTCACTCTTTGACTTGGCATCATCACAAGATCTAGATAATTCCATCAAAGCCAATCTTATTTGAGGAGCTTGAAATCTAATAGCTTTAACACTTTTTATTCGACTCTTCCAACAAGTGTTGGACAATGATTTCATAGTTAAGCCTAAAATATTATCAAGCAAAACCTTTCACCTTTTAGGAGAACTTGAAAATAATGCATATATATGTTACACAGCTCCAAAAAATGAATCAGCTTTAACACAAGCATGTGTCATATCACTAAGAGTAAGATTAAGATTAGGACAAGCACATGACATATATAATGCACTTGGATTTATTTCAAGTAATCGCTTTTGAACCTTTTGATGTTTTCCCCTCATATTAGAATCATTGTCATAACCTTGGCCCCTTATATTATAAACATTAAGATCAAGAGAATTAATTGCATTCAATAATTTATTGAAAAGTCCCAATTCAGATGTCTCATCTACTTTTAAGAACTCTAAATTGTACTCCTCTATTTTTACTTTTTTATTTAACATATTCACACATCGTACTAACAAACTCATTTATTCTTGATGACTCAAATCTGGGGTACAATCACGGATATTAGAAAAGTATTTCGCATCTTTAATGATCCTTATGATAGAAATTCTAACACTATGGGCCAACAGAGAAATAAACTCATTTTGGGATTTATGATCAAGATAATGATGATGAATTTATGATTTTGAATACGTCTAACATGATCTTGCATTTTATCACTTCAAATACAATTATAATCTCAATCAATCCTAAAAAATTACCATTACCATCTTGGTAAAGTTTCTTATTGGATCCTTAAAAAGCTAAATTATATTTAGCAAGATATTTCCCAACAGAAACTATTCTTATCAAAACTTGTCTCCAAAGTTCTTTCTCCTTTGCAATTTCTTATTGCAAATTTTTATCAACTGTTTGATTTTTGCACAATCTTACTCTTAATTCATTCCAGGTTCTCATATTAGTCATATGCTCAATATAATTCTCATGTTCTTTGAGTCTCTCACTAAGATACTTTTAATCTCTAAATCCGTCATTTGTTAATCTACTTTGTTTGTTAGTAGATTTGAACAACTTACAACAAAAACAATATACTTTATCAACATGTTTAGAATAAACCAACCATTTTTTATCGCTAACATCTCCATTACCCAAATTTCTATAATAATAAGAATATGAAAAATGACGATAGATATTGTCTAAAGGAAACATAAGATTCAATTATCTTAAAGGCCCTTTTTTTAACTAAAATATCCTTTGCTTTATTATCAAGATTATTCCAATTTCTAAGATCATAAATGTCTAATATAAAATTTTCTAAAGTGGATGCATTTGGTACATGATCATGCTCATTCAGATTTCTAATATCCTCATGAATATGAATCTCATCACTTAAGTTTTCTTTATGTTGTTCAAAACTATCTTCACCTAATTCCTCGGGACTCTCACTAGAGGAGCTTACCCTTTTAATAAATTTATTAATTGCTCTTTTTTGGGATTCTGTAAATTGTGCTACTTGTTTTTTTTTTCCCCCTTTTTCACTTCTAGACAAATGCTTTTTAAGCAATATAATATAAACCAATTATAACATAGTTGGATTAGAAAAAGAACAAAAGTACCTGTATGGAACTAAAAGAAGTATGCAAGCACAACCAAACTCCAATAGCTTCACAATATATCACAAAGATATATAAATAGTATTATATCTGTGATAGAGGAAAAATAAATAGCAAAATTTAATATCTAATATTAAAAATAAAAAGACAAAGAGCAAATTTTAATGATAGAGACACGTTAATTTCTAAAAATGCAAGAAATTAACATACTTAGGAAATAAACTACTATAATGTCTACGTTAATGATAAATTACAAATTAATTATAATACATTCAAATATTTAATAAGCTAAAAATACATTAAAAATAAAAAATTTTACCTTTAAATTATACTTAGAATTCAGAAGATAGAATTGTGAAATTTTTTATTGCTAATTTTTGAGTTGAAGTACTTTAAATACATATATTGATGAAAATAAAAAAATTACAAGATAAAAATATAACTTAAATACTTCAAAACTATTTATAATTAGCAAGTTAAAGTTAACTTTAACTTGATAAATATGGAAGTTGTTACGTCCACAACCTTCTCCTTTTTCAATGCTAATATCATTGTAAATGGGACAGTTTCCTTTGTTTTCAAGTTAAACTATTATGCTACTATGTTAAGAAGCCTTTATTACGTAACTATCAACGTTGTTGCCTTGTTGAAATTTGCTACGTGAGTTACTCACCAACGTTCTCTAAAATCTCTATATTCAATACTTACCTAAAGGTTAAATTTTAGAAATGTTAAAGGCTCCTTTTTATGGTGGGTCCTGGGTAGGTGCCTTACTTGATCCTACCCAAGGCTAGCTATGATTCTTAAATACTAACACTTGTTGTAAATTCTAATTGTTAGAAAGTCATGAACATTTATTATTATTTTTATTTAATGTTTTAATGTAATTATTATTTATTATATGATAAAATTGTAATATTTTAAATACTTTGTATTATTCTTCATTTTATATTTATATTATAATTATTTATATGTGAAATATGTAAAATTTAATGTTAATAAAAATCAATTAATAATTATAATTTTATATTTTTATTATTATAATATTTGGAAATAAGATTCATATAAAATTATAAAATATATATTACAGTATATTAAAAAAATATTTAACAATTTGAAAAAATTTAGAGACTATATTACAAATTTAAAATTTTACCGAACGATAAGAACTAAATTGGTATCATTATAAACATGGTAGTCATGACATTGAACCTGGGCAAGTCGATGGTGTTTTATATTTTCTTGGTGCTGTTCAAAAAGAAGTTTTGGTTTCTCCGGACAGCTGATGTTCATGCTTAACACAAAAGGAAACGCCAGTTAAAGACGAGGAAGCAGCTTTATAGGCACATATATCAATAGATGGAGATACTGTTGCAGTCGGTGATAAAAATGTACTAAGGCGTGAGGAATGTGTGTATCTTGTTCTGAAGTTTGAAGTGTTTATAGTCCAGAATATTGGATATTCGTCGAAGTTGATTTTGGAGTAGATTAAGCCCAATCTTCGTCAAAAAGAACATATATCGAAACCAGATGGCTGCATTCTATTCAACTAAGTTTTCTGTCTTTCGCCGGCAAAAAATCAAATAAACCATCGAACTTACTGAGTTTATATTTTGTTTAATTGTTTTTTAACAAATCAATCCAAATTGACTGCTGTAACATCAGACTAATAGACATTCGAATGTTAAACCTAATAAAATACGTTATGGAAGTAGTTAGCTAAAAGGAGTGGAGTATAACAAAACCAAATTTCGGGAAATATAAGTACTGGAGCATAGTTCTCTCCTGAGCCTAATAATATTACATACATTAACAAGTCTTACAATTGCCTAGCGGTCTGAATTTTATGACTCCACACAAAGTCACAATTGCAGTGTGTTTGTAATGCGACTACATTCATATTTACCTGGAAAAGTCCGTTTGCAGCTCATGCTCCTCCTAGGGAATGTTAAGTGAATGGCACCTAGTAGGAGAAAATTGAGTAGATGCAAACATGAATCAACATAATAGAATCATGTGAAATAGATCAGAATACAAAGGAAACTAATTGCAGCCCTACCATAGCTTCAAGCAGCTGTCCGGCTGCGAGGCCCTCAACGACCAAGCTATTTGGACACTGAGAATGAGCTTTTGGCGCTTAGTGTCTCAACTTGGCATTTTAATTCTTTTTGAAAAGATACTAATGACCTGTGTCGACCAGCAAAAGCGACAGTGAACTGTTTTATCTTATCCTCAAGATCTTTCCTGCACAGGGCTTCATTATTCAAATCCTTCAAAGCATTCTCCTTTTGGTCATTGGCCAGTGCAACTTTATGAGATGAATCGCTGACTCTTTGAAACAAAGTATCCCTTTCTTCTTTCAAGAGCCGAAAATCTCTTTCCAAGACGCTGTATCTTTCCCTGGACTCCCCAAGAAGCTGTTGGTTGTTTTCCAACTCTTTTTGCAAGGAATTGCACTTTACCTTAAAGGTGTCGAGCTCGCTGACCAGTTTCTCCTTCCAAGAGGCAGTTTCTCTTTCCATGCAGTCCTTAATCAATTAAAATTACTAAACCTTCAAGAGCTAAAAGATAATCGTAGTGATCCATGCTTTGTGCTACAGTAATTAGTGATGTTAATTTTTCTGGTGCATGACAGAATTAGTGAAGATCAATTTTCTCTTCTTCAGTCCTAATACATGCACTGTTTAACTACAAAGCAAATATGGTCAATCTCATTCAAAAGCATCATTAGCCTTAGTATATAAAAAGAACGCATGTAATATCCAGAAAATTTTCAAAATAGCAAAAAGTACAGATTCAGAACAAGTTGCGGGAGCCTATAAAATCATTTCACCTTACATAGCTAGCAAGTTCTTTCTACTTGATATTATCATGATAACAATATCCAACAGTGTTGGTCAGATATGTTCTCATGTTTACAAAAGCTATAGAACTGTTAGAAATACTTTTTAAGATGGATACAGCAGAATACAAAGGAACACTGACTTTGCCATGGAAATATGTTAAATTCAAAGAGAATCCAGGTCCACTATAACAACGTTATTTGATTGATAACCAAGGTTTGTACATGAGTTCAGCAAACACGTACTATTTGGAAAGGAAAAATAATTATTGGATCTGCTGTTTATATTACCAACATGCCAAAAGCTGAAATAGCATATCCAAATATCAGGACAATTATTAAAACCAGAAGTGATAGATAATATCTTGGTGATTGTGTCCAGGCAGCTACCTTACATTCGCGGCTGTAGATTGCATCTTTCTCTTTAACCTGTGTTGTTGATGTTTCGGACAATACCAAGGATTCAATGGTGCCTATCAAGCTCTCAGAAAGCATTGTGCACCGTTGTTTGACAGTAGAATCATCCCTGGGGACTGAATCATGACCATCCCGCGTCATAGAGAAATTGGTTTCCAGATTTGAGAATATGCTCAAACCAATTTCGCTTGTGCCGGAGAGCAATTTTACAATTAGAGATTCCCCATTAGTTACGGATCTCTGTCCAGAAGATAGGAAACTAAAGTATGTTATGCTAAATATGACATATTATATGTGGGAGACATCAACGAGGGCGGCCTTTACCTGTAACATTAACAGCGCATCCTTGTACATATCTTTGCAATCAGCTACGGATTCGCAGAGCTTTTTTGGTAGTTCTTCGAACAGTTGTGTTTCTTGTTTAAGTTCTGATATCTCCATCATCAAACGATCGTTTAAAATCACTTGCTCTGAATGCTTTAACTGATATCCATCCAACACATATTCTATCAGTGCCAGGAAAAATCAATGGCAAAGGACTCGGGTCATATGAATACACAACCATTGTTAAGACGTTTGCAACAAATAAATACATAATATAAGGAAGTAGATATAGAAATGGCTATGATGTAATGAAACATATAATGAGCATCAATTTAGGGAACTAGGTGGACCAATGGCTTGTCAAAAAATTGAAAGTCAATGCAAAGCAGAGGCAATAACATTTGGCAGCACACTTTGTAGACCAAAGAGATTCACATGAGCTGCCAATAAAATATGAGCTCAGATGAGTTTATGGAAATCAGATTGCATGGTCTAAGTAGGTCATCATGGATTTGTGCATGTGCAAAACGTAGCAAATACAATGCAATATTCTTCAGCTGATGCAACGAGTAACTTGGGATATTTGAAATTCAAAGTACGTGATACAATAACCTCAAGTTCAGTCTTCTCCTTGGTAACAAGTTCCAGTTTTCTTCTGAGATTCTCAAGCTCCTTTCTGTAATTATCACCTGAATAACCCTGAAAGGAAGTTTGACGAATGAAATAAGACCATGCAGTTCTTTAGAAACTCTTAATTGGCTTAATCATAAATTTAAAATGGAGCTCCCTCAATGTTACTCTTCAAACGATAACATGCATATCAGCAAGTGTTAAAAAGTACAATAATAGTTGTTAAAAGACTTCAAATATTAGAAAGGAACCATGCGAAGATGATTGAATTTGTTGCTTATTAATTTATCAACTATGACCTTATGTACGTAAATAACACAAAATTATTAGCTGCGAATAGGAAACTGAGCACTCATAGTATAGATCAAATCCACTCATGCAATGTAAATGTCTCACCGGAGAAACTAGAAATATTGACTCACTGGGGTAACATCATTATATGGAAAGGATTGGACTTTTCTCGCAGGAGTCATCTCAATTGAATCCAGGTCGGCTACATAACCTTTGTTCATTTTCATCCATGTGTCTTCATCAGCCACGTTGCTTAGCGTATCTGGAAGAGGACTGCAATCTGGTAGGCTGGAATAATTGGAGCGTTTGACGACAAAGGAATTGGGAGCTGCCTTGAAAGTAGGCGTTCTGAAGAAATCCTCTTGGTTAATACTGTTGCTTCCGTTGTTTTCTTCCTTGATGCTTTGTCTCCCAAAATTCTGCCCCTATAAGTGATTGTGTTTGAATCAGGATTCAAAACATGAATTGTCCAAACGAATCGCAGACTAGAGTCAAAATACCAACGATGGAGAGGATGAGAAAGAAAGACAAAATATAGAATTGTTTTCTTGCTCTGTATTTGCGATTCTAAAGTATCATTCTGCTCGTTTCTGTAGAAAAGGCTAACTAATGAAAAACAAAAAAAAAACTCATCAATTTGTGATATGTATTCGGAAGTAGAAATAACTATCCGAGGAGGGGATTAAGTACAATGTTTGCTTACTACACATTAGTTGGTTACATCACGAGGATACAAGCAAAAAGTGGATCATGAGAACAACAATCAATTGCTAGAAGGAATATTTTTAGTGGTCAATATGCTTTTGGAGGTTAGAAGTTATCCGCTGAAAACTGATCGAATATGCTTAATACGGAGATTATACATATGATATAAAACTAAAATGTTTCTGGTGCTCTTGAATCCAGTTACCTGATTCGAAGTCCTATCAGAGTCTGATGACGTGACAAGGTTATTTAGATTGTCAATTTTCATTTGCTGCTCTTTGATGCATTGATCACGTTCCTTGTGTGATTTCCTCTGCTCTTCTAGCTCCGTTTCAAGCTTTTCCCGCTCTAGCTCATACTGAAGTACGAAATTAGCAAACTAACAGCAATACTTAAAAACTTTATACGATATATTTCCTGGTGGATGCCCATATTTAGAACAAATGTTCATTCTACCTTGAGCATTTCGTTTCTCAATTTCAAAATTTCTTGCTCTAGCACTTCAGATCGAGATCCCTGAAGAAGATTTTCTCTGTTATATAATTGTTTCATGGCATTTAACAAAATCATACACAATTCTGTCCTCACATGAAGTTGCTTACGTAGCTCTTCTATCTCTAACTTCTGCCGCTTCAATAAGGCTGCATCCGTCAAAATCTGCAACAAAACCAGCTCTTGTTAGCTGCGTTGTAAAAGTGTAATTGCAACTTCATCAAATAGCTGGAGAAGATGCTTTGGTGAAGTAGTACTTCTGAGTTCTGACAATTGAGTTAATTCATTGCAAATAGAAGCAACCACATGAGAAGAAAAAAGACTTGAGAAATAGTAAGGCATTAATTTAATGACTTCAAGCGTGTAGCGTAGAAGTGAAGCAGGCGGTTGCCTAACAAATGCGAAGTGACTGTATTAAACTGCAAAATAAGTTGGACTTAGCAACGTCCAGCCAACACCATGCCCTCCATTTCATTCTCTTAAGAACGCCAAAACCGGAGATGCATCACGTTTTCGGCTTTAAGAATCTAAACTAATTGATTGATTAAAGAATGTTATATGCACGACATAAGCCAAATGGATGAAATGGTTGACCTGTCAAAGTACCGGGAGACATATACCTCATTGACTTGGACACAGTTGGTGATACGCTTGGCTCGGCTAGCAAACTGGAGAGTTCCCTTCGACTCCTCCACGTGTACCTATAAATTTGACAACAAAATAAAACAATGCACCAATTACGCGGGGACTCCAATGAACAACCATCAGTGGGTTGCCATCGTCAAACAAGAAAAGGAAGGGAGGAAGCTGATGTTAGGCCACCTCTTCTGGAGCTATAGTGCAGATAATTGAAGTTTTGGCATTACCACCAAGAGCAGGCTGAAGTATACGAGTCAGCTTACTATCACGATAAGGAATATGACCCCTGTGTTCATTATTTATACTGCCGTTATGAAATGATATTTCCATTGTCATACAAAGAGAAGTATTGCAGAAGAAGCGATTACCTCTGCTTTACACCTTCGCTTAGTTTATTTATCACATTGCCAAGTATCATCAAGCTCTTATTGATATGCTTTCCTTCTTTCAAACGCACTCCACCAGCTCCAGTTTTAGCAATGCGTTCTGATCCAGCCAAATCTACCAAGTTCTGATTTCAATACAGAGGGACGCATTAAAAAACCGGCTCAAGAAAATTCTGAATCATACAGTTACTGTCAAACATGGAAACATATAAATCAAGCTACATAAATTCATTGGTTGGACAAAGAGATCACAGACCAGAACAGAGACTCGAATAGCATCGCCGCTTGAGTAATCATCAGCAGAGTTAGTATCTTTCCCCTTGCTTTCTATCACCTTAAATCGTATTTGAATGAAAATGAAAATAAACTTATCAGGACTAATTATGTATAACGGAAGGTTGATTTCTCACAATTGAGTAGAAGCATACCATTCTAAATATTGTGTGAGATCTACTGCTACGAGAATTCATGTTCGTCTCCCCAAAGTGCCTATTAACTAAGAAAATATTCAGAAAGAAAAAGAAAAACTGAGAACAGATTTGATTCACCAATTCGAGTTCTATAGCATACGAATTTAAACTAACCTTCTCCTGATTCAATAAGCTTAAGAACTTGTTCAGAATTATTCACAATTTCCTCCCTGAGTCCTGCAACAAAGATGCCACGCTACAAACAGGGAAAGCTCATATTGAATTTATTGTATCTAATCTAACAACAACAATTAGGAGAGAGCTGCAAAAAGTTGGTTTCATAATATCTAACCTCCAAGCTCTCGTGTATCTGCAATTTTTGGTTCTCAACATTCAAAAGATCGTTGATCTCTTCATTATATATCTCCATATAGGAAACTCGAATCAGAAACTCTCTATCGGTAATCTGCTCCAAGAAAATCAAATCTCAGAAAATCAAATTCTGAACATTCTTATCAACAGCGTTCATATCCAACATTTACCATGTCTATTCTGTTAAAAACATCTTTAACAGCACGACGAATGATTCCCGGATCCGTTTCAGAACCGTTCATGGTAAAAGTTTTACCACTGCTGGTTTGTCCATAAGCAAACGCAGTTCCTGGTTTAAAAAACTCAACGGTTAGCTCAAAAGTCCGCCGATAAATCAATCGGTTACTAATATTGAGAAAATTTACCATTGAATCCGTCAACTGCAGCGTGGATGATGTCTCTTGTAAGCAACTCGTAGACACTAGCGTTCGTACAGCTCTCATCAAAGATGCGATCTACCAAACATGAAGATCATTACTGAGATGATGAGATAGGAGATAAGAGATAGGGAAACTTAGATGGCAAGGAGAGTACCGAAGGCATAAGATATGCCGGCGATAGGAGTGCCGTGAGACTTGTGAAGTGAGATGCGATTGTCTTCGACCTTCCAGTAGGTTTCGCCATTTTCGATCTCTTGAGAGCCCGAGATCGGAGGTCTCACTCGGATTGCCACGCAGATCTTCTCCATAACTGAACTCGTACAGATTACGGACTTCTACGGCGGTTGATTTTTCCTTTTTTATTTCAACGTGAATGTGGTTATGATGTCTTTGAAGGAACTTTGGCTGTTTGTTTTTGAAATCAGGCAAGGGCGGGCTTCTATGTTCGGCAACTTGCCAGAGGAGAATTCAGGATTTTGAAAATGTCATGGCTATTACAGAAACGCCCCCCAAGAAACATTCAATTTTCGCTTTTCGGCTCTTTTAAATGTTTCTGGATTTGTCGAGTGCGCTTTTTACAATATATGGGCCCAAAGGAAGTTCTGTGGATGTTTTAGGCCTATTTTGTTTCCCCTCCAGCATACTAGAATGAGCAAGGGCCCAATTACCTATTACTGCCGGAAACGTCTCTTCGCACTCGAGTGGCATGTAAAAGTGATTAAAGTTACGTTTGTTCAATTAACACCACTTGTATAATATAATTGCCTGTATATTAACTACTATAGGCTTAACAAATTCAAAACAGAAACAAGATAAGCACTGCGGAAGTTGCTGGTAAATAGTACAGCCAAGAAAGTTTTCACATTAAAGGCAGAAAGTTAGAAATTATGTATAAGACACCACTAGATGGTTTGCGGACCCGTGGTCGTCCATCATAATCCGCTAACTTTATATTTATTTTCAAAAGATATTAATTACACTATAAAGCCTACACATAAATGTAACATTGTATCCTTTTCTGAAGCTAAGACATGGAAAAAGTGGAAAAAACCAAACAGTGAAAAGTAACCCTTTTCTTCTTCTTCTTCTTCTTCTTCTTTTTTCTTCCCTTTTGTTTCTCTAACGTGGTTGCAAGGTAGTGCCAGAAAGTGATGAAATTGGATATTAATCTTTTGTCTAATTAATTTATCTTTGTTACGTGATAAACTGGTGATTACAAACTACGATTTTCATTCAAAAAGCCTATAACTTTCAGGAACTTTTGAAATGAAACTTCCCTTCTCTTATGGTTGTTAATTTTTAGCAACATAAAATAAAGATACCTTGCACGTGAAGAAAAAAAATAAAAAAGGAAGAAGCAAAGACAGCCACAAGTTTATGTGGAGCAATGCTTTTAGTCTAGCAGCAAGTACATGGGAACCAACCAGTAAACAACGTGTAACTAAGCAAAGATGATATACAGACCGCCACACACAGTTGTGTTGTATGATTGTGCAATTAAGCACTCGAGGTTGAGAATGGTGGGTCTCTTTCGATTCTTTAGTGAGCGTTTGGATAATATATCAGTCTGCTTTTGTATCGTCTCCATAGCTAGTTTTGCTTTCTTATCCTCTCTAGAATGATACTTTGATGATTTGATGGGGACTACAAATCTAATTATCCAAATCCATACCATGCACCTGGAACAAAATGGTCCATCCCACTGTATGGAGACTGTACAAGTCTAGCGAGAATTTAGTCAATACACTTTAAAGTTAATAATTGCCAACCATTTATTTTTGTAAAGTAGTTATAAACATATTGGAACATCAACCACGTTCCTAATTTATTCATTAATGATGAAATCAGCCAAACAAAACAACTCAATTTCGATGAAATTTCATTTATAATTCCGGTGGCTTTAGTCAAATTATATTCATTTGTTCTTCCATTTCCATTTAAAAACAGGAGCACATTGGAAAGAAAGAATTGTTATAATCGCATGCAAGTATACGTGTAAATTAAGTAATCTGTATACATATAGCTCGTGCAAAATTTCCTTTAAAGCCACAGCACATCTTATTTGATTTGATGGTGGATGAACAAAAGTTCTTAGATTAGCGCACGCCTTGATGAGGACTGAGTTTGCTTCAGAAAAAGCAAGCGTACGTTGATAAGATGATGAATATCTGGTGAGATTATAAGTTGAACAGCGACAGATCTTAGACATTAAAACAAATCAAATGCTTCATGAAGTGATGCACTTTACAAAGACAAGTCTCTGAAAATGAAATTTCAACATACGATACATACGAATAATTGACTTCATTTTTGACATTCACTAAACTTATGCAGAGAACAAAGTCAAAAATGTTCAAATTAAAATTATGCAAATTTGCTAATCATGGTTACATAGAGATCCAACAATCAATGCATTAAAGATGGTAATAAAACTATCGATTATAACCATTACAATCGTTGTATTAAAGTAAAAACTACGACTATGATATTTAAGTAGGATTGATTTTATATGATTAGTCTTTAATATAAGTAGGAGTACTGAATTTATATACAAAATCAAACCCTCTTTGAAATGCTTTTGGGTGAGTTATATGAATATGGTAAACTATACAAATCTTATAGCTTAGTTTTATGCTCTTTCGGAGCACAACTCAACTGAATTGAAGTTTAAAACAACACTTTACTTAAGATTTGATAGGCCTTATTATTACACAAAAAATCTGTTTCTTTGGTGTCCCAGTTGGGATAACCTTTGATCAGGCAGAACATTTATCCCGCCTTGTTGAGGCTCCTACTGGATTTATATTAGAAGTCATCTCAATTATAGCTTAGTGGCTCCTCTCACTTAGCTTTAAATCAGTCACTATAGATTAAAAAGAATTGGTTTACGTACCGCTTGTATCTATATACGTTACTAACCATTTACTTATGGGGAAACTTATACAATGCTAATATAGAAGCATTTAGTTGACAATTAATAGAATGACAAAATTGACACGCCATTTTAATGCATTCCACTTTTTGATCCTAATCCCTTCCTTAAGGTGAAAGGGAAAAGTCACTTTTGGAGAGGGTTGCTTACCTTTCATATTAGAAAACGCTTTCTCATCTTTTCATGCCAACTTGCGATTGTACCGTAAAGGGTTACGAAAACTATTGGTGCAAGTGGAACCAAGAGTATTGACGTATGTATGCTAATTTGTTCCCATATGCACCATCAAGCTTCCGTGTTCATTTGGTGAATATACCAAAATGTTATATTTCATAATTGTTCTCGAGGGGGGAAAAATAAGAAAAGTAATGTTTCTGGTAGGATTCTCTTTTGATGTCTATTCATATCCACGTATAGTAGGAAATTGGCTAGAGAGTTTGACATTTGTTGCAGGAATATTTTACTCCTCGAGAAGCTAGGCAACACGTTACATGTCTTTTGCAGGTACGTATCAAACAAGAAGACCATCTCTAAAGTGTTAACAGTATGTACCATACTAAAGTATTTTATGGTTTAGATATTAACTCTTCTCGTCGCGAATCTTTTTGTGATGGAGTTGTATTTAAATGCACATTCATATTGTTGTGTCTGCTTTTTGATTAGCACACACTACCCATCACCGAAAACACACTGGTCGAATGAAAGTTTGCGTCTAAATCCAAAGACATGGGAACAGAACAACCATTACATTCACTGCTTCTCTACTAACACGTATTTACATACACGAACATGCATTCTTTGATGTCGAACTTATCACAACCTGAACAATTCAGCAAACTCTCGACCTCCCCTATGCATTAGTACTGGACCCAACTCTTCACTAGCCCAACACGTAAAAAGCTTATAAAAGAGTGAAAAAGAAAAGTGAACAAAAAGATGGTCCTCTGCTAAAAAAGAAATCCTAGGGAAGACCAAAAAGCATCTGGGAATGGCATCGAATCTTTACATGGTGCCTATATAGCAATATGGGTTTCATCAAAAACAACTTTTCATGATTAATCAAATCCACCCACCTGCTTGGATGAGAGAGAGAAGAGCGAGAGAGGACTCTAATATTTGTGAGTTCATGCAAAATATTAGAGCTTTTTATTGAGCCTAGCTAATTATTCTCGGTCAAAATCATAGTTAAAGATGATTATTTTGGCTGTTGCATGGCTTGCATGGCAACTAAGATATGGCACAGATCGGAAAGTCTTGCCCCGAGCGCAATGGATTCGGATCTTAGGCGGTAATTCTCTCTCCGCAGTAAGTAGCGATGGTTTTGAACTGTGGCCAACCAGTTCTTGAGGTCTCGGTTTTGTTCCTTTAGCCGGTTCACCTGTTCTGTGAGGTTCTCTAAATGCCTCTGCTTTCTCGAACGGGAACGTCGGGCTGATTCGCGGTTCGATATCATGCGCCTTCGCTTTCGCTCGTCCACTGAGTAAACCGTCCTGGTAGACCCCTCCGAACCGGAGGTTTGAGTTTGACTACGAGCTGGTGATTGGAAGAGTGGTAAGAGTTCCTGGATTTCGTTGGGTGTGAACCCAATTTCATATACCGGGAAATTGAATTGGGACGCCTCGTCAGCTGGAAACATGGTAAACTAGGACAAGAGTAGCTGGCCGGTTTTTACACACTGAACCGGATCTCAGAGAGAGAGGGAGAGAATGGAAAGAAAGGGAAAAGGGAGAAACGAAGTGTTGGGAACGGGTATTTATGGACGAAGAGAAGGGACACATGGGACCCACGTTAAAAATTATATTGAAAAATATGAGGGCATTGTTGTTAAGAAAATAAACGCGTTTATCTTAATTTCATGTGCTTGTTCTTTAACTTTGGTTAGCTTTGCTGAAATGGGGTAGGGACATAGAAAGATTAGGTTAGCTTAATCACGAAGAATCAAACAAAACTCATCCTGTATCAGCAAAAAGAAGAAGCAAACTTTTATATATGACAGCCCAAGACATGTGGGATACGGCATAGCAGCTTTTGGAGTGCTCAGCGTTAATGGAATAATGACTTCACTTTCGTGGTCTTCGTTTGTGTTGCTCGATCCCAAAAAAGCACAAAAAACAAAGGCGGTACATATTCCACATAATTCTTCAAGCAACTCAACCAACGCCAGGTGTGTCTCTTCAGAATTTTTTGTAAGCAGACATCCTGAGCATATGGATTCACCGTGATAATTTCTCTACAGGACTAAATCTAAATCTGCTATTTCTTGGCAGTAAGCTAAGAAGAGAAAGCGACACATTGAGATTTTATTTCGTAATTAGATACTAATCGTCGATCATCATTTCCTCACCAGTCAAAGACTCTATACACTTGGAAAAGGAAGTAAAAGTAAACACAAAGAAATTCAACGGCTTGGTTGTAGGAAGCTATCTTAAATTAATTAATTAATTCAGCTCTTGCCAGAAGTCGGTGATCATAGTTCAAATGCCACAAAAATGTACAGTTCTAGATCAATCAAAAGGAAGCTTGCGTTTTCTTTTAAATCAGAAGTCACTTCTCTCTTGCTTGGGTACTGACATTTGATTGTCCTAAAAGCGGATTGGTTTGTTTTTCAGCCATGTATCAAAAGACAATTTCAGTGCTCTGCCTGAACATGCCAAGCACTTACTGTTTATATTAGGTTATGCACTAGGGTGGTACAGTAGTTAATGATAAATATTTAGAGGTATATAGTTTGATAGTTACATGAATTTGGGTAGTCTTCTTAGTTGGGTTGATAGTTAGCTTCTCGTTATAATGGCAAGCTAGAGAACTTTAAAAGCAAAAGAATAGTATTAGTGGAGGCTAACATGATGAAGTTTTTAGCTTTAGTTCATAAAGTAATTAAGCATTTTGTCGTCTCTAAAGTTTCACAAACTCCAAAAGTAGTAGCGCTCATGTGCTGCAAGGTGATTTTCGAATGAATCCACCAGATACTTCCTCTTCAAGAAGTATTTTCTCTACTTCGTTCCATATGCTACGCAACTGGCTTTACTATTAGTTTTCAGTTCTCTGAAATTCTTCCTCCATTAAATTAATGGATTAGATTAATGCTATAACGTTCAGTTAGGTAGTTGAACTAACATTAATCTTCAATCATCGAATTATTCCAGGTGTAACTTTTGTCTTTGACGTACGTCCAATGTGCATGGCTCGGCGAATCTAACGTCTCCTTAATAGATTATATATGGCGAGAATGTTAAGAACCATTTCCTTTTTTGGAGATCGATGCAGACGCGACAAGGAGTATATCGACGAGGATTCGACTAAAAGACATGAGCAGGTAATGAGTACCATGATGTCTCAAATTATGTAATTTTTGTTAGATGTCAAGTTAGAGTAAAAATTACACGTCGGAAAACGGTGAAACTAGTGAAAAACATATAAGTGAAGAAATCCATAAATCTAATGTCTTAAAATTTTAGGTTGAAATATAATGTCAAAGCATATGAGTATGTTTCCTCACTCAATCCATGACAAAGATCTCCTATAAAAGTGGGTTCTTTAAATCCAACAAGTGTTATCAGAGTTGATAGTTCGACAATGGATGAGTATGAAGATAGTAGTCGGATTTTGTAGTTGCTTCCCCTCGAAGAAAAGCAAGGAGACTCCGGTGAGCCCAGATCAGTGGAGTAAAAGTGCTCTTAGTGATTCATATACTTGAGCTGCTAAGAAAAGACTTTCGCTCATGGAAAAATCCAAGCTCAATGTTTCAGTTCATACTTGAGGGGGAGATTGTTGAATGTCAAGTGTGAGTAAGAATCTCACACTGGAAAGAGATCGAATTAGTGAATGACATATAAGTGAAAAGAATCCATAATCCTAATGTCTTAAGGTTTTGGGTTGAAATGTGGTGTCAAAGCTTATGAGTATATGTTCTCTTACCAATTCTATGACGAAGATCTTCCATAAAAGTGAACTCCTCATATCCATCAATTTTGTCTTGGAAATCTCTTTCTTCATTCCTAAGATGCAACCATGTGTATCTAAATAAGCAGCATTGCGTTATAATTTTTCACGGAACCAAAAATCATAGAAGGACTAATGAAGAATGATTCATGTGGCTTTCACATCTTCTACCAAGGATGACATGTTTAAGCAAATAGATATAATTAATCTGATTCAATGTTAGTTTGTATTTCCTCATGTTGTCTCAATTATCTTATCACCTTGTGGGAACATAGAGGGTTTCCAAGATGAAATTTGGTAAGCAACTTTCAACATGAGTGGATGAGGGAACTACTAGGATGAAAATAAAAGTGATGTCCAATATCA
>JANZLD010000006.1:10992613-11003556 GCA_026413575.1 Erythroxylum carthagenense | reverse complement strand
GGTCTCTTGTCGTAGGATATGTATCGGAATGACCTACGGGCGTTCCGGTGGATACCCTATGGTAAGGGGGCGCTACACAAACAACAATGAAGCAACTAGAACAATTTTGTTAATCTTTAATAACTTCAACTAGATTTATGCTCAAATATATATTTACATATCATAATATTCCCTTATCATTATTTATTTGTTGTCAACTTCAAATACTAGTATTAGAAAAAATGTAGAGATAAAACTACAGATTGTGAATTGCAACGAATAAATCACAAGTTATTAGTACAAATTGATACTCAGCAAGGTCATCATATAGACACTGTTCAATCTACAAAATTTTCAAATGAGTTGGGGATTATTGCTAGACTAGAATTACCTTGTCTGAAACATGTTAAGGACTTGAAGGAAGACAACTTACTTGAAAGTGCTTTGGATAAAATTGCGATACTTTTTCAAAATATTTAACTATATGCAATACTGTTTCAATGATTTACATTTTTACTTATTGTTCACAGTTGAAATTGAATATTGTGGATATTGAGAACCCAGATATTTCAAAACGTGTTAGTTGAAATAAAAGACCAAGGATCCCCATTTCAAGTCGCATAAGTATTATAAATCTTTTCCTTCTGATACAGATGCACGAAGACATGTTCTTAAACAAATGTCTAAAAAAATTGGAATAGTTTGTGTGATTACTGAGCTGACCCGAAAGTTCAGTTTTTTTTTTCAACCTTCATGTTTGCTTCCATTAATCTTATTTGATGATTTAACGAATACGTCATCTTTTTTTTCTTTATTTAGGAAAATTGTGAGAAGGTAAAGGATAGTAGAGAAAATGAAAATACTTCATAATCAAGGATCCAAAATCGTTTGTAATTATCTAAAATGAATATCTAAGATCTTTGTTTATAAGTTATATCAATAAACACTATATTATTTATTATTTCTTGCATTTTTTTTCATAAAATAGAGTGAGAAGGAACTATATGAACAAGAGTGTAATAAGCTCACACTATATAAAGTCACCTGCTATAAGAAAGTAAACAATGAGTGTCAGAAGAAGCTAAAAACAACTATGTAAGTATAAAAAATGTGTTCAATATTTTAGTTCATTTATTAATATAGTAGTAAGTAGTAATATTTGGATTGAATATTGGTTTTATTTTTTAATTTTAGAATAAGATGCAAGAGTTATTAGAGAAATCTATGTCTGAGGGGAATGAGCTCAGTGTAGAAGACATTTGCGATACTTTTTTTCTTTCAATTCTTATAGGTATTATAATTTAAATTTAATACTTTTTCTTGGATTGCAGAATGATGAAGATGCAACTGATGATTGATTATGTCATAAATGGTAAAGTTATTTGATGTTTGCTTTAATTAGAACTAAATACTTATTGTTTCAATTCTCAATAATATTTTTAGTACATTTTAACTAAGCTTTTTGAATGATTACAAGTTCATCAACATAGACAATACAAGGTAGTCGTTCGATTTATACTTTAATATTTTTTATAATATAAGCATTTATAATTTGTAAATTGGTCTTTTTATTTATTGTTTTGCCTATAATAATTGTTACAGTTGTCATTAATATCTTGTATAGGAAGAATATTCTTTTTGTTGGTATAATTTAATGATATTTATATAATTTTACTTTTTAAATACAATGCTCATTGTTTTGAATTAATAATATTTTATAAAATTTATTTGTATGATAAATTTATAATAAAAATATATCGATATATTATATCGAAAACATATTGTTGAATAATATGAATCAAAATGTAACAAATAATATATTGCAGCATTATTGAAAACATAACAAATAATATTTGACTACGTTGTGTAAAACGTAGCAAATAATATTTAGCTACGTTATATAAAATGTAGCTAAAAATATTTAAAAACGTAGCTAAAAAAATTTGTCTATGTCTAAAATAACGTAACTAAAATGATGTAACTATATTTTTAAAAATGTAGCTAAAAATATATAGCTAAGTTTTTAAATAAGTAGCTAAAATTGTTTGGTTACGATTCCAAAAATATAGCTAACATTATTTAGCCACCAAAAAAAGCGTACCGAAAAACTATTGGCTACGATTTTGAAAATGTCGCCTATAGTTTTCGGCTACAGAGGTTTGACAACATTTTGTGCGACGAAACAAGAATGTAGCTAAAAATTATGGGCGAAGTTTGTAGACATTTAGCTACATGGCCAAATAGCAACTTTGTTGTCATGAACGTCATATTTTAAATTTAAAATAAAATGAATCTTGCTATTAGCCTATTATGACATCTTCCATCTTCAAGGAAATATTAAGTACCTATATGGTTGACAGCCGTGAATGAAGTTGTAGTAAGCAACTCTTTTCCCTTCTCTTTTTTTCATTTTTGGTTCATGATAAGCATTCATGTTGGTTTCGCAGATTAGGCTTTGGACATGCCACCAAAAGCAACGGTCGCAGATTTCCTAATGCCTCGTAGAGAAATGTCGTTCACTGAAAGTCATAAATCAGATGTATTAACTAAAGTATGTGAATAGATTAGACATGCTTATTGGTTAAATCTAACTTTGGATTCCTCTTTGAATTATGTCCATATTAAAAGATCAAAACAAAAGCATGGGACCATCCGGCGACATTATGATTATAAGCTAGGTGGCATCATAATTCAAAACAATGATAAGTTCCTTTTGAATAGTTAAAAGCAACTTTAAAGCCGGTTTACTTTTTTTTTTTTTTTTCCTTGTGATGATTTTCCAAGACCAAATACCAGCTATTATGAGCAAGATTGGCAACAGTGATAGCTTGTAGTGTGGCGTTTATTTTCAAAGCTAATAAAGCATGAAATAGGAAACTAGCTTTCCATCTCTAACCAGATTCCAAACTTGTTCAGTTTTTGAAGTAATCGATCCGAGATATTTGGTGAATTCCATCTTAAGCCAAGATTTTTAAACGGTCAGAACTGCGTCAACTAATACCGACTCCGTGAAATAAACACGCTTCCAAAGGCTATCTACAATTAACTAAACATAGAACAGAATCTGAATGCCAGAAGCCAATAAGTTGCAGAACTTCGCATTTGAGAATTGTGAACATGCAAAAACTAAACACTTATTATGTTTTGGTCTAGCTCTTCTGATCATATACATACTCAGAAGTCAGAAGAGATTCAAACCCCCTTAAGAACACAATTCCCTACTCGTTACCAGTTCCCAACTCTTTCCCACAATCATAGAAGAACAAACTTAAAATCCAAAAAACCCTTCAACTTAGTGAGCTTTTTTCTTCACAGAAACTGCTTAGGGAATCAATATATATGAACTATTCCTGGTCGGCAGCTCCAGTAGTATTCCTGCCCTTCGCTGTTCTTCTCCCGCTAGTGGTGCCACCTTCATACCTAGCGTTCCCGTCGTTGAGAATCAAGGGAGCGTCGTTGGCCTCTTCTCCGTCGTCTACGGTGGCTATGTGAATGCAGGAACATCTCTCTAAGGACCCAAAAAAGGCACTCGCCACGCCATTGATGAACCACATAGCAAGCCCGTCAAGCTTTGTACAACCAGGAGACGATCCATGGCTTGAAGAGGTGCGCACTGATCTGGGATCGACTCCATCTGAGGGAAAACTGAAGACATCGGTGCAAGTAGAGGAGGTGGTGGTAGCTGCCATGAATTGGAGACTCCAAGGAGTAGTATAGAGTAAGATAAAGAAAAGAATTGGTTTTCAGGGCCTTTTATTTGTCCTGGAGTCTTTAAGGGAACTATGTCAAGGCTTGTCCTAATTATTACAGTGGAATTATAAGGTGAAATCGTGAAGTCTTGAAATACAAAGCATGCGTAGGACTAGTGTAATGTAATTCTAATGCATGTCTTTAGTTGGCTAATGGGCCAATCACGGTAAGTAAGTAAAATCATTAAGGAACAACATGGATTTTTTAATCATTCTTGTCAGATCTTGACGCTTGCTTTTATGAATAATTTAGACCACCTCAAAATCGACATCGGATTACCTTTGAGTAGTCAAATCCAAGATCCTATTGCTATCATATCGAATTGTTCGTATAAGAGTAGTTTAATGATAAATAGCAGTCCAAAGTTTCTTCAAAAAAAATAAAAAAACAGTGCAAAGCTTTCTCGTTTGTTAAAATTCAAATATATTCATACAAGATTCACATTCAACAAAAAATACATGAGTAATAAGCCAAGCTTTCACCTTCGCTAGGTGGTCAATCACCATATTGTTCGATGGCACTTCAATTTTGCCGTTCTCCTGATTCGTAGAGAGTAAAATACATTATAAAAGAAGCAAGGTCAGGATGAGTTAATTCTCCTACAAGATACAAACAAAAGGAGCTCCACTCACTAACGCCTAATCACGATAAAATTTACACCCACCACCCAATAATCAGTTTGGATACCTGGTCAAATTTATAAAGAGGTATAGTTTGGCACCCTCTTTTTCACAAATGACTAACACAAAATTGTACATATTCAGTAGCATGATGGTGTTATAGTTCTAAGTAGTTGGTGCAAATTAAATTGTTCAAAACTCAAAAGATCGACAAAGGATTCATGATGTTGCAAAGTGCTTAAAGCGTGTTTCTTAGTCGAAAGACAATAATCTGATAGTGTTGTTCAAGCCCAATTTTAACTATGTTAATTAGTAGAACAAAACATAAATTCTAAACCATACAAAATCACCTTAACTGAAGGCTAGACTAACAACAACTAAATTTGGACAATTATTTGATTAAGTCGATTTGTTAGTTGGCATGCTAAACTATCCCTTCAACAGCTATGTTAACTGGACAAGTCACAAATTGTTAGATAACTTTTATTGGTGCAGACGTAACTTTTAGACAGTTAGGATGTAGCTGCAAAATTACTTAGAATTGTTAGTTTGTATCTTTTAAATAACTGAGGGTGCAGTGAATAATTCAGTCGATTATTGTAAGTCCTTGTTTGATGTTATAAAACTTCAGTGATACTTCATAAAAATTCCTCAGTTATTTATGCTTTGTGTCAATTCATTTATGTCCCAAAATATCCCCAAGATATATTAATAGATGGCGTTTGGTAAAATGTCTCCAAGGCAATTGTTTGATTATCCAAAATTATTGGTACTCTCTTTATTAATGATTTTAAAATCGAGCCGGATTAGTTGTTTCAATTGAGATAAATAAGAATTAGCCTATTTTTTTATTCATTTTATTTTTGTAACTGTTATAAATAAAAACTGACCAATTTGTCAACCATAACTTAGAATTAAACCGTAGGTCATCTACTTTCAACTAGTCTTTTCTAGTCTTCTTTGATTTTTAGCCTCCTTCACTAAACATACTTCAGCCTTTCTAGTGACACTTCAAATTTGTTCAATCTTAGACAAATATTCAATCTCCATGATCGATCTTACTTCATCCTCTTCAATGACTCTCTAATTTTACATATGCCCCAATTATCTAGTAGGATATATTTGTTATTAATTTAAAAGTTCGTGTTTAATGTTTATATAATGAAAAAAGTTTCAGGTTGAGAGATGTAATTTTTTCAAATAGTACGATGACAAATCTACTGATAGAGCTGTTAAAGTGAATCAATATTTAAAGAAAGAAGTATTCATATTAAAGAATGTGATTAAAATAAGTATTGTTGAAATAAGAACAACCAAGGAGTTTGAGGAGCAAATGAAACTTACGAAATATGACAAATTTTTTGGCAAAAGAGGAAAAATAAATGAAGTTTATGTTAAACGAATATTGTAATAAGAATTATTGGGCTTATTGTACTTGTTACTTTCAATTATGTTACGGGGAAATGTCATTGAATTATAATGTTAAATATTAAACTTGATGCATGTGAAATGTAATGATTGTGCACATGACTATTATATTATAATGTGACGTAATGTGTCATAACACTACACAAAATGACTAGACTTAAAACTATAGCTAGTAGTAAGTCTAGATCGGTCCCATAAAGAGTATGTGTAAAGCTCTTAAAATGAAAAGAATTGGTGTTTAGGTTATGAGAAAAGGGGGGGTGGGGGTCGGGAGGTTGGTTTGGTCTTCAAATAAGAAAATAAAACTAAACTAGACTAATAAAAAAATTAAAGAAAACATCTAAAAGTGATGAATTCGTTAGGGACCGATCATTGGTTCAATCTCAGCCTACACACAATCAAACATACTTTATTGAATTATTAATCTCATACTTCTCCTAGCAACTATTAATCGTAGCTTAACGATAAGCTCTATTAACATCGGTTTTCTCTTAGGTTGTGTTTAATTAAAAAAAGCTCATTAATTAAACTTAGCCATCAAACAATTTAGGATAAGTTCTCTATATTTAATTGGACAGTCACATTACAAATTAGGAAAATAGATTAATCAAGGCAATAACCACCTACGCTTGATTCATTTGACCTAGTTTATGTTATCCCTAATGATTCGACACTAATGAAAAAACACAACAATTACGGATTGTATCCTTAATGATTCAAAACCACTAGTTGCCATAAACAAATCTAAACATAACAATTAGGGGTTATATTGAAGATTCTAACAACCTAATAAATGCATTAAGATCATCTTAACACAATACCTAAATAATAAACATAGGATAACATAATCAATTCCTAAGAGAGAAAGAACAACAAAGACAATGAAAGATATGCTTAACTGGGTTCTTCAGCATCAATATCACCTCCAAACTAGGTCTGGAAAGCCTAGCCCTCTATACATCTCCAAAGGATGAGAGCTTTGCCCCTCTTCATTCTCTTCGTCTCCTGAAATCTAGTAAAATGATTCATAAACATTTCATTAGTTTTCTGTCATCACAACATTGTATTTATAGTGAAATTTAGGTTTTCAAGTGCCAGGTGTCAAAGCCACAGGTGTGAGCTATGTTGTCATGGGCGTAAGTAAGTATCACACTCACGCTCCTGACAAATTTCGTCATGGGCATGACTAAAATGCTCACGCCTATAACTTTTATGTCATATTCATGAACAATTTTCTACACTCTTCATGCTTGATGTTCTCAACATTTACTCTTTATTTTTATCCATTTTCTTGTCTCCTCTTGCTCTAATCATTCTCCTTCTTGCTTCATGAAGACAATTGAGTATGAATATTAAGAAGACGACTCAAAGAATGTGCTTCCAACTCACTTTAGCTCTTACACTTCTGAATTGTACCTAAAACCAAATATGAACTAAATTGAATGTCATAAGCATTTATAGCAATAATTACTAAGTGTTACGAAATAAATGTATAATCAATTGAGCATATATCAATTTCTCCCACACTTATCTTTTGACCGTCCTTGGGCAAAACCTCAAAATCAAAGTTACAACTAAGGGTGACAATAGGTTAGGTTTGGTTCGGGTATTACTCTACTCATATATATATATATTTTTTATGACTCAACCCATATCCATATCCATATCTATCGGTTTTTACGATTTACTACTCATATCGAAATCTATTAGATTGTTCGAGTTTTTGGATATCCATTAGGTTGTATAGCATATAAAAATATAACTTCTAAATAGAAAATATAAAAAGCATATTTTTGCGAACGCTCCAAATTAAAATTACTTTAATAATAATAAGGTAAGATTTTGATTTGTATGTCGTAAAAGACTATAAAATTGGAATAATAAAAATCATAATGTTTAGTGCAAAAACAGCATATATTTTTCTCAATCAAGAACTAGAACAAAGATTGAAATATCCAAAGCTTCAAATTGTCTTTGCATGAACTCCACAACATTCAAAACTCCATCTCCATATCATTTGCATTATTATCATCCTACAAGAAAATAAAATATGATGAAAAAGGTGAGGACTGAGGAGTAACATAGGGATTTTAAAAATGTTTCTTCTAAAAAAATATTAACATTTTATTATATTTAATCATAAATATTCAAGAAAAAGCAGAAAATAGAGTTAATAAAAAACGGGTATGATATGAGTATCCATCGATTCGAGTTATCATGAGACCCATATCCATATCTAAATCCAAATCCACATCTATTTTTCAGCATCCATTTAAAATCTATTTAAAATCTAGTTTTTGGCCTCCATGTCCATTTTTTAGGTCGGTTAGTGCAGATAGTAATGGGGTTGAAAACTCATTGCCATCCCTAGTTACAACCCAAAACACTTACTCATTTTCCATACTTCCCAATAATAGATAGCCATAAGTAAAGAGAAACAAATTTTGAAAACATAGCAAAAACTCAACATTCAACCCTTCTACTCATGATCAATCAACATTTATTACCTTTAGAAACTGAGCAATCTAGAGGTAGACTTAGACAAAATTTGTTTTAAAAAGATATATTTATAGGAATACTCAAACACCATTCATGATCATGATATTTCACAACTTTGCATATGATTTCATTTCTCCACCACTGAGATTTACATGTATAATCATAAATTGAAGGACTTTTCAATGTTGTAATGTGGGTAGAGGTTAAGGTGAGATGTATTTGGATAGTGCAGTGCAAAAGCCATCAAAGCTAGTGAAGTAAAAGTAATACTCAATGCAATATTAAGTGCAAAAATTAACATTCATTCAACACCAGTACCATCAATTATGATGAATGCAAAAACTACGTTTCATAGCTCAAATTCAAGCTCTCACGCCATAAACCATATGAAGCATAAGGAATTAGAAGGAATCACTCATATAATCGATAACAAACAATACATTACAATCATAAATAGCTTCAAAACAACATCTACCTCATATGCATAATTATCAAATCACCTATTCAATACAACTTTAGGAGGAAAAAAATCATAAATAACTTTATAAAATAATTGTATTTCCTCCTTGATACTTTTATTTAAAGATATATTATTTGTAACATCCCGTCACTGATGGGATGGGTACAGTGAGTGTGCATTCATATTTGGTATGCCTATGCATTATTTGATTGTGTATAATTTGGATAATTGGCAATTATTGCACTAACATATGAACGTACATACATATATGACATATTCCCGGCTTGATTTGGGTAAATTGGTAATTTGGAGATAATTAGGTCAATTGATCTTTGAAAATTGAATTTGAGTGAAAAATGAGATTTAGGAGTGGATGATCATGAGTTTTATAATTTTGAGGATTTATAGAAATTTTTCTGGAATTTTCGGAGCAATAGGTCTGGACCGAAAAAATTGACCTAATGACCGATTAATGTGATTTTCGGTTCCGAAATTGATTGTCCAATGGCACGGAAAGATTAGAAATTTGATTTGAGGAATTAGGGTTTTGAGCCATTGGAATTCGGAAGAAATTAGAATGAGAAATTAGATTGAGGTTGTTCGAACTGGTCTTATGACAATTATTTGCCAAACAAGCCCTTATTTCCCTTAGTTTATAAACCCTAACCTTTGAATTTTTGTCTTCCACGATGCTTTTGATTTTGAGAGAAGAAATTTGCTCCTTCCTTCATCGTGGATCTCTTCCTTGTTGTTGCTCCTTCCTCCATCTTTGATCCATTTCCTTTGGCTTGGTGTTGAAGAAGATGATATTTGGGTTTGTTTGGTGATTGCCGTGAGTGTGTGAGTTGGAGATTGAAGTGTTATTTGAAGGATTTCAAGTTGAATCAAGTAAGTTCTCTTCCTTTCTTGTTTTAGATAGTTTGATTTGTTGATTAATTGAGTTATATAGATGATTAGTTTTAATATTTGAGGAATTGGAAATGTTAGGTTTCGGTAGATGATTTTGCTTATTTTGGTGTTTATAATTTAGGGATAATGGTTATTTGATGAAATAGAGATTAGGAATTAGTTGTTTGATGTATATTGAATTATTTAGGAGTGTTTGAAAAGAGGAAATTTGGATTTGGAAGTTGTAGAAGTCAGAAATCTGGGTTTTTAGGCGTTGCTGGGTTTGCACGCCGCGACATGCGCAAAGAACACGCCGCAGCGAGCAAGTCAGCTTCTGTGCGCTGCGACGAGCAATTTACGCATACCGCGACAAGCAGATTAGTCCCGCACGTCACGATGAGCGCGGAAGGGTTTCGTCGCGTCGAACGCAACGCGCACGCTGCGACGAAGGAGAGGAGGCTCGCCGCGGCGAGCGATCACACGCCAAATTTCCAAAAATGTGATTTTTGAAGTTTAAATTTAGGGGTTAAGGAGTTAGTTGATTGAATTGGTTTCCGATTTATTTCAATTTGGAGATTATGAATTCGGGTTTTAGAATTGATATTGGGAAAATTTCGAATTTGTGTCGGGAATATCATAAACATGTCATGTATACAATTGATTCGCTTCATGTGCATAATTGACTTCAGAAATTGGATAATTAGTAATAATTATTTGTTCTGATTGTATAGAGGTACCAGTGGAGCGTCGATCCTCCGACGTGGCTGAGACTTCCCGGCATTAGCTCGGAAGTTACAGGTGAGTAACCTAGTTGGTTCCTCAATAATTGTGTGTTTAATTTCGTGCTTATGCCATGTGGATGAAATGGAGGGTTACGTGTTTGAGTGAAATTGGGTTCGGACCAAGGGTGTCTGAAGGATCGGTAAATTGTTATTGAAATGCTATACATGTAAAATTAAATGTGAATTGGCATGAGTTAAATTGGCAATTGGAACATGTGCATTTCATGCATAAAAGTATGTTCAGATAAAGGCAATTGTGACCGGATCAGCCACCGTATCAGGGCTTCAAGCCCAACGTATATGAGAGCTTTAAGCTCAACACACAGGACCTCTGGTCCAACGTATTTCAGAGCCACTGGCTCAATGTATCAGGGCATATCATGCCCAACATATTCAGAGCCTCAAGCTCAACGCAATGTGCCCCTCACTGGGACAGTTTCAGGCACACGGTCACAACAATGTAAGAAAATGAAAGTGTCACATGCGCATTGCATATGTAAATGATTGACTATAAAATGTGTGAAAGGCGAAATGCCT
>JANZLD010000006.1:10913169-10926092 GCA_026413575.1 Erythroxylum carthagenense | reverse complement strand
TGCTTATAGATCAATATCAATTCATAAATAATGAACATCAAATTAATGAAATATGCCTTTCTTTATTTATTCATAAAATATATACACAACTTTGTACAAAACGTGCTAAAGGCGATTGCCTTTAGGGCACTACTCTAACACTAATTACATCAGTTTCACCTTTTGATTGAATGTGAACAGTAGACCCGAAAGGGGTGTCTTGGAAAAAAATCTGAAGTGATTTAATGAGAATGAAATGTGATTTTAATGATTTTAGTGAGGCATAAACCTAAGTATAAATTATACTTAGATGAGTTTTGTATGAGAATGAATTTGTGATGAAATTGATGGATAAATACCTAGGATTATCATGAACATACATTGTAAATAATTCATTTCATACATATGCATTATTGAATACTTATGATCGTACAAATTGTGAAAATTGTGTATATTATTTGTTATAGAGGAGTAACTGGAATGTCAACCTCCAGACATTGCCGGATTTTTCAGGCATTAGCTTCGGGAGCAACTTGTGAGTAACTTAGATGGTCTCGCTTAATTACTTGTTTGCTTAATTTATATTTTGAATAATAATTGAATATGTTTAATTGTAGATTTCGGACAGAAGGTCCGATGAATGTGAATGTGGATTGAGATATTGAGGTACTACTTGAATGTGAATGTGAAGACCTAAGTGCTTTATAATGTGAGTAATTGTGGTACATGCATTCCATACATGAATGCATAATCAGATAGTGGAAGTTGTGACCAGAGTAGCCACCGATCAGAACTTAAAGCTCAACGAGTGAAAATGAATCTCGAACTCAAAAGTGATTAAGAGCCTAAGGCTCACTATGTGAAATGAGCCATATATCTCCCAAGCAAATAAGGGACAATTATTAATGAGCCCGGTATCCAAAATGGATACAAGATAGTTCAGGCACTTGATCACAACAACGTAATAATTGGAACTTATCTCATGAGTATTTCATATGCATATTGTTAAGTAAGTTTGTTGGAATAAAATGCAAAATTTGCCTATGCTTAAGTAAAAATGTGATACTTATGTAAAGTACAGTATGTGATTATATGTTATGTAAAATGATGTGTTGTATTAATTGAGTGAACCATCGATGGTGGTTATCTTATTGAGTTTGCAAAACACATCAAAATTGCAACGTTGTCTTTTCAGGATTGAGAAACGATTCTAGCTACTGAGAGGCTCTACCAGTCGTGTAGATTGTAATTGACAAGAGAACTCATGACTCAAAGGTTGGTCAGCTAGAATTTTTGGACAGATTAGCTAGATTGTGTATATTTTCTCTTTCATGTAGTACTTTTGTATTAGGTTTTGATGATGTGCATATAAAAAATGTTGAAAAACACAATGTAGACATTCGGGTTTTATGAAATGAAACGAGGAAAAAATTGGTTTTAAAATATTGTGATTTTTCTATTGATACTTTATAAGTGAATATTGATATGATGCCATGTGAAGTAAATGTAGTGATCGAACGTAACTTGCCCTTATTGTAATTTATGTACTGGAATAATCTCTGGACATTCCAGTGTGTACCCTGCAGTAAGGACGTGCTACAAACCGTATTCTACTTTATCTCAGCTATATATTAGAGAAGACAGAGGATCACGTCCTCGTCTTTATTGTGAACGAATTCGAAGTTCAAGAAAGTTAGGTCCCAATCTATGGCATGTTGTTGACAGATTTCCGTTGAAATTAGTTCATACACTCATTCATGTATTTTGATATATGGCTAAGATAAAATGAAACAAGATTAGTACAGAATAGAAGAAACAGAACATACGAGAAGATAAAGACCAGAGAAACATAAAATATTGAAAAAATTAAAGAACATTTCTTTACTTGGGATGTCCCAAAAAAAAAAAAAAAAACCTCCTCTTTTCATGATTTCCATATACACTTCCAACACTTCTGTTCTAAATGGGAAAACAACTTCTTCAGCAATGCAACACCATTCATTTCATTCCCTCACCAAATCATTTTTTAAAAAAAATTTCACTTATTTACAATTTTTTTCTGGACCAAACAATTTCTCATTGCTCAATGAGAAAACGTAGACTCCAACAACCATCAACCTACACAGAGCTTACCACACGTTTCATTCCCCAAGCCCGAGTTCTGGGCAGTCTAGTTGTCAAGGTCCTCAATATGGCGCTCACAGTGCACAACACTAATTCTTCTGTAGATGGAACAATCAGCAGAACTTACGCTGAGATGAAGTTGTAGTACTGTATGTATATTGTTGTTGAGGTTTTAATTTGCTTTGTGACTATTTAGATTTTATAGGCACAATAGGACCGTCATCATCTTCAAGATCACTGAAAGAAATCTCTTCTTCATTCCCCAGTGGAATGGTGGATTTGTAACCACCTAAATCTGAATCATCCTCATCTGGCCAATCATCATCGTCCTCCTCTTCCTCATAGTTTGGAACCAATAATCTAGAGGATTGACCAGTAACTGGACTCTTATCCTCCTTTTTTATAACTTCTTTTTCTTCGATGACTGATTTGTCAACAAACTGCATCTCTGTACTTACAACCGGAAGCTTCTCAGACTCGTAATCTGTAAATGAGGAGGTAATGTGTTCGAAGTCAACCGCCCTGCCATGGGCAAAATCCTCATGCAGTGGATCAGAACTTTCTCTAATAGACGAAGTTGTTTTTGCAAACCAGTCAGATTCTGGCTTCATTTTCTTATGTAGCTCCCGCATCCACATAGCTCTAGCTTCCATTACCTGCATCGAGCAGACTGTACCTTTGTCATAGTTTATCACCAATTTATAGAAAAAAAGATCAAATACTATGTAATGCAAAAGATTTTTTATATAAAAAGCAGGATTCCCCCAATTGGTGTATCGAGTCAGATGATCACTCAAACCATGCTCGCTATTACTTCGCACCAATATAGGGGGAAAAAAAAAGCCTTGACTAAAGGAATTCTTTAGCCAGTAGACATGGCTGCTTTATGAGAATTACTCTTTCCAAGTCACTAATTCAACAACCAAGCTTTCAAATATTCAAGTTAAAATGGCACGACATCAGATTTTTTATACAAAAAGCAGAATTCCCCCAACTGGTGTATAGCATCAGAAGACCGCTCAAACAATGCTCGCTATTAATTGGCACCAATATAGAAAAAAAAAAAAACTTGACTAAGGAATTCTTTAGCCACTAGACATGGCTGCTTTATGAGAATGACTCTTTCCAAGTCACTAATTCAACAACCAAGCTTTCAAATATTCAAGTTATGGCTGCAGCAAAAGCTTGAAAGGAAAGTTTAATTTCAAAAGTTAGTTTCCCATTTTCACAGAGGTGCATGCCTGCTTGTTCCATGAAAAGAACTTAATGAATTTACTACATACCAGACAAACATGCTGGCCCACAAAAGAATTCTTGTATAGGCTACCATACAGATCCGTGAATATAAAAGGACGTACAAAAATGCAACTTAAATTTAATAATATGGGAGCAATTTTTTGAAAGTGAAAAGTAAACTTTAGTAAGACATGCAAAAAGCCATCAAGTATACTTTCCAAAGTTCAATAATAGCCACGGAAAAAAAGTCAAATCACTTAACAACCTAGTGGAACTAAAGCATTGATAAAAGAAGCACATATTGTCAAACTGTGGCTAAACAAACTAGCTAGGTAAAAGATATGGGCGTCCACTGACAAAGGAGCTCAGAATAACCAGTTAGATTGAAAATCATGGATAATGCACCATAAACTCACATAGAGGAATGATAAATCAGTGAATTGGGATAAAATTAATTGAATTTTGCTCTGGCAACACCTTCACCATGTTTGTAACGATTTGAGTAACCATCACAACGGTCTACAACCCAAGAAAGAAAAGCAAAATGCAAACCTTATGGCAAAAGAAAAGGAGAAACAAAATAACAAATTGATACCAAGAAAATGAATCTAGTGAGAAAAATAAGCATTTCAGTTTAAATAATCATCAATCAAGTATTACAAAATATAATAAAATATATAAAGCTTGAGGAAGACATCGAACTGCACAACTTTCAGGAGAAGTAGCATATATTACCTGAGGTGTAGATAAAATTTCTGCATCATGTCTGTTAAGTCTGGAATGTAGAAGAACGAAATACACTTTCCAAAAGTAACTCTCGGTCATATGGCAAGGACAAAGTTCAAATCTGAGTGCAGCTAATCGAGGAGCAAGGTGTTCAATAGCCAAAGCATGCTCTTGCTGGGGACTGGACATTTCAAAGTCTAAACATGATGACAAAAGAGAAAACAATTAACACTTTCAGTTTGGGTTCAATAAAAACATAGTAGACACTGTTTTATAACCTAATGTGACCAATATGGGGAAATATCTGACTTCATTCCAAACACACTACAGATGACAAATTATAAAGTAGGGAACAACTTGGGACAAGTGGAACTTGACTACGCCAACTTATCAAAACTTTCAGGTGTGCCCAAAGCAAATTTCAAATCCATGCCATCAGCATTTCTCTGTATGAATTCCTAGGCTTGTATAAATCTGACTTCTCAATCATCCAACTTAAAGCATGATGACCATGCTAAATTACAATAAAGATACCTCCATCTGTTAACAAGTAATGTATTCACCAAATAACCACTGCGCCAATAGATGAATACAAAATTCCAAGTCTGGAATGAACTTCTCCCCTACTGCAATACCGTGTCCATCAAATGAAAGCAAAAAGGGGGGAAAAATAAATTCCATATAGGGATCAAGAAACTGAAGCCCATAAACACACTTCGATTATAACCTAAACCGAAAAACTTGAGGAAAGATCTGTATTTTGTACCAGTAATACGGATAAATTATACCCTAGGGAACAACCTGCTACATTATCAACACCATCTTGACATCCTTTCAAGAAAGATTTGAAATCCGTTCCATCATCGGCATTTGCAATGTGAATTCCTAAGCAAGTCCGAATCTCACTTCTCAAACATCAGACTTCAAGTACGATGAGCAATGATAGTATAAAATATAGATACGTTCAAACTAATAGTCACTAGCAGCATCCGTTAACAACCATAAAAGCCCCCATAATCCCAGACAACGAGTCATCCAGTAAAACAGCAGGAACAATTTCAATATCCTCAATCCTAATCAAATACAAATAATTGAGCTATGGGAAATTTCAACTCAATTAAATCAATAAAGGACAAAATTCTCAACTCATTGCAAACAAAGGCATCATTAACCGAAGATATCAAGAAATGGTGAAATTTACATAAAAGCTTACCGTCTAAATCGTCTTCCTCATCAAGAGGAAAATCCAACCAAGTCTCGGGATGCATCGCAATGTTTCTAGCAAACGCCAACACCTCGTCGGTGATCCCAGTCGCTAATTCTCTACATTCGTCACTCTCCTCCGTGTCCGAATCTTCATTCTCCCTTCTCATCTCGCTCTCACACTCTCCCTCATCTATCCCCGATCCAAACTGAAAATAATTAGACGCCATCTTCGACATCTCCGTCACACCGCTCCTAAATCTACCTCCGATCTCCGTAAAATCGGTCTTGATCCCCGACCCCTCCGCGGGCACTCTCTCGTCGGAGAATTCCGACCGGTCACACGCCTCCGAATCAGAAACAAAGCGATCGGAAGGCGTGGGTTCAGGAGCGAGGAACGACGCAACGCCCCATAGCTGTCGAGTTAGGGTTTGCTTAAGCTCTGTAAGGTCCTCTTTCACACCTCTACCTAACGCTTCTTCGTCTTCATCTTCTTCTTCTTCTTCTTCCTTGATAAGCTTCTCATCTTCAAAGGACAATCGAGAGTGTTCTTGCTGGTCACATTTCGTTGGTGAAAGGCCGGTAGGTGTTCTCTTTGTTGGTACGACGTCGTTATCTGGAGAATCATCTTCGTCTAGACGAAGGGAGTTCGCCAGAGAGCGAGCCAACCAGGACATGATCGATTATTGTGTTTGAGGAGCGAGAAAGTGATTGTTGAAAAAAAAACGCAAATTTTCCTTTTTTCGTTGGTTCGGTTATTTTCATTTATCACCCAATCATGTGGTGCCACGTTTGCTTCCCAAGAATGAAGAAGAAAAAGAATAAACAAATTAATGGATCCGATTCTGAAACCCAATTATGAGTCATATCATCACTTTTTGTCATCTAATTGTAGAGTTTAGTGTACAAGGATTCGAAAGAGACCAAACACTACATTAATTTATGTTGGAAACACGAAATCAAATATTTTTAAACTCTTGGGCTTCCTGGATGTAGCACCGAGTCATTGACAATGTTGGCGGGCTTCACTTTGGGCTTCTATTTACACTACAAATTTAGACGAAGAATGGATAAGGTTAATGAACCAACTCTTCTAATTCTTCATATTGCAAATTTTCATCTAATAATTAACTTTTTATTTGTAAAGAAGCCTTAATGAATAATTATCGAATCGACAATATAAATATTTTAAAGTAGTGAAAAAAAATTATTGTAAGATAATTAAAAAGTTTGAAGATTTTGTTTAATAAAGAATTGTTTTTTTTATTTAACATCTAATTTTATGAATTACTTACTAGATATGTAAGTTAGCAAACAAGTCTTAAAGCGACAGGTAAGATTATCTCTTTATGATCGGAAAATGACAGGTTTAAGTCATAGAAATAATCTTTTTGTAAAAATATAAATTGATATTTTGCGTACAATTGATGACCTTCTTTTAACCCTTACAAAACGAAGAATCTTGTGTATTGATACTTAAATTAGAATAGGATGCCATTTCGTGCCATTTACCTTATAAATACTCAACAATAGTGACGGGGAAAATTAGCAATTATAAAAGAAGGTATTTAATTAGTTTTAAAAATTAGAAAGTAAAATGTAAAAAAATTACAATTTAACACAATGTATGAATGTGAAATTAAAATATGAGATAAAGGTCAAAAGTTTTTTTTTTCTAATTTAATGTGGACCTACTACAAAATTATAATGCTGTCAATCACCTAGCTTAGCTAATCCTAGTGGGATCTTCCTTGTAGTAGTCAAAAGTGTTATTTTAAAAATCGGACTGGATCAGTCGATTCGACCGGTTCAACCGATAATTGGTTAGCTATCTGGTCCGGTTCATTCTTAAAAATTGGTTCTTAATTGAACCAATAAGAATCGGTCAAAACCGGTCAATTCTGACCACTGGTTCAATAAATTTTTTATTTTTTATTTTTAAATATTTTATATTATTTGGCATATTTTTTATTTTTAATATTAATTATGACATCACATCAATTCAACCACACCGGTAGTTGAATCGATCAAACCAGTCAAACCGGTGATCAATAAAACTTTCGGTTCAATATCCGATCTGAGTTTCAAAACGTTAATCCAAACTCATGACAAACAGTTTCGTATAGCTCATCGTGACAAACCTATCCAGTCAAGACAGTGACAACAAAGCTACAGCTACTTACCCTCGACAAAAAAGGTGGGCTGCACTAAAGAAGGCATTGAAGATGCTTCTTTCAAATGGTCCAAAGTTTGTTATACCTTAAAGGGCTGTTTTTTTCTCTAATGCTTGCATCCGATATGATTCTATAGCTTAAATTCAAAAGGCAGTTAAGGATGGTCAATTTGTACATAAATTGTGGCTTGTTTTGCATCTGAAGTCCTAATAACTGATGACGCATCCTAAACTAATTTCGTTCCCTTGAGCTGGCAATGGGAACAAGAAACTCGGAAGATAAAGCCAAAAGGTTCAAACAAGAAACTTTGACCAGCAACTTCATGACAAGTTTTTTGAGTACTTTCATGATTTTGGTCCTCATCCAAAGAAGGTAGATTGTCCAATTATCACTGGCTTGCTCTCCTTTTTAGGTGGACTAGATTGGAAGCACTGCTCTTTTCAACATATATCTTAGGCCAAGCCCCTTTCCTGGTCAAGCAGGTCGCCCGTGTGCACCCATTCGTGACAACATAAGTGGGACTGGGGGGCCCCTTTCCCATCCTATTTCCTCGCTTATCCACATCTGGACACTGTAGTCCCACTCCCATCCCTAAACCCTCAAGAGGAAGGTAAGGTGATTTTGCTTCTGTTGATGTTAAAGCAGAACTTGCGTTGGTGATTCTTTCCCTTCCTTGCTTTAACCAACTCATCTATTTAATGGTGAAGAAATGCCATTACTTTATGTTCGCATTCGAAATAAAAGATGCAAAGAAATTTCAGGTAGAATATTGGAGTCTGAAAATGAACCCACCAAAAAAAAAAAAAGCTTGAAATTCTATACTATTTAATCGGAGTAAAATTACAACTGGGTATCCACCATCTTCGATCTTACATTGGAAGCATATAACCTTACAGCCTCACTAGCCTCAAGCTCAAGTGAGACATACTCGTTAACCAATCCAGTCCCTATGAAACTTCAAAGGATGGGAGTGGAACTTATAGGGATTAATTAGACAGAAAAGCTGATTACAATAAGACCAGAATGTATCCGCAGATTAGACATGCCTGTTCTTTCCCTAGACGAAGCTAACTCTGTTCAGGAGCATAATTTACACCACTTCCCTGTGAACGAAGAGATACTTGGACGCCAGAAAGAATCATGTTACCTTTTTTATAAAACTGACGAACCCTACTTGACAGCCACAGCCTGCGTTATTACAAGATCTGTAATAGATCGGCTTCTTTCTGGGCAGTGGATTAACAACTATATGGTGTGCAATCAGCTTAAATCCACCCCCTTTATGATGCTTCTATGACATGAAATCAATCCATTGCATCACAAATCTTTAATGCACATTGTGTATTGGAAGGCTACCTGGCGCTCCCTATTGGCTCCGCTCCAATCCTTTTCCCATTGGGACAATTTATCAACAAATTGCTTTGCCTTTTCATTGCATCGTTCTTGTAAGCTTACACTTGGAAATGAAAAGAGTTGCCGTATAATTTAGACTACATAGTTTCAAGAGCTCAGCTGATCTTTGCTTCAGAGCAGTATTGTAACCGCTCTGTATTACAAGGAGTAGCTTGGCAGCCAAACCTGCTTCGACGGCAAGTTCAGCACATTCTTCCGGTGCTAACTTGCAGACTGCCCACAATATTGACAATGCAAGTTGAGTGGAGCTCTCCGATACCTTCATCAACAAATTCACCACATTCGGTATTGTATTAGTACAATCTTTCAAAGCCAATTTTCCTTCCGGGATAGTTGAGAGAACCTCTAAAATGTAGAGAGCCAACTCCAAGCACTCCTTATTGAAACACGGCAATAGCTCCACTAAGTGGGGAATTGCCCCAATGCTCACAACTGCGCCTCTAACCAATTCCGGGGAACAAATGCTCTTCAACATTCTGAGTCCAGCCAACACACCATTTGGGTGTCTCTTATCTTTAACCAGCCTTAATAGCGCAACCAAAAGGCTCAAACTTGATAAATTCTCGGAACCAAAGTCATCCCCTTCCATCAACATTTCAATTAACCTCGTACAGTTAATCTTGGTCTCAATCGAACCCTCATTCAACAGATCGACTAACAACGAAATCTTGGCGGGTTGTCTCAAATTAGCCTTGGAAGTGAATTCGAGATCCAAATTCGCAAGGATCCCAACTGCCTCAGACCCAACAACATGAGAAGTAAAAGGACCCATTAAAGAACATATAAGGGCAACACCGTTGTTATCTATCACTGCCTTCTTTGCCACAGCATGCGCAGTCACAACCTGTCTAAGGTCTTTTAGAGATTGAACTCTGGCTTGACCTTTAACTTTCTTTAGATTGTCCAAAAGCTCAATGGCCCTCCCCTGAACGTCCTCTGATCTCTTCTTCATAGCCAAATACTTCTGCGAGAACCAGCTATAAATAAGCTGCCGAAGAGTTCTGTTAGGCGTCAACGTATCATCCCAGAGCTCTTGCATTGTAGTGGGACAAGTATAGTGACATAGACAAAACCATTTGAGAATATTGGCTCTCTCGTAAGTCTGGCCAGTGCACAGAGTCACCGGGTCTTGCATTGGGTCCAAAGAGATTGGACAAATGAAAACAGATGGAACTTCAACTGACTCAAGCTCTTCAATCATTTTCTTCAGATCTAATTTCTCTGCCACACCACCGCAAATCACACCACCACCTATGCCACCCAAAATGCCGTCTTTAACGGCGGTTTCCAGATCCAATAGTTGCCCACCACTATCCACATCAAGCTTCATATTTCCTTATCTTCTTTGGCTATCAAGCTAGTGTATCAGAGGGTTAAAACACCCTGCTCAAGAGTTGTATCAAATCTAATCCAAGAAAAAGCCCTCAAATGTCAAAAGAGAAGAACAAAGAGAATAATAAGACCAATCACATCCACGGGGACGAGAAACGTGTGGGAAAGCAAAAGAGAGAGTATGAAGCCTCTCTCTTTCATTGACGACACGAGGAAAAATTAAGCATCAAAGGGGACAACTTTTCTAAGTTGTGGGCTTTTACTTTCTCTGCTTCATGGTCATCATCACCATCCAAGACATAATGAGCATGTAATCTTCTTCTCCAATACCAAAGCGCTGTCTCTCTCTCTCTCTCACTCAATGCCCACCAACAACTTGCTCTTCAAGCTCCACAAAAAGGGTGAAATCATCAAATCCCAGATCACGTAAAAAGCAAAGAATGAAAGAACAATCAAAAGCGGGTACAGAGAACAGGATAAAATCAACAATTTGAATGAATAGTAACTCCACAGCTAAATGTTTTGTGGGGAAGAGAAAATCAAAGACAGAAAAGAATGGGGTCACTAAGAGCCGCACCTAGCTCTAGAGCAAGTTGAGTTTTTAAGGAAAATAAAAAATAAAAGCTATCCTCTGAAGTCTGAACTGCACAGTCTTCCCAACATCTCTTCTTTTGGTTTCGGGGCAGACAAAGAAAGCCCCAAACAAATTTGTGCCTCTTAAAAATTTTGGTTTTTGTTGGTTAACTGTGCAAAACCCATTAGGGTTTAGGGATTATTTAGAATACATTCCTGCTGTATTTCTTTAAGAAATTATAATGTGTATAAAAGTTCGTTTGTAATCATTCCTAGATTTACGGTCTTACCGTTTGCCAGATGGTCTCTGATGATTCCCGCCTCCAATGTAGGGCGCGTGTGGTACCATCATCGTAATTTAATTAATTTATTTGTTGCCAATTAAATTAATTATATGTTGAAATAACTAATTCAATTTAATTTTAAGTTAAATTAATTTTATTGTTATTTATTTATTTAACGTTTTCAAATTGCCTAATTTCAAATAAAATTTATATATTGGTGGGAAAACATAGATAATAAAAATAAAAATAAATCAATTAAAAGAGACATAGTACTTTCCACGAGGATTGCGTACGATCGTAGATGACGATCCTCGAATTGCAGATGTGGAGACAATTGATCAAGGGACAAAATTAGAACTAAAAAACCACCTCGTTGCCTTTGGGTAAAAGAGAGATTTTATTGCAGTGGCTTTTCCAGCAGCCCAACCGTGCACCATACGTGCAGCCATAACTTTTGAAACAGAAACATCTATTTTGATTAGCTACAACTTTCCAGGCCATTGCAGACAAGTCTTTGTTGTGAACTTAAAGAAATCAAAAGGCACTTCTTTTTTTGGTAAGATTTGATCAGTAGACGGAGCCCAACTCGGGTGGTCAAAAAACTGAAGTGATATTGCCATAATTTTTAAGCAAGCACCCTGATCTAGGACATATACTTTTAGTTCATCACCAATAACTTAAGACGTACCATTTCGTGCAAATGAATATAATAAAAAGTGTAGAGATTAAAGAATTGCAGTTCTAGTTGGGGTGGAGCCCAGAAGAGCGTGCCTGTCGTGAGGATACTAGTAAACAGCTCAGCAATTTTGACTCATTTTCTCGGGTCTTCATTACTGCCAATTCCTCAATACCTAATAATTCTATGTCCGCTGTCTGCTACTGCTACTGCTATTACTACTGGTAAGAAGTAGAATGTTTACCACGCAGTGTGTGTAGTAGAAAAAAGAAAAACTAATATTAATTTTACCTATTTCTTAATTTTTATCCTGTTTCAACTTTTTTAACTTCAAAAATAACCGTGGGAGTGAAAACAGGTCTATCTTTGTTTTTCTTTTTCCTTTTTGAGTAACAATGTAGATTTTACAATCAGAATCGGATGCGTAACCTCTGTGTTTCCTAGGTCTTTAATCCCTACAATGTGGGAATCTTGGTACCCTACATAATTGGAATCTTTCTGGTCAAAATACGAATTTGACCACTTTTTGTTTGAGGTTTGAGCCAACTCGACACTGGCATGTGGTGAAAAGCAATCCTGTGTTTTTCTACATGCATTCAGTATAACGAGCTGACAATCTCCTTTAACAACTTCTTTTATCAAAACTAACTTCCCTGGTAGAACCAACTCCCTGATGTCTTCACAATTGCCACTTGTACATGTAAATAAAAAGCTACGGTACGCTCACATCTTTTGTGTAGGCATTTGGTGGATCAGGGTACTTATTGACATTGTATGTTTTCTGTCTCTATTCACTGTTAAAATCTAGAAGAAAACCTTGAAGTTATAGTTTTTTATTACTGATTAACGTAAGTTTTTAACCCCCGACACGCCTACATGTGCACCACCCGCGGAATCTCTGGAACAAATAGGCAGTGTCATTGATGAAACATTTCTCGGATCTCTTCTCGGTTTCCTATACGGACCTTTTGTTGCTTCGCATCTATAACATGCATTACAAGAAAAGCAACTTTGATAATTAATTATAGGATTGGAGTTCCTGATTCCACTTAAAGATAACTGATTCCTTACTTTAACAACTATCTTTGAAACGCTTGTCAAGCCAGATAAAATAGAAGGATGGGTGTTGTAACACCCCACTCCCGTAAGACCTGAACCCGATATCGTTGGTGATATCCGAGTCCGTGCCCCGCGAGAGTGGCG
>JANZLD010000006.1:10897955-10912067 GCA_026413575.1 Erythroxylum carthagenense | reverse complement strand
TCCTAATTAGTCCCAATCACTCTCATCCTTTGCCAAATTACTATTCTACCCTTCCCGTCGGGGGTGGGATGTTACATGATGCTGCAAGAAGTACGAAAGAAAAGTGGATTGGTTATCAGGAGTGTTGATTTAGGATCATTATTTGGAGGAATTCAGAAGATCATGCCTGGAATGTGAAGTAGAAAATGTACTTGAAGAAATGTAAGTGCTAAGAAAAGGGAAAACTCTGATCTCATTCCTAAAGTGGATTGGTCGTCAGGAGTGTTGATTTAGGATCATTATTTGGAGGAATTCAGAAGATCATGCCTGGAATGTGAAGTAGACAATGTACCTGAAGAAATGTAAGTGCTAAGAAAAGGGAAAACTCTTATTCTTATTCCTAAAGTGGATTGGTCGTTAGGAGTGTTGATTTAGGATCATTATTTGGAGGAATTCAAAAGATCATGCCTGGAATGTGAAGTAGATAATGTACCTAAAGAAATGTGAGCACTAAGAAAAGGGAAAACTTTGATTGTCATTCCTTGTGAAGGCCAAACATATATACATCAATATGCAACAGTTTCCTACATTATTAAGGACATCTAAATATATGCCAAATCCCCTAAATATGTATAGACTATATATTTACATATATTGCACAAGGTATGTTTCCAATAATTCGCTTCAAATTGGAGCATAAAGGTAACGGATGTCCAACTCACAAAGAAGGTTTTGGAATTGGGATTGGTCAAGCGCCTTTATGAATGAGTGGTAGCAATGTTGCTAGCCTTTATTTGATCACGAACATAATGGCAATCAATTTTTATGTGCTTTATGTCTCCAAAAAAACAAGATTAGCAACAATATGTAAAGCATCTTGACTATCACAAAATATTCATATTGGCTTATGAGAAACTCCAAGTGATCAAAACAAAGATTTGAGCCAAAGCAATTCACAACTAGTAACAACCATAGAACGATAATAATGTACTTCAACTGAAGAATGAGACATAGTTGGTTGTTTCTTAGTTTTCAAAGAGACAAAAGAAGCACCAAGTTGGATGAAATAGCTAGTGATTGAATGACAAGTAAGTGAACAACTCATCCAATCAGAGTCATAGTAAGCAATGAGATGTAACAAAACGTCATGACGTAAGAGAATGTCTTGACCTGGGCGTGCCTTTAAATTGCACATCATATGTATAGCAGCATCCCAATGAGCTAAGTGAGGAGCATGTATAAATTGAGCCAAGATATCGACAATATAGCATAGTTCAGTTCTCATTATGGTTAAATAAATAATTCAACTAACCAAACAAGGATATTCAGTTGGATCATCAAATAAAGGTCCAACATCAAGTGCGAGGAGATGAATTTATTTATTAATAAAATCTGCACGTTTATTATTTATTTAGAAAATCTGCATGTTTAACATCAAGAAGATTGATTTTAGACAAAATATTAAGCATGTACTTTCTTTGAGACAAAGACAATCCTTCAAGTTGACAAGCAATTTCAATGCTAAGTAAGTACTTTAACATAACAAGATCCTTCATATAAAAGAAACGACTCAAATAAGCTTTAAAGTTGGCAATGGTTATAGAATTATTCCCAACAATAATTAAATCATCAATATAGACCAAAATATGCAAGGAGACAACGTATTGCTTATAATTGACAATTAATAGTTAAGATAGAACTAAATGAACCAAATGGCTTCAATGATTCAGCAAGCTTATATTAACTAATTTTGGGGAGCTTGGTGAAGGCCATATAAGGAGTTATAAAGGTGGTATAACTTGGCAAGAGAAAAGGCAGAAAATCTAGGTAAGAGTTGCATATAAACTTCTTCATTTAGATCACCATGAAGAAAAGCATTATGTGTTAGTTTTCATACTTGATTTTCAGACATCAACACATAAATCATTCATGCTAATTAAGATCTTTAATATAATAATAACCACATAGATGAAGCGAATAGATCACTTACCTTGAGTAGAATTTAACATAATATAGAGAGAGCTTTTAATAATCATGAACTAGTTTCTCTACCTTAACCTTCTTTCTATAGCAGGTAGCTTGATGGATAGTTACATGCATTCGTTCTCCGTATGTTTTTTTGTCTATGTACTCAATTAGGGTAGAGAGAGGACTAGTTTATATACATGTTAATATTAAATCTTATACTTTCATCAATTGCTAAATTAGCAGTCAAGATTTAATATACTATTAAATTAAGAAAAACCTTAAACCAAATTTAATATAGGCCTACAAAAAATATGGATCATAACATTAAGTCACATTTCCTACATTCTCACACTTGGCTAGATATTTCATCATTACATTTAATAGTATTAACATAAGGCTAGCAAAACATTAAATCTTATAAACCATTAACATTATAAGCACCTTAATACAACAAATCGCATGATGTGGGTTATGGCGATCATTCACATTATAGTTGAATACTGCCTTCCATATACCACTACATTAAGAACTTATTACATTTAGTTTCATAAGTTGCATATAACAAAATACTGTCCATGTTATGAAAATACATACAAATTTCTTATTCAAACAATCATGTATATATAAACATAATGAATAAGATATATAAAATTCAGAAACATATTATTATTATGCTCAGGAGTGTTAAAACTTCATCATCAAGCATTATTCAAGAGTGTTAAAACTTCATCATCAAATATTATTATTAATTATCAATACAACCAAGACCCATCCTAAATACAGGTTCTTTGATTGTCTTTGGTTGTAAACCCCTAATTGGAGGATATGCAACTTGAGATTTGTCTTAATATTTTCTATATACATTTTTTGTTTTTTAATCTTCTCTTTAACAACAAAATACTTTAATTTCATGTGTTTTGTGCCTCTAGAGTATTTTTTATTTTTAGAGAAAAAATGATACTAGGGATGGAAATGGGCCAGGTCAGGCTAACCCCACATTTTGGCTCAGGCTAATTTTTTTTAAAGCAACACATCGTCGTTTTGCATTACCAGGCTTGGGTAGCCCCATCTCGGGCCCAGGCCCTTGCCCTTTTGCCATCCCTAACTGCTGTAGAATTATCATAATAAATTTTTAGTGGCTTGTTTATTTTATCGACAACTTCAAGTCTTGAAATAAAGTTCCACAACTATAATGCATGAATTGTAGGCTCATAACTAATGATATTTTTGAACTATCAATAGTAATAACATTTATCACCTTTGAGAATATGAAATACCAAGACCCATGTGAATATCGAAACTGAATCCAAATCAAGTTATACCTTTTGCAGCAGAAATATGCAAAGAAATTGGTAGTGTCGGTAAGAGCACGTCAAATGTCGCGCTTCTATCGGTATCCACACTCTCGCAAGACTGAATAACCCCTTCTGATGTGCTAGCACCACTTTCTGAGACTTCTCTTTCTCTATTTCTAGCAAAGGATGTCTTCTATAGGTGGTTTTTGAGCAAATGATATTCTTATGTCTTCTAGTCATACTATATATCCACATATATAGTAAAACCCTAAAGCCCAAAGCCCAAAGCTCAAATTCGATTAAGGCCCAATGAATGTTCAATCTGCTTGGTGTGCGAACTTATAGGCTTATTTAATATCAGCAGGAGGCCTAAACTTCTTTTAGGCCCACAAGTTATAAGTGGTTTATAGCAAGACACAATAACTACCTAATATTAAATAAGGTCAGAATATGATACTACCTAAATCACAACTGATCAATTATAGTACATTCTATAATTGGTTCACGGGCATACACCAACCTCATAACAAGCTACAAATTCTGCTTCCTTATTGGATGAAGCAATTATAGATTGTTTGGCACATTTTCAAGAGATTACTCCTTTAGCTAATAGGAACAAGTAGCCAAATGTTGAATTTGTACTATCAACACACCTATCAAAATCTAAATCAGAATATCTAATCACTTCTAAATTATCAAATCTCTTATAAGTGAGCATGTAATCCTTTGTTCCTTGAAGGTATCTCAAAAACTTTAATTGAAGCATTCCAATGATCAAATCCATCCCTACTGTAAAACTGATGTCGGGTTTAGTATATGTTTATAGGTAATCATGTTCACAACAGAAGCATACAAAATCGTTTCCATTTCCTTTGTTCCACATCATTCTTTGGACATTGCATAACACTAAATTTATCTCCCTTTTGAATAGAGACTACACCTACTGAGCACTTGCTTATGTTAAATTTCTTAAGAATTTTCAATATAGGCTTTCTGAGGTAATCATGATAAACCTTTTGATCTCTTACGAAATATTGAAATTCTAATCACAAAGGATGCCTCTCCCATATCTTTCATTTTAAAAATCTTACAAAGAAATTCTTTAGTCTTGTGCAACAAGACCAAGTCATTAGTGGCAAGCAAAATGTCATTAACATGCAAAACTAGAAATATAAACTTACTCCTACTGATCTTCTAATAAATACATCAATCAACAGTGATTTCCTCAAAATCGAAAGAAGTAATGGTATTATTGAACTTAATATACCATTACCTAAAAGCTTGTTTAAGTCCATATATTAGCTTCTCAATTTATACACCTACTTTCTTCTCCTTCAATGGAAAAACTTTTAGGTTTATTTATACAAACTTCCTCCTCAAGATTCCCTTTCAGAAAGGGTGTTTTCCATTTGATGTAACTCTAAATCAAATTGAGCTATTAATGCTAAAATTATTATCAATTAATCTTTCTCTACGATAGGTGAAAAAGTCTCCTTATAATTAATGTCATCATTCTGAGTGTAACCTTTGGCAATAATTCTAGCTTTATATCTTTTAACATTATCATTCGAGTCGAGTTTGTTCTTAAAGACCCATTTACATCTAACTTGTTTACAACCTTCTGGGAAGTCTACAAGATCCCATACATTGTTTTGAGCCATTGATTTTAACTATTCTTTCGTTGCATCAACCCATCTTTAAGACTTATCACTTCATATGGCTTGTGAAAACGAAACAAGATCATTATTAATGGCACAATCAAAACTTGACTCTTGTAAATATAACTACATAATCATTAGAAATAACCGACCTTCTAACCTTTATAGGTTTGTTTAAAGTTATACCCACTGGCTCGTTTGCATGAGTTGGTGGTAAGTTAGGTTCTTCATAAGATGCTTCTTCATTATCCAAATGTTGTTCTTGATTATTTTGATCTTCCAATGTATTAACAACATTTATTGTAGTTATGGGCTTAAGAACATTAATGGGTAATAAAACATCAGCCCTTATTTTATTAATATCCACAACTTGATTTTCGGCACTCCCACTAACCTTACAATTTTCTAAATATTTGACATCGGTTATTTCGTCAATTGTAAAAGTATGGTTCGAATGGTAAAACTTGTACCTTTTGGATTTCTCTGGGTAATCGATAAAGTAATCACTAACTATTCGAGAATCTAGTTTTGTTTTATGTGAATTATAAATTCATGCTTCTTTTGGATAAACCCAAACATATAGGTGTCTTAAATTAGGTTCCTTCTAATCTATAACTCGAAAGGAGTTTTATGAACTGTCTTACTAGAAATCTTGTTTAACAGATACATACAGTTCTAAGTGCATACATTCACAAACTTTTAGGTAATAAGGAATTACTCATCATACTCCTAGCCATATCCATTAATGTTCTATTTTGCCTTTCTTCCACACCACTTTGTTGCGGTATGCCTGACATAGTATACTATGCACATATGCCATGACTTTCTAGGAACTTAGCAAATGGACTAGGACAATATCTAGATTCATCATTATGTTATCTATAATATTTACCACCTCTATCAGATTTTTTAATTTTCATTTTTCTATTTAATTGCCTCTCAACCTCTTTACAAACACCTCAAGAGCATTTACAACTTGATATTTTCCTTGTAGCAAATAAATATATCCATACTGTGAAAAATTATCTATAAAGGTGATGAAGTATTTTTTCCATTAAAAGATGAAATGTCAAAACATCCACAAATGTTAGTGTGTATTATTTCAAAAAGTTAATTGCTTTTTGTGACTCTTTTCTTGGTCTGTTTGGTTTGCTTGCCCTTAATGCGTTCCACACATAAGCCAAGATCAGTAAAATCTAGATTCGGTAAAATCTCATTATTTACTAGTCTTTCTAATCTTTCTTTGGATCTATGACCACAAACGTTTATGCCATGAGTAAGCAAAATGTTTATTCATCAAACTATGTTTCATTCCAACATTATGATTAACAATAAATAGGGATTAAAAAAACATCATCTTGTTTTAATTTATATAAACCAACTATAAGCATTCTGTAAACAATAAAGGAATTATTCTTATACAAATTGAAACAACCACATCCACACTTAAAGGTATAATCCACTAGCATCAAGTCTAGAAATAAAAATTAAAGTTCTAAAAATTGAAGGCACATATAGAGTGTTTATTAGATCCAAATGATGCCTAATATATAATGCAAGCCTGTAAGTCCTTACACCTTCAACCGGGGCCTTCATTTCTTTCCCCATATATAGAAAGTTGCTATTTCGGATTATAGTCTAGATTGTAAGAAATCCCTGTATAATATTAGAAACATGAGTAGTGGCACTAGAATTAAACCACCAAGTATTAGAAAGAACTTCAGATAAGTTTGATTCAAAGCATACAAAAACATAATGTATATCTTTCTTTTCAAACCAAGCCTTATATTTTAGGTAATCTTTTTGATAATGTCCTTTTTCTTACAGAAGTTCCGTTTATTTAACTTTTATCCATTCCTTTCACCATTAGCAACCTGTGAAACTTTAGCAAGTTCTTTCTTCTTAAAATTCTTGGTCTTTGGTTTGAGTTTCTTTCCAACTCCTTGACCCACTGGGTTAATAGAATGAGCTCCTTGTTTCCTTAATTTCGTTTCCTTCTGAATAAGCTTACTGGACAATTTATCAATTTTTCATTTATCCTTTAATGTGTTATAATTGATGTGGAATGGTCCTTATTCAGTTGCAAGTGAGTTAATGATAAACTGCATTAAGATGGAGTCTTTTACAGTTATACCTAGTGTCTTAAGTCTTATTGCGATATTAGTCATATCAAGGACATATTGCTGCATACTCTTTAACCCATCAAACTTTATGGTCGTGAGTTTAGTCATAAATCTCCCTGTAAGTGCCTTATTAGTAGAACAAAACTTATCTTCCACAAGCTTAAGAAAATCTGTAGCATTCTGATTTTCAGTGCTATAAAGAGTAGACTTAATGTTGCTAGAAATTGTCAGTTGCACGAAATTCAAACATAACCCGTTAGTCCTTGTCTATGTCTTATAGTGTGCCTTTTTAGCCTCTACAATAGTATCTTTAAGGTCAGCAGACTTATCTTTTAATAGTGCAAGTTAAAATCCAAAGAACCTAAATAGAAAGTGACTTGTTCGCTTCATTCAGAGAAATTCACATTAGTGAACAAGGTAGCAGAAGAAGCTTGAGAGTGAACGCTCATAACTGTAAACGTATAAATGCTCACTAATTAACATATTCAGATAGGAAGCACATAAATTAAACATATTGCAGTTTTCCTTTGAGTAAACATAATAATACATATCGTCAATATTATTATCATACTATCTAAACTTTATAAGAAAATTAAATAAATTCATTAAATACATATAACATCTTTGGACAACTATATATATGGAGTATATCAAAATTTTCCTTTATATTTATTAATTATAAAACATTGATTTACCTTTGAGTAGAGTATTTAATTTCTATCAACTAATAAAATTTTCATAATTGCATTTCATAAAATACATAAATTGTATGACCACACATTCAAATTTAATTTGGCCACTTTAGTGTGTGTGTGTGTGTGTATGTGTCCATAAGATGAAATTAAAATTAAAATTTTGATTACACGTCAAAATATCATTAATATGACCAAAATGTAAAATCAAAACTTTAAAATCAATTCATCCATCATCAAAACTTCATGGATTAAAATTATAATTTTCCAATTCATTGGCAGAATGGATACATCAACAAATTTATGCATTCAACACCACTTTATGGGCCAATCTTAGGTACAAAATGAGGATCATAAGATTTGTAAATGACACGTACTCATTGTTAAAATAATTTTTCATAAAATTGTTCCCTTTTCTTGGACACAAAGAGGTCATATAAATAATTTTGTAAAATATAAACACCAATAAAAGGTAACTCAAAGCGTGAAATAATATGCATACAAAACTTTCCAACCATACAACTGTTACTATAAGTAATTTCAATGAAGGATTGTATTGTTACTTGCCAAAAATTAGGAATAGTGAAGAAAGATAGATACATTCTCTAAGAAATGTTCTCTATGAAGAATCATATGAAGAAAGATATGAATGTTCTCCAAGAAGAATCACATGGTGTTGCCCTCACCATTCTTTTGTTTTCACAGTAATAATCTAGAAGGACAATCATCTATATGGCGATTACGACCACAACAATGCATCTTTATGGAAAAAATTATTCTTTATAAAAAACCTAAAATTATAATTTTTTTATGAACCTCATCATTGAAACAATCATCAAACCAATAATATAAGGATTGTTATCTTTTCAAAATTCGAGGCTCTAATAACCCATGTTAGTTTTCATACTTGATTTTCAGACATCAATACAAAAAAGAGAGCTTTTAACAATCACGAACTAGTTTCTCTCCTTTAATCCTCTTTCTGTAGCAGATATCTTGATGGATAGCCAAATACATTCATTCTGTATTTATTTTATGTCTATATACTCAATTAGGGTAGAGAGAGGACTAGTTTAGATGCCTTTTAACATTAAATATTATACGTCTATCAAGTATTAAATTAACGATCAATATAAACCTTAAACCAAATTTATATGAGCCTACAAAAAATATGGGTCATAACATCAGGCCATATTTCTTACATTATATATATATATATATATATATATATATGCAATCCCCACCCATAAATAACAGTAACTATAAAAAAAAGGCATACACTGAGACCATTTTTGCAATAGGAGCCAAAGTCTATTTAAAATCAACTCTTTGAATTTAATTGTTTCCAAGAATAACCAGCCTAGTTTTAAAGGGTTCAATTGAGCCATTAAAGTTATATTTGATTTTATATAAGCACTTACATCTAATGGGTTTTTTTCCCAGGAGGAAGATTTTCAATGGTCCATGTGCCATTATGCTTAAATGCAGTAATCTCTTTAACCATAGCATCATGCCTATCAAGATCTTTGACAACCTCAGAAAATTATATAGGTTTAATATCAACAATAATAGCTATAAGAAATGAGTACGGTTGGCAGTAAAGTTAGCAAAAGTCATATAATTGGCACTAAGATAAGGAGTACTTAGGGACAAAATTGAGTGGTGAACATAGAAGGAGGATCAAAACAACATATAGTTTGGTAAGCACAATCTCACAATACGGTATTAGACTAACAAATTTGTTGACTTTTGTATATGATGGTCTCATCATGATTACTAGTAGGGGTTAGACACGTTGTCAATAATAACAGATAGAGGAATAGTGTGATTAAAGATGCTCCCCCTTTCATCAATAATAATGGATACCTTAATCGGCGAAGAAAGTACATTGCTCCCCTTATTATCTTTACTTTCATTATTGAAAAAAGCACCTAAAACAAGCATTGAAGAACTAGAAACAACTTGTACAAAATTGATAGCAATTAATGATATGGAAGAAAAGGATAATAAATGATCATTATATTCTCCTAGATTTGGCGTAATAGACACGAGTAAGTGAGATATAGATGAAATCTCAAAGAATGAAAATTTTGCCTAAAAGTACCATATCTTAAAAGACAAAAAAAATTCATGAGTTTCCAAATCAAACACACACCATCCTTTCTTCCCATGGGGGTAACCTATAAAATTGCACTTTTTATTATGGGGGGTTGGCTTGTTTTTGTCACATAGAACATAACTAACATAACACAGGTACCCAAAATGTTCAAAAATGAGTATAAGGATGTGGTTTCTTGTTTAATAATTCATATAGGGTCTGTCTATTCAATACAATTGTTGGTGTGTGATTAATAAGATAGGTAGATGTTAAAATGCATTCACTTAAAAAATGAAGAGTAAACTAGCTTGAAACTGTAAGGATCACCCCATATTGAGGATATGTCTGTGTATTCTCTCAACCTGCCCATTTTGTTAAGGTCTTCCTAGTTAGAAGTTTTAAAAGGCAATTCTATTTTTTTTGCAAAATAGGGCCCTAAAGGCTTAAATTTTGTTCCATTATTACTACACTCATCTTTCACATATTTATCAAACTGAGTTTTCACCATAGCACAAAAATTTTAAAAACTTTTATCACTTTTGTTTTCTCAACCATTAAGTAAACCCATACTCCCTTTAAATAATCATTAATTAGGCTTAAAAATAGTGAGTACCATAAGAAGAAGGAATGCTATAAGGTTCCCACACATCACAATGGCTTAATTGAAATAAATATATAGCCTTATTCATGCTAACAAGAAAAACTTCATGAGTTTGCTTGACTTTAAAACAAATATAACGAGGTTCATTATGAAATTTACGACAGTTATAAGGAATAACATTAGGAAGCAAATAAATCATTTATTGAAGCATGATTGAGACATCGATGCCACAATTTGCTGAAGTATGATGTGTTGATGCAGGTGCCATATTGTGAAGAAACCTACTTTTTACTCGCCCACACCAATCAAAGTCCTTGAAGTATGAATGCAATGCAAATCATTGATCAAGTTCACTAAGGAAATTCAATTGCAAGTCAATTGAGGCTAATAAAGAACATCATCAAGTGTCAAGTTTGATCCTAATATCATACGTCCCTCCATTGAAGCATTTACACATGTGCCATTAGGAAAGGCAATTGGAGACACTATAATGGCCTTCAAGTTAACCAAAAAAACCCTTATTTCTTATTATATGGTGAAAAGCTCCAAAATTAAGCATCCACTAACCTAAAAGATTTTTTTTTAGTTTTTCCTTTAGGTGGTGAATTCACCATTGAAAGTATGATGGCCCGTTGATTTGATCTTTTTTCATTAACAAGACCGTTACACCTGTTTGGGCAATGTTGACTATTACAGAATCAGTGCCCACTTCCTGGGCAGCATTAGCCACACCTGAAGAACCACAACCACGACCTATCACATTTTTTTGTCTTTGTCTAGCCCCTTTTACATTATTAATATACCACCACTTAGGGTACCCAATGTGTTTGAAGTACATAGAGACATTATGCTTGTGTTTCCCACAATTTTTCTAAATTTGTTGACCCATAGGACTGTTTGAGTCCTTGCATTGCAAAATTGACAACTTCAGTCTGCATATCCCAAGTATAAATTATCGTACGATACTATTCTCTTGAATGATGAGACCATAGGCTCCATTCAAGGGCGGAAAGGTTCTTAAGCAGTAATATTGGAACATATAGTCCCGTAGACATCATCATCAAGACCCTTTAAAAATTGTTGAATTTATTCGTTCTCTCTCTACTTATCTTATATCAACAACCAAATTACATTTGTATCCACTATAAGTACATAAAAGGAGTTGAACATAATTAGCAAATTCACCTCTTATTACCTTGAAACCCCCAAAATATGCAACCATGCTTTGCTTATGTTATTTGCACTTTGCCAATTATAGACGTAGTAGATGGATTCTCAAACCATTGCTAATTTAAAAATGTGTTGGGAAACTAGGTTGCGATCCAATATTGGCTGTAATAAAATAATTACGGAACTTTTTTGTAACCTTAGATTTCCAAAAATTCAAGATCTTTTTAATTCTATAAAATGATTAACATGTAAATCATAATAAAGATTGAATCTAAATTCGTATTTTATTCCGAAACTTGATCTTTTCTTTTCGTATCCTTTGAATTATTTTCAAAACTGATCTATCTCAACCACCGCAGCCGCACAAGTGTTTGGCCTCTAACAGTATCCACAAAATAGGTTTAGAGAACTCTGTAACTCTTACAGAGAGGGTTAAGCAAGAAGAGCTAGCTCCATAGACCTTAAGCCTATTTATAATAAGCTTTGGACGTTTTAGTTCTTTAATTGAAATTAAATTATAATTTCAATTAAACTTTAATTAAAATTACAAATAATTCTAGTTAAATACCAATTATGCTCAAATAAGACTCAATATCTCATATTGATCATTATTAATTAAATATCTCATATTTAATTATAAAAATTTTCAAACTTTACAATCAAGTCTAACTTAATTAAAATAACTTTGCTCTCTTCAACTTATTCTTTATGTAAGACCTATTTGGTTCTCAAATATGTTGACAATGATTATAAATTATCATTATGATTCTAATTCATAAGTAAAATTAGATAAATTAAAGCTCCTTTTAATTTATCTTTAATTCTCCAAGTAAACAATTTATAATCATAATTCAAGATTGGCGTCTAGCAATGCATCATGGTCACCCAAGTATTTAGAAATGTCAAGGTGATTTTGACTAACGTTTTCATGTATGATTTTTCTATATAATTCAATACTTTCATTATATAATGTTTCGATTAGACATAGAGCATGAAATTTATGTCTACCCTATTTTTAGTCCAATCATATTAGTTCTTCACCATTAGCTATTGATTCAATTAATGACATTTGTAAACTATTTAACAAACGTCATTCAACTTTGGCCAAGGGTTTCCTAAATCAATACTAATTAAGAACAACAGAACATCCTCCATAATTACTTTAAGGTGATGAATCATATCTTGATCACATAACTACCTCTATATAGTTCATGCTACATCCAATGACTATCAATTGAACGACCCATAATTAAATAGATCATAAATAGTATCAAAATATAACAATTTTTATACAAGATAACTTTAGTAACCTCAAGTCAAAGAATCACTTACACAATCATCATAATGAGAATTTAATTGACATACAAGTCATATTCTAAATGAATTTATCATGTCGAGTCTATTCAGTAAACTTATTCTCTAACAAGCAGTTGTACGTTTGTTTAAGTATCTCCATACTTTATCCTATAGATCAACTACTTCCTTCATAAGGAAAAATATAATATATACTAATTTTTTTACATTCTATTAATGTTCAGTATTAATAAAACAATAACTATGAACAATTTAAGAATAATACAAAAATGCAATATAAAACTCATTATAATTTCATTTATAATGTCAATTTTTCTCATGAACTTTATTGTATACATTTAAATATATATAAGATAAAAATGTCTTTAAATAATTGTCACTAAACTACAACCAAACTGATTGACTGTAAGGCATAAATTAACAAAATGATGCTTCATATGATCCCAAAGCTCCTTAATGTCTCATAGTAAGTAATCATTTAACAGAGCGCCAATTCGATGGATTGAAAAATTCATGCCGTAGCCAAAGCCGCTAAATTAATGCTCCACCAGTCCTCAATTTCAGGTTCATTGTCTTTTTACTTCTGAATAGTTCCATCCAAGAAACTTTGCTTTCTTTTGGCTCGAAACAAATCATGCATTGAACGTTCTTCTTAGTTGTCTCCTTTGAATGACAGGGGAATATATTCATGTTGAGATGATCCAAAGGGTGTAGATAAAAAGGGAGACGATGGAATGAGTAAACCATCTTTCCTTTCTCCATCACCTTTATCGTTATTCTTGATTTTGTCATCTCTAACCATACTGATGTACTTTGATCATTATATAGCTAGATGTTAATGGGATAATTTAATATTTTGAAGTCTAATGTCACTCTGTTTTTTATTTTGGTTTTCAGTTTTCAGTTTTCAGTTTTTAGTTTTCATTTTTTATTTTTAATTTTCTATTTCTATTTTTCTTTTAAATAAAAACAAAATTGTGTTTGATTGTTAATGCAGTTGTATTTTTATCACTAATAATAATTATATATTAGATAAAATTTAAAAATGAATTATTTTTAATTAAATAAATTTGCTTAATCTCTTATATAATATTTATTTTAATATTATGTTATTTTAATAAAATAAATAATTAATATTTATTTGGAATATATTTTAATTATTAAATAAATTTTTGTTCGAATATTTATGTATTTTAAATTTAATTATATTTATT
>JANZLD010000006.1:10885057-10897939 GCA_026413575.1 Erythroxylum carthagenense | reverse complement strand
TAATTTAATTATAAAAATTAAATAAAATTAAATAATTTATAATTTTATTGATAATAAATTTAAATTCATTAAATATATAAATATAATGTTGAATTAAATTATTCATAATTTTATTAAAAATAAATAATTAAATAATATATATTTAAATGATAGTAAATCAAATTATGAAAAAAAAGGGGAAAACAAAAACTACTTTTTATGATTTTCATAAATTTTCAAAACTGAAAGAAATCAAAACTAAAAAAACAGAAATTTAAAACTTAAATAAACAAAAATTTTACTGATTTTTTTTTTTTAAAAAAAAACAGACATCCTTATAAGAAATGACTGGATCTCACATTCACCTCGTATACTTGAAGAGTTAGGCCATGGGTGGTTCACTTAAGAAGCCTAAGTTTGGACTCAACTCTCAAGCATTAGGCCTAAAGAGGGAAGGCCTATCCCTATGACGTCTGTAACATGGAAACCGAGCAACGAAGGCCCAAATTGACCTATTAGTTGAATCAGATTGAAGGAGTCAATGATCCAATCCCGCAATATCGATGTGGCGCTTCCACATTTACTTGGTGTACGATCTTTTTGAGTCGTTCAATAGCCTATATCTCAACATAAATTTAATAATTTTTTTTAAAAAGTAATATATTAAAGTTATATTTATTTTTATAACGTAGGAACTTTAACTATCATTGAACACGTAGTGAATTTTGGTCAATCTAATGTGACAGTGAGATTCTACCAAAAGTTTTATCATGCAAATTATATAAAAAAAATGCTTAAAACAAAGATACGCATCATTCTTAAGAAGTTAACGTAGTAGTTAAAGTTGAGTCACGTTTATTGAACAGTCAACAGCCTTTATTGGTTTACTTTTATTTAGTTATTGACCACTTACACTGAAAATAAACAATGTATGTTCAGCTGGTCACCCTTTTCTTTTTTCTGATTACACTTGAATTTGAAGACTTTGACTATTCATTTCCCTCTTCTAAAACTTTTTGTAAAAATTTATTCAAGTTTTTCCCTCAAATTATTTATGAAATCTCTTTAATATAAAACATTTGGTCTTTTGTATCCGTTATTTTATTTCAAGTTTATTTTTGTTAACGTAATATAAAACGATGTCATTTTAAAATAAAAATATAGAGCCGACAATATTTGATTTAAATTTTTATATATTTTTGAAAATTTTGCTGAAGAATGCCGACAATGTTGGCATCTTACGTACACTATTAGCTAGAAAGGGGATGAGGTTTGCCCTTTTATTTTTACAGATGAACACCAATTATTGGGACAACACGTGTTGTCGTTTATGATCTTACCAATCTATAGATTGTGACTGGTTCTTGGAGTTTATCAAACTGCGAAGAATTGTTCCTAATGGCTTACGCACACAATAGGCGCGTACAGATTTTTTTATACACTTCTTTGAGGGTAGGTGAAGCTCTATTTGGATTTTTACTCTAATGTGATTCAACGCTTGGAGCCAAATTACTCGTGATACTCGTAATGTTCTTCCTTTTTTATTATCCAAAGGAATGGAGCCATCGAAGTATGGGACCAACATAAGCAATTCTTAAGTAGTTAAAGAAGAGGGGCTCTTGTTCATAATATCAATAACCAAGTATCAGGAGTTTCTCTTTATATTTAAAGGAAACGAATAAATAAATATTTTCGAAAGTGTGGAGTGTAACGGGGAGGGGGGGGAAAGAATAATCCTACGACGGATATCAAAAAGGACCCAATCTAATTTTGACTTTGATTGACTGGATTACAGCCGGGTTATGGGCCGAGGTTGAGCCACAGGCAAGCCATGGGCCAGTTTTTGACAAAACGACCGACTCAAGGCCCACTCGTTACTTTAAAAATAACGTTGTTTTTGACGGGTTTTATAAAAAAACATATGGTGACCCAACGAACCACAGGTTGTTTCATGAGCCGATCAACTCATAGTCGAGTAAAGTTACGGGCTAACGTAGCTCGAGGTCGAATTGAGTCAGACCAGGAGTAGTTCGAACCTAGCTGACCCATTTACATCTCTAAATCTTACATGTTTAACGCTATATTGATTATGCAACTATATTATTAGTAGATCTTTTTAACTTCTACCAAATTACTAACAAATTGTTATTATCATTTTTTAGTAAGTTATTTTGTAAATAGTTATAAAATTCTTGCAATTATAAAAATTTGAGATAAATGTATTTTTATTCCTTCAATTCATATATTTGACTTTTAATTATTACAATATTTTAATTCAATTATAAAATTCTATATTATAATTTTCTTTAACATATATTAATATAAATTCTACATGCCATTTAAGTCAAATACATTCATTATTTTCAATTATATATACAATTTGGATTTCATTAATATCATGCAAGTTTTATGTTAAGAAAATTAAATGGTATATAAGAAACATCTTTAAATAATTGATGATATGTTTATCTCGTTAGAAATTATATTTGATGTATGACTTCTTTCATGCCAATATAAATCCTTATAAATAAGATAAGACATCCTAACTTTAAAGTTTAAGTCTAGATGTTGATACCACACGCGAATCTTGAGACAATAGCTAACCACTTGCGATATGATAAAGCAGACCTCTGCAAGAGCTTAAAGATAGACAAAGATGAATGTAGCTAAACTCCAAGTATGCTAGTCAAGACACAAGCCCTTCATATCTCAACAGGCGTTAACTCTCAAAGCTTGCCTTTTAGGAATCTAAGCTAACCAATCTTCCTGTATAACTTAAAACTCAAACAAGATCATAGGTCTAAAACTTTCTGATGCTCAGGATCCTTATACCAAGACAAGCATAGAGTATATTCTTATCTTTGTGTAACATAAGTAATTCTTATCTCTTGTAACATAAGTAAACCTATTGAAGATTCAAGCTTTTAGGGAAGAGGGAGAGTTCTAGGGAAAAGTCACAAGGAAAATACACTTCTTTTATTTAATGGAAGCTTTTCTTGAATATAATGGAAGAGCTTCTTTGCTTATACAAGCAAAGGAGATTAAAAATGACAAACAACTTTAGATAGGAATAATTTCACATCAATAACTCTATATAAGAAGAATGTCACATTATATAGTAAATGGATAAGAGTAAAGTCACATCATAAAAAGACAAGATGTGACACCTTTATATAAAGACAAACAACTTTAAATATAACGACCCACAAAGACAATAGAAATCTTATTCATCCTATCTTTTTTTGATAGGTTCTTGTCATGATTACAAATTTTACAGAAAGGCTCCTCCACTCATGTTGTCACAATCATTATCTTTTCTCCTCCTTTTACTAGGGCTCACTTCTTTTGTATTTAATTTTTCAAAAATTTATTGAGCTCCTCTTTATCAATGATGAGAACATCATCATTCATGTTTTGGGCATCTTAGAAGGTGGAAGTTTGGGACTGAGATGGTCTAGTGGTATCTAGGCCCAAGTTTATAGGGCTATTTGGAATTGTAAAGTCTGACATTTGAGGTTTTCCATGAATGAATTCTTCTAGGTAAGATCTAATGAATGTAGAGACTACCGGTAGTACATACTTAAGAAAATGATTTAGGTCTCTAACGAAGTCCATAAGACTTTTAAAGACATTTTCTTTATACCTTAGCCATTGAACTGAGATGTGCCAAAAATAAACCAAGTTTTTAGAATAGACGGACCCATTATGTGTTGTGATATAAGGTTGATGGAGGGCAAGGAAGCAATAGGTGGTTTACTTCTATAATGGAGTCTCCCATAGCCTGAGATGCTCAATAACTTAAGAGAGCCGAGTTTTCCATCTCATTAGCGGTTGGTACCACTTAAGGAAGGTCCATAAGAGGTTCCTTATCACATAAATGTTAATATAAGTGTAAGGAAGGAAGAGAGATAGCATAGACTATAGGGTAGAGAGAGCCCATAAGTCACAAAATGCATTTGCTGAGACTGGGCCATTACTGAAGAATATGGTATGATATGGTGTCTAAATGTTAAAGAGAGATAGGTAGAAGTACAAGCTTGATTGTTTATGAAAGAGATAAAGATAGTAGAAGAGGCTCATTCAGGTAAGAGTAGCTATTTCATCAAATAATGGTGGGTTTTCTTTCAATGGGAGGAAAAAACTTCTTTTTCTTAACAGTATTAAGTAGGTCAGCCATTAAAAGGATGAGAGGAATAGTTCTGGAAGGAGTGACAAGGCTAATACTTTTTTTTTAGGCCGCGAGAAGAAATCAACTAATATGTTTGTTAGCCTTTGATAGGTTTAATTATGAACTTATAGAGGGAAAACTATTCTTTCTAATGAAGCAATTGACTTTTTGAAAAAAAGACTTTTGTTTGGATCAAATATCTTTGGAAAGGATGTATTGTCCATTTCTACTGCAAAAAGATAAAGGCTGATGTAGAAATTAAACTTTTCTATACCTCTTTTTTCTGTCAGAATCTCCTTGTAGCTTGTATCATAGTGCTTGTTTGAGGGTTTAAATTGTCCACTAGCATGTCCATAATAAAACCTTTTTCCTTCTATTTCGTCTATTAATACTGCTTCCCAAAAATCTTCACTTGGATCAGTTTGTAAGATTCATTTTACTTTGTTAGGAATCTTTAGTGGAGGTAGGTGCTGACTAATCTGCTTTAATTACTTCACTGCTTTTGTCTAATTAGGGCCCCATGGTAGGAAAATTTTCTTCTATAGTTTTGATAGTTGGCTGACACGCTCTAACACATAAGGGTTGAAGTCCTTGATATAATTTACAATTCCCAGAAACTGTTGGATTTGTTTAATGTAAGGCTTGTGTCTAGAAAGTTTAGTAATGCACTAATTATATACAGGTCGGGCTAGTAGGAACTATCATAAAACTTCATTCCTATAAATTCTTTACAGGTTGATCTAATTTGGCTTTTGTAGGTAAAGAGTATGATCCCATACTTTTTTGCAAGGTCCAAAATTTGTTTTATTATGGCTTGAAACTCTTGTTGAGTCTGAAAATAAAGCAATGTAGCTATATGAGGCAACTTTTACCCAAATATCATTACTTGCTAATGGTACTGTGCATTAGGAATGTAGAATGCTAACTTGCACCTATCTTTGGCGTCAATACCTAATTGCCAATTTTTTTTAAAAAATAAAACTTCAAAATATTTCTGTCTCCTTCAGAAATAACACTTGTGTATTTATTTTGGGCATAGGAAACTTGTCATCTTAAAGAAAATTATTTAGAGGTTTGTAATCAGTAACTAACCTCTTATTTCCTTCATTCTTTACTGTTCTTTTTTCTACATAGAAGACTTGACATGCCCAATCTAATTTTGTTTGTTCTATCAGTCTTTGTTTCAAAAGTATAGCAAATTCCTCTTGTGCCATCTTCAATTCTTTTAGATTCATTTTCAGATGAGTTGCCTTTATTGGATTAATGTCTTCATTCTTTTTAAAAAGCAATTGAATATAAAACTTTGAATTTCACCATAATGGATGTGGATGATCGAATTGATCATGAATTTCTAGGCAATATTATAAGAGTTGATCCCTTTATATCTTTATATCCAATGGGAACATATTGCAGCTCAAAGATGTTGTAGTCTTCTATTTACGCACTAAAATCTTGTATATTCCCTTTCGTAAGATTTGCAGCTTCTCTGCTTGGTAATAAACATCTATGCCAATAAGTATGCCAGGACTAGGAAGATTGCTTCCTAATATTTTTATCTAAATTGTATAACTTAGGAAGAATTTTATCCTAATACTTCTTTTTATGATAAGGTCTATCTTGAAAAATTTTTCATTAGTTGCAGTAAAGTATTCCTCATAAGGATGTCATTCTTTTGCATGAAGAATGCGTGGTTTCATAACCCTCTGATAAAAGCTTGTATTTATATAATCAATAACAGATATTGGTATATGATACTTCTCTAGAAGCAACTAGAGTTCGGCATTTGTCATGTTACTACTAACACCCTTAGTTCTAGCTTCAAACTTGATTGCTTCATCATTTACATTAGCTCGTCATCTTTTTTTTTCAAGAGTGGGTATTTCATCATCATTGGATTTACAAACAGGTAGTGTAAATATTGTCTCTTTATCTTCAATTGTACTATTCTTCAAAAAAAGACTTGATGACCTCATCATCTCTTATAGTCATCATAGCCTCAATGGACTATAAGAACTTAGTATCCATTTCTATCTTTTTAAGGAACCTTTTTGTATAATTGCCTGGTTGTCCACAAAGTAACATTTGTTTAACTTTCTAGTTTAAAAAACACTTCTTTTAAAAAATCTTATTCTCTTTTTCTTCTTTCTGTTGAAAGGGTGAACTTAGAATGACCTATCTAAAAGTGTTTCTTCTTCTTCTTTATGTTATATTCACATTTCTCCTTGTCTTTTTTGATCTTTAAGTAAGGCTTTTTACAAGTTTGTTTGAATTGAGTTCTACCTTTTAGCATAGCTTTAAAAACTTTTATTGTTCACATAATTTGTCCAACGTTACTAAAGCTAGTTGGTAGATTTCTCCAAGAGAGATTTCATATATGTCCATTCGACGAGAATTGATTGCTCTATATAGTTCTAGCTATAACTCATTAAGAAGGGAGGCAATGAATGTGTACTGAAGATTGACATAATTGAAGCCATTGAGCACATAATATTTTTCAGATATTCTTTAAAAATGTTTCTACAAATCTTTCTTGTTCATAGAGCAGTACTTCATTTCAAAGTACTCATGTCTGCTTTGTCGATCACTGTGATAGAAATCACGAATGAATTCTTTATAAATCATTTCTAGCAAGGAACTAACTTCTGGCAGTTGTATGACTTACATGCATCTATATTCACCAAGGCTTTGGAACCATTCTCTTAAGGTTCCCGTTATTCTAGAGACAAATTCTATCAAGATTTCTTTAGAGAAATGTTTGGTATTGTTATTTGAAGATATATCTAAACACTGAATTCATGTAGTCAATCTCTCTATTTTAATGGTTGGATATAATCAAAAGTGAGCTCTGATCCTGAAGTAGGTTTATAGGTAGGAAGTGTTTGTGGTCTGACTGGTTCAGTCATTGACTCAACATCTTCAACCTCTTGTTCAACTTTTGTATATGGTTGAGAAGAATGTGGAATAGCCATCATCACTTGAGATATTTGAGTGAAATCTACAAGCTCTTCAGAGCTTTTGTAGATTTTAGTTTAAAAAAACAAATTCTTGACTTTCACTTTGGCTTTTAGAGTTATCTAGAACTGATTGAAGGATTGTTATGAATTCTTGGGTGGTTATGGGGTTTTTTTTTTGTTTCCATATTTGGGGAAGGTATTTCTTTACGTGGAGAAGTTGGTAGTGTTTTAATTTGTAAAGATTTAGAAGCATATAAAGTTGACATAATGTTTTTTGTTATTAAGTTTGACTTGGAAGTTTTTGACGATTTTGAAATGGAATGTCTGAATAATGAATAAAACATTTTGAAGATTTTTCTATATTCAGTAGCTTCAAAATATGATGGAGTGTTGTAAGGAGGTTGTATGATAGGAAATGTCGAGAGATATGGTTCTTATATAGCTTTGGATTGCTCTTTAGCCATGTATGACTCAATTCTCTCAAGTTCTTCTCGAACTTTTTGTAGCTCTTTTTCCTTCTTAGAGAAGTTTGGTCTTCAGTAATACTAGTCAATATATTTCTCAATTCAGAATCAAGTTGTGTAACTTAATTGAGTAGTCGTTAATGTAATTTTCACACATGGAGAGATATAGCATGATTTCTTTGTGAATTGATTCTTGTTGATCATAAATGAGACTTCACAAATACCCTAGTGGTCTTATTGATATGGGCTTTTAAAGGCAGAAGATCTTCTTCATATGATCTCATAATCATACAAAGTAATGGTTTTGGGATCTCTTTAAGCTTGTCAATAAGACTCGAGTTCGACCCCGCCTAACCTAAAATCAACGAGCTAGCTAGGTTGACAAGCCTCGGGTCGGGCTGGCAATGTACAACAAATTGATGTCATTTTTGATTTTTTGAAAATATATGAAGTTGGACTCAAGTCGAGGATCTAGCTGGCTATAGTCCAGGCCAGAGTTAGCATGGGTCTGGTTCGTCCAGGTTGGCCTAACCTATTGTCATCCCTAATCTCATCGGGGGATTGGAGATATCATTGACGCGTAACATTTTGGGGAGATTTAGTATTCCTTTCCAACTACCTTTAATAGCTCATAAAGATTTTTTGATCTAGACTTGAAATTCTTAAAGCCAATCCGAGCCTTAATCATCTTCATCATCTCCTTGCTTGTTCTCTCCATGGTGAGAATTAATAATTTAAGTATGAACTAATAATTTCATATTTCTATTCCCCCAGGGCAACTCCAGCTATAAATGGCTAGTTATATGATCTATTGTGTGGCACCGAATCATGCCTGCAAAAGCGTTACAGCAGTGGTTTTGCTAGACCTACCCAATACCAAGCCAGCCCACTGATTGACTTTTAATGCTGTAGTTGGATATGGTTTCTTGTTCTTACCTGCCGCGGTAATTATACCGTGAACGACTGGAGAGTCATCTCATTTATTATCAACATATGTGGATATTTCATCTCTTAAAAAAATTATATTTATAAATGTGATTAATATTCATTCAAGTTGGAAAAGGTCGGGCTTGAGTTAGATAATGAAGAGTAAAAGGGAACCGTAATTGAACATTAGATATATTTTGGCAGAAAGATCACTCAGCAAGAGAATTTATACACACAAACCTATTACCTTGAACATTTCTTTGGTCAACCAAATTAATCTGGCTATTTCTTGTTTCCAGTGATTTAATTAATTTACTAGTGTTTTTTAGTTCTTTCGTGAAACCTTCAAAATATTCTATATATAGTAGCAGCCTCGTGAGGCAGGAATGGATTTACGTCAAGTTTAATAATCGTGTGTGCCCTTTTCGCAGCTTTGAGATCCATCTCCTTTTCTTGGTCATACCTGCTGCTTCTCTCTCTTGTCTACTGAGCTGTTTAATACCTTGTAATTCTCTCCCTATATTTCTCCAAAGGAAACCCCTTTGAGGATTTTGATCACCGCCCAGTTTCAGTATCAGCTGCGAGAATTGAATTTCTTCATCAGGCGTAGCAGGTTTCCTTCTAAAGATTTTATTTTGTATCTTTCTGTATAGCGTTTGAATCATGAAGAAAAAAGGACACAGCCAAAACAAGTTCGTCCGAATCGTGACGCTCCCATTAAAAGTTTTGGGGAAAGCAAAGGATTTTTACGTCAGGAGCCTCACAAACTGTTCCATGAGCGTTAGTCATCGTCATGGCATGACCTTGCCAGATGGGCAATTCTCTTCTTTGCCAAGGAGTTTCAGTGTTAGTTCGCAGAGGCCTGACGTGGGTGAGGATTTCAGAGAGCTAGTGAGAGCTGCTTCCGTCAGGAGCCTTGGTCACAAAAGCGAAATGGAAATGTACAGGCAACAACTGAGGCAGTCATCCAAAGTGGGATCTGAGATTTTGCCCAAGAGCTCTAGTGTTTGTATGGGACGAATTGATGAAGATAAGGCGTGTGATGACTTCGAAGAAGTGGGTGAAAAGAGAGAGGTGTATCCGAGAAGCAGGAGCTATGCTGTTGCCAAACCAAGTGTTGTCTTTTGATCGGTTCGGCGAATTCACGGTTGGTGTGGTTTGGTTTCAGCTCTTTTCTTGCTGCTATAAAATGTAATTTGCATTTGACCCGTGTGATCCGCTTGCTTCTTTCAAGCTTAAAAAGGCGATTGTCCTTTTAAGTTTTCACGTTTAAGATTCATGGGTTCCTCCTTTTTTTCTTTTCAGTAAAGACAGATAATATAATACGGAAAATAGTTAAAATGTAAAAAAAAAATAGTAACTGAAAGATTGAGATAAAAATATTATTTAAGTTTAAAGATTAAAAATATGATTAATCCTATGCAAGCATTGCATATATGGTTAAACGGTCAATGAAAATGACTCACACCCTCCCTTTGCTCGTTCAACCATAGGTCGAATATTTAGCCAAAATGCTGAGTGACAAATTATGTTGTGCCGACATGCAAAGCGTCCAATTTTTTTTTTTTTTTAAAGGATTTAGAGACAAAGGACCCACCGCTAATGCCTTAAAAGGGCAATCCAACATTGATTATTCTATAAGAGAGGCCTTATTTTTGGGATCTGATTATCCCAAATAATCAGATACTAAGAAATAGACGACCCTAGTCTAGTAAAAAAATCAACACACTGATTATCTTCGTGAAACACATGCGCTAGTAAGCACTGTCAAATATAAGCAATCAATTGTTGGATATCTCTAATCAAACCAAGGCAAGCATAAGAGGAAGGGCAAGATTGAGTAATGAGATAAACTGCTTCCAAAGAGTCAGACTCTACAATAAGCTTACGATAACCGCGTCCCAAAATGATTCGCGAGAGGCACATCAATTGAGGAAAGGTGGGATGTGCTTAATATGCTACTCCAAAACTTGATTTTTTGAAATACCAATGAGCTTGTCGTTATTGTTAAAATAAAAATGGAGGAGGAGAATTGTTAAAAGTATTTGTTCATATCATACAATTGTTTACAGAGCCAACATGTTTAATTAACTTTTCATCCTGTACTAGAATAAAAAAGAAATAAAATAAAAAATAACGTTGGCAACATGATCACAAGTCAATTATTCCACTAAATGATAAAGGTTTCAAAAATCTAATCATTATTTCTCAATCATACAGAATGGTGACTTCACTTTTTTTTTCATACTGTGCGACGATCTTGGCTGAAGCTTTTTTTCTATGTTAAAATTAGATGTTCATTATAATTAAATATCTGTGTTTTGTGGTGTGGTTTTCGTGTAAGTACATTAAAAAGTGCACTACAAAAACTCTGATTATATATATATATATATATATTGCATAGTTTCGATTTTTTGTAAGGAAAGCTTCATTTTTTAGACATTTTTTCTTGGAATTCTTTTTTAAAATTGCAATTATTAATTATAAGTTTTGTAACAAAATTGAGTTTAAGAAAATCAATTTGGATCCAGATTAAAGATAATAAAAAAGTTAAACAAAGAATTTAATTAAATAGGCTGAAGTTCAATGAGACGATAGAGTTAAAAGTTCTCATTAAGGTCGATTAGTTATTCATTGAGATTATGATATGAAAGTCTAATAAGGGAATATAAGGTCTTTTGGTACCTGCTTAAATAAGTTTGTGAACATATAGATTCTCTGCCCTATGAAAATGTCTAACCATTAAGAAACGTGCATAAAAACGTTAACAACATAAAGATATATGATTTTTGTAAGGGTTGTTAGAATGTCTTAACAACTTGTTTATTGTTTGATGAATTTATTCAAATAATCCAACAACTTCCATCAGTTTATTCATCGAGAAATGGACAACAAAATAGGTTATTTTCTATATTATTTCTGTTCATACAAACTCATGGTTTATCTTAAACTGATTACTAAGGTTGTAATATGTGGTATCACAGTGGTTCCATGATTATATGAAGTTCAATAGAGATTTTCAAGTTTCTCTATAAAGAAATAAGAGAAGTTAATATGTTTTTCTTATATAAATTACATATATGAGGTTTGGATTGATTTTGAAACAAGTATTGCAAGGAAAATGAGTGAAAAACAAAGTTTTGGGTATTTTTTAATCGGATGAAAATCACCAAAAATCGTCACAAAAAATTATATGATTTGGATGTTGGGAAGAATAAGCAACCCCCTCGCGAGAGCTACTTTGCTAGAATGCGTCAGCATTTGCACATGCACGCACCATCCAACCATGCACAATACTGACATCAGTACACTATAGGACAAAAACTCAAAATTTCCAAAATTTACAAAATGATCTCTTAAGTTATTTTGGATTAATTTTTGGGTCCTGTGAATTATAAAGTAAGTTTTTAGTTAAATTTTCTTGGATTTATTATATTAGTAATAAATAAAGTTTAACTCTGGAAAAGTTTAAGTAAAATTAACAAAACTATAATTAAGTGAATTTTCATACAATTGGCTTCAAATATATGAGATACATGTTGTTGTTTTTTAAATTTCATATAGTTGATTTATTATTGTGGATTGCACGATTATCATTTTGTTGAGATTTTGTTTGTAATGAATTCTCATATAAGGTTTGTTGATAATGTTCTACAACACTGATATGTGATAATAAGAACGTGAATGAGGATTTTACATTGAATAATGGCAAATTGCCATATAATTATACTCATACAAGTAAACGTGAGGATAACATATAAGTGTATCCCTTGTATTTATATAACAGTTTAAGTAATAATGAGAATGTAATCATCACAGTATCCTTTCAAGTTGGTATTTGAAATGTTTTTGCTTACATGTTATGGAATGTCTATAATCTTGTATTTGGTTATTCTATATGAGATTTTGAGAGTGCTTGTGCTTGTTACCATGCATGGACTCTGCATTCGAAGCCCAACATTGGAGCCGTAAAGCGTGAGCAAGTTTCCTTATAGGGTTATTTTGATGAACCCTCATTAGCCATCATCCCATAAGAGTGATGTGCCTACATCAGTTAAACACCAAATTACAACTTGTCATCTTTAAAATAATTGTAGCTCTCTGCCTCTTGTTTATTTTGAAATAAGAACTACCTCATTCGGAGGTCTATAGCTCAAGATATGCATAAAAATCCAAGTACGTTCATAACCCGGTTATGCTTTTCCAACCAATCCCTCATTTTCTTTCCATCAATATTTTTCAAATCTACATCAAAAGTTACCATTTTTTAACGAGAGGTAGCAAAATGTATTAGGGATCTATTCCTTCAAGAGTCACTTCATTTGGAGGTCGAGTGATGAAGTTATGGCCAAAAGAATCAAGTATGTTTATGTCCTCAATCATATTGTAC
>JANZLD010000006.1:10848234-10861788 GCA_026413575.1 Erythroxylum carthagenense | reverse complement strand
GTTTCCTTTTTGAGTTTTGTTTAGGGGACTGATAGACTTGTCTATATTTCTGTTGGATGATTTGTAACGAGAATAGTTTTATGGTTTTAAAATTTTAGTGATTTCGATATTGTGGTTTTATTATTTCGATGCCATGTGGATTTTAGTTGGTTTGCTCGGTAGTACACATTTATCGTGGGTTACGTGTCGGAGCGACCTGCGGACGTCCCGATGTGTACCATACGGTAAGGGGGTGTTACATGGTTAATGCCTTGGAATCCAAAGAAAATGCCTAGAGTAGTTATGTAAGACTTGAAATGGAAAACTAACAATTATATGGAAGGATTTCATGTAATAGAATGGATTGGACAATTATATGGAAGGTGATATTGCGAAACAATTAATGAGCATTTTTATGTATTAATATGGTAGAAGTTGAATATACTTCAATATTCGATTATGTAGATAATTGCATGAGATTTCTTAGTTATCCCAATGCTTACAATTGCTTCTAAGTTTTCCTTTTGTACTACTTGTTGAATAATGAATTCTTATCACAATTTATTTCATCCAATAACTTAAGAAGTGTTGATGCATGTGAAGAGTGTTGATGTATGTCAAGAGTTGGTATATAATAAAATACTTTTATGACTTCAATAATTATCTCCATATGATTGTATACTTTGTTTGATATATTATGATATACATAGATAATGTAGACATAGATGTGGTTATTCATCATTTTAAAAGTTTACTTGAAGAAATATTTGATGAATAAAGGTATATCTATATGTTAATAATCATGAATTTATTTAATCAATTTTTTTGGTATAATTATGTATGATTTTTATTATGAGTTCTTTTTAAATATAAAGAAAGTGATGTGAAGTGATGCCACATTGTATCACAATCTTCTTTTAGCTTCTTGTTAAAGTATGCTATTGGTTTTTATTGTATCTCTAAAAACCAAATTGATATATTTGATCACTCCATCTTTAGCTAATCTAGATATAATGATAATTAAAGAAATGATAAACAATAAAATTTTTGTTTGTTCAGTTGAAATGATAGACTCTAGTCTCTTGCTTTTCTTATGATATATTTGTCTTGTTTTCTCTTAGGTAAAATAAAAAATAAAAGGTATTGCATATCTTGTACAATAAAATCTATAATTGAAGTTTAAAAAATCTTTGTAAGAAGGAATTTATGAAGGTACTCAAACTGTTAAAGTAATGTAATCTTGATAATAATCGAGTTGTATATGATTCCTATTTATTGGTAAAAAAAAGAAGATGTATATAAGGTTTCTCTTGTCCTAGATCTCTTGGATGAACTTGTATAAGGCTATGCCTATATTCTTTAATAATACAATTCTCTTAATGTATAAGGCTATTGTCTATAATACAATTCAAAACTTATCAAAATCTAGCTAATTGTTTATTGTCTTTTTTTGCAAGCCATATTTTATGTTGAAGAGTGCCGATAATTATCCAACCTAATCCGTCTTCTTTGCTATTTGCGATTGTCTGTCTATCAAGGTAAATCATTCAACTAAGTAATTTATAATGTGATCAGTTTTTTGTTGTTCTTTGCAACTTTACCTCTAACAATGATTGATAAGTTAAAATATGGAGTCTATCTGAAAACAACATTACATAATTGTGGTTATCTTGCTATAATTAACTCTTGTATAAATATAATTAAAAATGGTTATCTTGGTTTTGTATGTTCTACTTCAATAGATTATACAAATGTGTGTTGTTCTTTGGAATTGACTATCTTGGTTTTGTTTTTTGGAATATTGTTAGAATGATTGATGGCTGGATTTACGAATTACATAAGTATTTATTGCATGTCGAATTAGTTTGCATAATTATAGATGATTTGAGGTATAATAAAACCTTAATATGATATATAGATTGGAACTTGTGATGCAACTCCTATAAGGCTTATCAATGAAAAATTTCACGAGCCTAAGAGTTATAGCGAGAAATCCCTTTCTCGATTCACAGGTGTAAACAATGTCATGTACCATAGTTCTTGTTTAAAATCAAACTTTGGAAATCAACTTGTAGGTTATTTGAGTTTTGGAAGTTAGTGTTGTTCGTGACTAAAATATATATTAATACTTTTAGATTATATGAGGAATGGTTACAAGAGAAAATAACTGAAACAATACAGGATGATATCAATAAAGAAGTTGAAAGACACTTTCCTTCATACTTTGAGAAATATGTAAGTTTTCATATCAAAGTGTTTAGATGACATTATATTATTTAATATGATAAACTTTTTTGTGCAGGCCTTAGAAAATTCAATAGAGAACAAGTTCAAATGTGATCTTGCAAAAGGACCTTTATAAACTATTAAATTGTATCTAGTGTATTTTGTCAATGGATATAAATTTCATATAGAATATCATGGTCATAGCATGGCAACAGTAAATAGTGGGGTTTGCATATAGGGAGAATTGATAGATTGCTATGGTAAAATTATTGAGATATTTGAAATTGAGTACCCTAAATTGCCAATAAAACAAAGTGTGATATTTAAGTGTGAATGGATTGATCCAACTCCCAATATTGGAATTAAAGTGCACAGCTAATATAATCTAGTTGAAATCAACCAACAAAGAAGATTTAGGTAATTTGAACCTTTTGTGTTGGTGATGCAAGCGATCCAGGTGTATTATGTTCCTTTTCCTAGCTTACGATGAGATATGTCAGATTGGTTGGCCATTTGTAAAGTAAAACCTAGAGGTGTTTTTGAATTACATGGAAAAGGAGAAAAATAAGAGAATTGATCGTTACACATTTCAGGAAAATGCTTATGAAATAAATACATATATAACATATGACGAGAATGAACCTTTGAATGATCTAAATAATGAATATGTTGAAATTTCATCTGGAGAGGATGAGAAGGGTGAGAGATCTAAAGAGGAGCTAGAGTTTATTTTAATTCTTCATAAAAAGAGGATGATGATGATTTTGATTTACAATTAAGTGCTGATAACAATTAATTTGTGATTGTAAAAGAATATTATATGAATAAATCTATTATTGCATCAATAATATATTGTTATATTGAATTTATATTGTTTAATTACTAGAATATTTAAGAAAATGTGAACTTTAGGTTACAAATATGCCACCAAAGAGAAAACAAGATATGATGCGGCCAAGGTTAAGGTTGCCACAATTTCAAGGAGTCACTGCTACTCCAGGTGAAGCATCACATTCTGCAGATGATACACAATTAAGTGGTGTATGTCCAACTACTGCACATCTATATGAGGCATCACCTTCTGTACCTGCTGCTACACCATCCAACATCTCAGCTACATCATCCACTAGCCTCACACCATTCACCACCCCTATACTGACAGAGATATCAAGGGTAAACGTTACAGATGAAGGAGGCGACCTCCAACCTGGAGCTAAAGGAGTTGATGGAAGAACTTACATTACAATTGTGAACAATTTGTAAGTAAATTTCTTAAAACTTTGTAATACATGATAACGCCATATGTTTATACTGAAGTTATAAGTTTTAATTTTAAAATTATCTAAAATAACTTATATATTAGGTTGGTTCCGTCTGAAATGTCCTTAACAAATATCTCATCTAAGTTCAAGGAGATGATACATCTTGAGGGTTATATATGGAATAATGTCTCTTAGGCAACAAAAGATTTTTATTATTAAGAGTTTAAGGTACACAAAATATATTCTTTAATCTTTTTCTTTAATTTTATACATTAATTAGATAAATATTGTCATTTACGAGTATTTATAGTATATTTTTATTTTTTTAGAAAGATTTTTTTAGGATTTAAAATTTGATGCTATAATTTATAAAGTATGGAATAGGTGAACTCGTACACGTTATAGAGACTTTCTTGCTTTGATACACAAGAATGGTATACCACCACCATATATATCTGAAGAAATATGGAGTCATTGGTAGCAGTATTAGACATCACTTGAAGCAATGTCTATTTCAAAGCATAATTTTGCAAACGGGCATGGAGTACTGAACGGAGAGAGTCCACCCATATACACTAGAGGATCTATGACCCACCAGGAATATGCAGAAAAACTTGTAAGTATCAAAACTTTACACTTATATTTTGATTTTTTTACTTTGATATATGAAATTTCATTTTAATGCAATTTGATGTATGGTGCCATTAATGACTGTATTGTTGATGTATGAAATTTAAAATAAAAATATATGTCTTATGGAGAATAATAATATTATAAATGTCTGATGCCATTAATAGTTATGTTATTGAGTTTAATGTTTTTGTCTAACATGGGGCAAATATAAAAAAATAGAGAAAATTCTGCCAAAATTTTTGTAAATTATAGTATACTTATAATAATTTATTCTGATGTAAGAAAAATTCTATAGGCACAAAGCCTACACCACACCAGCTCTTTTTGCACACTCGCTAGTGTGACCTTTGTCAACACTCGTTCTAGACAACTTCATGCACGTTAAATGTATCCTTTAATATTAATTCTTAAAAATCATCAATTATTAACATAAACAATTATAATGATAGGACCAAATATAAGAAAGCATTGAATGATAGTCTCAAAACTCTGAAACTATTGATGAGAGTCAGGCATATATTGATGCAGTGGGTGGTAGGGACTTCCGTGGAAGGATTTTTCGTCTTAGGTTCATTTCCAAGCACGTGTTATTCGCAATCTTTCACATTCACTACAACTGCATCTAGTAGGCAGTCTGCATCAAATGAAAAATTCATTCAGCTTGAGAGCATAGTAGAGAGGTTGGCAACTCAGTTGCAACAGTCGGTGGAGTATATAGCTCAACTTCGTAATGAGATGGATCAATTGAAAGGGAGGGACAAGACCTCATCACAGCAGTCAGACGATCCGCCTTCACCACCGACATAACTTAGGTGGATAAGTGAATATATTTAATGTTTTGCTACTCTTAAGTTTTTGTATAAATTCTTAATATACAGTTATTTTCAAAATACTTATTCATGTAAATTATAATATTTTTATTATATTACCATTAATAAGGATAATATTGACTTTATATTTATTAATCAATGTTATATTATTTACAGAAAATAAATGTATAAGAAATAACAAAATTATTAACAGAAAACTTGGGTAAGAAGAGAGAAATGATGGGTGAAATTTTTCGATGATTTACAATAATCTTTCCCTAATTATATATTCCGTCTTAAAGTTGTTATTCCGTAGGTATTTTAGCGACAAATAATTGTTATTCCGTCAGTAAAATACTCTGACAGAAACTGTTTTCAATCGGTAATAGAAAACATTTTCCGTCGTTATATTTTTACCAATGGAATAACAAAATTTTGTCGCTAAAATTTACCTATGACCGTTTCTTATACGACTTTTCCCATCAGTAATTTCTGTTGGTGAATTTGTTTCCCAAAGGAATGTCTTTATTTTCCATTGGTAACTTCCGTCGCTAAAAAAATTTTTCTTGCAGTATTTGATAAATGATTAATATTGATTAATCTGACAAATTAATTTAATTTTAATTATTCTATAGCTATCTATGAATTCAATGATCTATAATTGTCATGAAGGATTGGTATAAATAGCAAATAGGTTATTTATTAATTTTCATATTTAACTGAAGATAAACAAGAAAATTAAGTTGTAGCTATCTCCATTATTTAATTTTGGGTTTAGTCTTTTTCACTAAGCTCATTGTTATCATTTAACTGATATAGAATGCTATCATAGCTAGTCAATTGATGGTAAGCTTTGATTTAAATATTAGGTTTGAACCAATTAATTTAGAAAATTTTGAAACTTATTATTACTATCTTAATATATTTCATACTAATTACTTGAATTGTGAATATTATTTTTTAAATTAATGACCAATGTCACAATTAGAAGAGATCTTTTACTTGAATAAGAGTTTGGTATGTACTTTACCTTAGTCCCCTGTCTACTTTCCTAACCTAAAGAAACTAGTCGAATTAAAAAACATGGGAAGCCACCAGACCATTTTCTGACCCGCAAAGAAGCAAGAAATCTTGTAAGCAAGTTGCATAATTAATGAAGCCACGGGAATAGTTTTTTCCCCTTAATTAATAATTAGTTATAAGACAACACTTAAAAAGTAGCATTTATTTTAATTCCATACTTTCTTTCTTCTAATGTTTCCTTGCAACTTAATCGAAAAAGATTTAAGGGTAACCAAATTTAAAGTTAAATAATTCATAAAGTAATAAATTTAAAGCTAAATTAATTTATTAAGATAATTATTAACTTTTTATTTATGTATGAGGTGTTTATACTTCAATTTTCAAAAAAAAAGTCTTTCAAGTAATATAATTATTTAATTTGTTTTTTTGAAAGATGTAAATTTTTTTATAAAGACGATGATTATTTAATAAGGCTGATATAAATTTCGGTCACTTATATATCACTTTTCAATCACAAGTATATTATTATGATTAAAACATTGACGTATATTTTTTATTAACTAAGAAACATATTAAAATTTTAAATTTATTTTTAATTTAAATATTTTATCCATAATAAATATGTTGTATAAATTAAATATATCTTAAATTTAAAGAATAAAAACTTACAGTGTCAAATTTTTTAGAATTTTTTCAGTTCAGTGAAAAAATTTTATAATATTTTCAATTTAATTTTTAAAATTCATATAACTCTGTGAGCTTTTAATATGCCTAATGGAGCAACCTTTCGACGTAATATTTGGACATCCACATTACAATATTTTAGACAATTTGTATCTGATCTTTTAATTATTTTTTTATGATTCACAAGCCTCACATAATTTCTTTGGGTGATTTTACCATGTCCTATTAATATGTGAGGCCTGTGATACGCTACATGAAGTTGAGGTCACTTCTCCGAAAAGATCATGTCGAGCTACCTCACGGCCGACGAGGTTCAAGGATTATATTTGAGTTGTTTTTAATTATTCATTTGTTTTAATTTTATTTTTACGTTGAATGGAATTATAACACTCTTTCAAGGGTTTTCTTTTCGGTTCTTTCCCTTGATGCTTTTATTTGAACCGACAGGATAAGTAATTTTTTTTCTATAAATATTGATGTAACTCGACTTGTCACACATCAATAAGAAAAATTACCTCTTTCCTAAACCCTAAAAGTCTACGTCTGAAATTCACCTTTGCCCCCAGCCGTCTACAATACGGCGTTCTGTTCTTTTTCTCTGACATCGTGTCGATTCACCTATTCAACGAAGGGTGCTTAAGGCATGAATTGGTGCTTTCTTCTTCATTGGACTCATCGATTATCATCATGACAGGAGAATTTCATGAAGGTTCGCCAGGTTCTAAATCCCAGGATGACGTTTTGTTAGCCATCCAAAACCTCACGCTTGAAATCCGCACCAACCGACAAGAACACCTTGTTCTGTCACAACGAGTCGATCAGGTATATTCCATCTTGGAGGCTAAAGCGTTCTTGAACCCGCATAATAAAGGGGTGCTGGGGAATCACCCTTTTGGTCCACGACGAAACCCTCAAAGTGAGACAGTTGACGATAATGTTGATACAGATATAACTCCTGCTGGGCATGCACCAAATATTTGAATTGATGCGCCTAAATTCAATGGCACAGTTCCATTGGGATGGGTTTACAAGGTGCAATCCTATTTTGACTATTTTCGGACTCCTGAGGAAGATAGACTTCGCCTCGTGGGGTTGCTTTTCGAAAGTCCGACGTCAGACTGGTTCCTTTACCAACATAATAACAATTGCGTCACTTCCTGGTCTGCTTTTTTGGAGGCTGTCAAGCATCGATTTGATCCTGCGTATTATGAGGATTACATGGGCCTACTTTCGAAGCTTCAACAACGAACGACGATTATGGAATATCAGGCAGAATTTGAGAGGTTGTTGAACAAGATTTTTGGGGTTTCTGAGACCACACTTATTTCCATCTTCAAGGCGGGGTTGAAGCCTCCTATATGGCGTGAAGTTAATTTACGAAATCCATTGACGTTGGGCCAGACTTTTGGGCTTGCTCATGAATTGGCAGCCAATTACACTGACACCATGTTGTCTTTGGCAGCTGGAGGTCACCATCCATGGCAGACCACTAGCACCAGATTGGTGGGTACCAATATGGGAACTCCCAGCTGAGAAATCCTTCTGTTAATGTCACTCAGACTGCAGTTCGTTAGGCCACACCATCTGGGATTTCTACTTTGCCCATTCAAAAGTTATCACTGGTGGAATGAGAGGAACGCACTTTTAAGGGTCTTTGTTGGAATTGCGACAAAAAAATGTGCCGGGCCACCGTTGCAAACATCGATTTCTTGCCTTATTGGGGACCAATGATTGGGACGATGAACAATTCACTGAGCCTCTTAAGGATGATACAGTGGTTATGTCAGGGGATGTCTCAAGTATTAACACTCTTGTTGGATCACCGAACGCTCGGGTGCTTAAGGTGACAGGTCTGATTTCGGGTGTTGCTATCGAAGTCTTAATTGACGGTGGGAGCACACATAATTTCATTCATCTGGCTATTGTTGAAAAACTTTGATTGCCGGTGACACCAACTACTCCTTTCCGTGTGTATGTTGGTAATAGGGAGTCGTTACCTTGTAACCATAAGTGTGATCAAACTACGTAGGTTCTTCAAGACCACAACTTTGTTGTTGATTTATTTGTTATAGGAATTCATGGTCCGGAGGTTGTCCTCGGCGTACAGTGGCTTCAGGGTTTGGGTAAGGTTTCACACGATTATGCGAAGCTCACGATGGAATTTATGCATGTCAATACTGTGATCATGATACGTGGTGATGGTCAGAATGTACATCAAATATCATATAATGCCATGCAAGCCTTATATGACTCTTGTACTGTGGCAGCAGGTTATGAAATTAGTTTATTGTCAAGTGACGATAACTTGGACAAGAACTCGACTGTGGAATTTTCCACTGATATCCTAGATAGTATTCGGACAATGTTGGAAGGTCACGTCCAAGTTTTTCAGCTACCGATTGGTCTACCACCACCTTAACCGTGGGATCACAAAATACATCTTCATCTGGGTAGTAAGCCGGTAAATGTTAGACCCTATTGTTATCCGTATTTTCATAAATCTGAGATAGAGAAGCAAGTCCAGGAAATGTTAACCCAAGGGATTATTCAACATAGCCGTAGCCCTTTTTCTTCCCCAGTATTATTAGTGAAGAAGAAAGATGGGTCATTTCGCTTTTGCGTCGATTATCGAGCATTAAATACGGCTACCATTGCTGATAAATTTCTGATTCCAACGACAGACGAATTGTTTGATGAATTGGGACATGTCAGGTTCTTCACTAAACTTGATCTCCATTTAGGATATCACCAGATCCGGATGCATGAGTCTGATATCTTCAAAACGACTTTTCGAACACATGACGACCATTTTGAATTTTTGGTTATGCCATTTGGTCTCACCAATGCACCTTCCACATTACAGGCTGCCATGAACCATATTTTTGCATCTTATTTGAGGCAGTTCGTAATTGTCTTTTTTGATGATATATTAATCTATAGTTCATCTTTGGCTCAACATGCGTCCCATTTGAATACTGTCTTAGGTATTTTGGCCCACAATAATTTCTCTGTCAAATTGGGGAAATGTACTTTCTGTCGTGATACAGTGGACTACCTAGGACATGTGGTTTCCAAAGGTAAATTATGAGCAGATTCCAGTAAGCTTGAAGCTATGGCTAGTTGGCCTTCTCCTAAGAACATTAAATAATTACGAGGTTTCTTAGGCTTGACCGACTATTATAGGCATTTCATTCGTAATTATGCTATGTTGGCTGCTCCATTGACAGACTTATTGAAGAAAGATGGCTTCCATTGGTCAGATCAAACGTAATTGGCATTCAAACGTCTAAAGGACATTATGACGTCGCCACCAATTTTACACCTTCCTAATTTTGATGATGTCTTTGTGCTGGAAACTGACGCTTCAGAGGATGGGGTTGGTGCAGTCTTAATGCAACAGAGTCATCCCATTGCATTTTTTAGCAAAAAATTGGGTCTTCCTCGAAAAGTTGCGTCTGCATATCATAAGGAATTATACGCCATAGTGGAAGCCGTTCACAAGTGGCGTCAATACTTGTTGGGACGTGAATTCGTCATCAGGACTTATCAAAAAAGCCTTAAGGAGCTCTTATTTCAGGTGGTGCAAACGCCGGATCAACAATTTTATGTCCGAAAACTCATAGGTTTCAAAATTTTGCATTGAATACAAAATGGGTATTTCTAATCGTGTTGTCGACGCATTATCATGTCGTGAAACTCCTGATGATTCGGCAACTCTATTTCAGTAGTTTGCTCAGCCCTTTCCAAATATATTAGACCGCATTCGAGCTGAAAATGGGACTTTACCTGATCTGATTGCATTTCATAATGCAGCGGCTAATGGGACACTTCTGACACCTTATTTTATCCATGCAGGTATGGTATATTATCATCATCGTTTTTGTCTGGGATCTTCATCTTCTTTGAAGACTGATATTTTGAATGAATTTCACTCTTCGCCGAGTGCAGGACATCCCGGGGTGGATAGGACTTTCAGGAGAGTGGCCGAGGTTTTCTATTGGTCCAGCATGCAGAAGGATGTCAAATTATTCGTTGACGCTTGCTTGACTTATCAATCTACAAAATATGTGACCCAAAAATCTGGTGGGTTATTGCAGCCCCTGCCCATTCCCACTAGAATCTGGGACGACATTTCTATGGATTTCATTGTTGGGCTACCTACGTCGCGTGGCTTCACTTCTATTATGGTGGTAGTTGACAGGCTTACTAAGTACGCTCATTTTGGAGCATTGCCGACATCGTTTGATGCACCCAAAGTGGCGTCTTTATTCCTGGAGGTTGTTGTTAAGCATCATGGCTTCCCTACATCAATCATATCCGATCGTGATACTATCTTTTTGAGCAATTTTTGGAATGAATTATTTGTGCTGAGTGGCACTACGCTAAAAAGAAGCACTGCCTATCATCCCCAGACCGATGGCCAAACAGAAGTTCATAACAGGGGTCTAGAACAATATTTGCGAGCTTTTTGCCATGCTCGCCCGAATCAGTGGTTACTATTTTTACCTTAGGCGAAGTTAGCTTTGAATTCGACATATCACGAAGGCATTAAAATGACACCGTTCAAAGCGTTATTTGGTAGAGACCCTCCGTCATTAATTCCTTACACGGCTGGGACAAGCAAGGTGCAAAGTGTGGATGATATGCTTTTAGAACGGACTGCATTGCTCAAGGTGTTGTAGCATAATTTACTTAAAATGCAACAGAGGATGATGTCCCAGGCCAACAAGCACCGGTGTGACCTTGCATTCAATGTGGGGGATTGGGTTTTACTCAAATTGCAGCCCCACCGTCAATTTTTGGTCTCAAAACTTCAGTCCGCAAAGTTGGCAAGGCGCTTCTATGGACCGTTTGAAATTCTATCTCGAGTTGGCAAAGTTGCCTACCAGTTGAAGTTGCCCGCAGGGTCTAAGATCCATGATGTATTTCATGTGTCTTTACTGAGACCATATATTACAACGAGTAATGCACCCCCGCTATCGTCCTTTCCTATAGAATTCCGAGATGGTGCCCGTTTATCTTTTCCAGTCCGAGCTGTGCGTTCTCAGTTAGTTTTGGTTGATGGCGTTGTTCAAGAACAATGGGTAGTAGTGTGGTCGGATGGTGGTTTAGATGACGCGACGTGGGAACCTGTTGATCATATGAAATGTGTTTATCCTAGTTTAGCCCTTGAGGACAAGGACATTTCTGATAGCGGGGTAAATGATACGCTACATGAGGTTGAGGTCACTGCTCCGAGAATATCATGTCGAGCTACCTCATGGCTGACAAGGTTCAAGGATTATATTTGAGTTGTTTTTAATTATTCATTTGTTTTAATTTTATTTTTACGTTGAGTGGAATTATAACACTCCTTCAAGGGTTTTCTTTTCGGTTCTTTCCCTTGACGCTTTTATTTGAACTGACAGGATATGTAATTCTTTTTCTATAAATATTGATGTAACTCAACTTGTCACACATCAATAAGAAAAATTACCTCTTTCCTAAACCCTAAAAGTCTACGTCTAAAATTCACCTTTTCCCCCAGTCGTCTACAATACGGCGTTCTGTTCTTCTTCTCTGACATCGTGTCGATTCACCTATTCCACGAAGGGTGCTTAAGACATTAGCCTGTTAGACTATTTTATGTCCCATGTCACTTAAAGATTTGAGTCCAAGAAAAACACCCAAGATAATGGTTATTGGGTATTATAGACTGGATCTCAAATGGGTAAAAGACCCTTTTCCTCTCTCTTCTATTTACCAAAGGACATGTCCGTTGGTGAGACTATATAAGTTGAAACAACTTATAGAATGAAATCATTCTGAACTATTGAGGAATTCTCTAATGAAAGAGGACGAGAGGAAATTAATACAATCAATCAAATCAACATCACGACAAGCAATCATGGATACGGGTACGTAAACAATAATTCGATTCGATAAAAGTTTTACAATTGGTATCAGAGCATGGCAATTCATGATTTTTTTATCTACGGTATTTTCTACCTTGAATTGCTATGAATGTGTTTGTGTTTATGTTATATGAATTCCTCCATGAAAGTTGCACTGTCGTAAATAAGATTGCCAATTTTGCTTGTTATTTACAGAGATTAATGGATTCTCATAGGAAATGATTTATCACCATCTTATGAACCTTTGGAGTTGATATGTATGTGTAGTCTTCTTTATTGTTTGATATTATAAATGGTGTTGATACAGAACATACAAACATAAAAGAATCCTTTTGTTGTGTTTTTGTTATGTTCTATTATGCCCATGCATATTCCAAAAATGATTTTCGGTTTTAATGGTGGAAAGAAAACGAAACGTTAAAAAACTCATGGCTTAGAGTAGGAAACATATACATAAGAAAGAACCAAAACAAGTGCGATTATGGTTGTTAATTATTACGGTGATTATTCTTGAACCCATGAAAGAATGACGTTAAGATGCCTTGTGGTTTGAAACAAACCCATGAATTGGTAATGGACAGTAGGAAGAATTGAAAATCAACGGCCATGTTTTTATGAGTTTTCGGTGTCTATATTGTTAACGGTGTTTATTGTGTTGTATTTATGCTCTTGATCATGCTTGAAATGGTTTACATTAGAATAGAGATTATAATTATGGCATGAAGAGCAACGACATGATAGAATAGTTAAAAAAACGAAACCCAGAAAAGCCAGAGGCGTCTGGAGGAAACGTTGCGCAGACAACAGAGTCTTGCGCGTGCACTTTCCCAGACAGAAACTGGCGTGTGCAGACTTATTAACGAGCCCAAATTTGTTTTGTTTTGGGCTTTTGGGCCGACAATCCTTAAATAGAGTCAATAAATATTTACGGCCCAATTATAATGGATTATTTAATTCATAATTGATTTATACATAATATAATTTTGGAAATTAGTGCCATATTATATATTTCTTTGGTACTTTGAATATTTTATATTATGTAAT
>JANZLD010000006.1:10813633-10848134 GCA_026413575.1 Erythroxylum carthagenense | reverse complement strand
TGTGATTGCATGAGAATCTGTAAATTGCTATATGGTTTTCTGATATATGTGTTATTGTGATAAGCTGTACGCTATTTACGTAATGCATGAATTGAGTGAACCATCGAGAAGGGTTTCTCATTGAGTTCGCAAACTCACCCAAAATTGCAACTATTTTTCAAGATCTGAAGAGTACCCCGTTAGACAAACGGGAGTATGCCTACTGTATGCAAGTCAGATTAGGGGTCGGGATCAGTTCACGTCTACATGAGTGTTATTCTGTTCTTGTATAAGATTTGTATTTCTGAAATTTCCGCAGAATAGTATTGTTATTTCAGAGGGTCCCAATTGATAAATGTTGTATTTGTAATGTGATTACTGAAAGTGTTTAGGAATAACATTGGGTCCAATTTGATTATGAATTTTTGTGTATACGATGGTTTATGACTAAAATTGTTTTATGATCGAAAATGTCTTCGGATTAAAGCGGGCCCAAACTGTTTACTGATTTCCTCGCAAATGATTGTTTTAAAAAAAATGTCATACTGAGTTTTGGACCGTTTTGACTGCTCTAGCATACCACCCTCGTGAGGCACGGGCTCGGATATCACTCTCGATGTCGAGTTTAGGTGTTGCGGGATTGGGATGCTACATTGTTAGACTATTTTATGTCCCGTGTCACTTAAAGATTTGAGTCCAAGAAAAGCACCCAAGATAATGATTATTGGGTATTATAGACTGGTTCTCAAATGGGTCAAAGACCCTTTTCCTCTCTCTTCTATTTACCAAAGGACATGTCCATTGGTGAGACTATATAAGTTGAAACAACTTATAGAATGAAATCATTCTGAACCATTGAGGAATTCTCTAACGAAAGAAGACGAGAGGAAATCAATACAATCAATCAAATCAACATCACGACAAGCAATCATTGATACGGGTATGCAAACAATAATTCGATCCGATAAAAGTTTTACAAGGCCTACGAGGAGTTGATGTCATGAGATATCGTATGAATTTTGACTTTGTCTTAAAATGTAGCTCCTTTCGTTTTTTGTTTTCTCTAAGAGTTGGAAGTAAAGGAAATAAGTCTACCAAATTTATGTATATTATCTATTTTTATATTCAATAGCAATTATGTTCATTTTTATGACATTGATCATGTTTCTAGTATGAAATTGAGTGCCGATTTTCTTTGTTCTAGTTAAATTTTTAGTCTATTGCTTAGTTCATTCTTCCTTGTTTTGATTCTTCAACTTTAAGTATATATTATCGACTAAGTATGTATGATTGTTCATTATGGATAGTACGTGAACATAAGATTGAAAATATATTAAGTATAGAAGTTAAATAAGATTAGACTTTAGTAACATTTCATAAGGTTTAGTAATAAAAACATGGTGATTGTTTTATAGAATAGTATTTGGTTTATATAAACTATGTATGCTTAATATAACATTGAAATTTGTATATAGGTAAATGGTGATGAGTGGTTAGGATGGGAAATTAAATTTTTTTATAGTGAAAAGTTTGTTTACAAGGAAGATAAATTTATTTTATAGTGAAAAGTTTGTTTACGAGGAAGATATGGAATATGCGGGTGAAGCTATTAAAAATTTTGACAGAAATTTATAGGTTTTATTGTTAGGACCTTGATAGGATGACCATGAAGCAAATAAGTTTATATATGGGGTGTTAAGTGGCTTAAATAATAGGTTGATTAAGGTGATAAGATGATATTTGGTTAAACTTATCTATTTTATTTTGGCTATATTTTGGTGCTTAAATAAGATAATTAATAGTTATTTTGTTTTAAGAGGTAACAAGTAGAGATTGTATTAAATTGGAATATTATGAGTCAAAATCATGAATTTGAAAAAAAAAAGTGGACATATTATTGCAGTAAATAAGGTAAGATTACACCTAATGATAGATTTACCCAAATAGTTCAATTGAGAAACTTATTTCCATCCATATTATGTAGGGATTTGAATTTGATTTAGATAGAAATTTTTGCGAGATATAGGTAGGCTAGGTTTTGAGTAGGAAAGGAAGGGAAAGACACATCGAACAACTTCTATACCTTATTCTTTTTCGTTTCTTAGTAGTTTCTTTTAATCTTTCATCCTTTCTTCTATTTTTAGTGTTGAAACTAAAGTCATATGTGGCTAGACTCAAACATTTTGATTCAAAAGGATTCAAAACTCTAGTTTTAATACTTGGTTGATTTATTTTGATTCCTTGTTAAATTTTGTTTATTAGTTAATAAATCCAATACCACCTCTTTTTTTATCAATTGAAATCAAGAAACTATAACTAGTTCCACGATTACTATCAGAATTTAGAGAATTACAATTAAGTTTGAGGATTTCAACAACTCAATCAGAAGGTAAGAAAAGAGTGATGCTTGTGTGATGGAGATATATAAGTTCATTCCAAAACATAACATGATAGAGATCTATATTGAATATAGATCTAGTTTGCTACATTTAGTACAAAATATGGAAGTTGAGTTGGTGTCGAATGTTTTAATGATGTTGCTGATGTTGAAGTTATTACTAGGATTGCAAATTATGTCCTTATCAATATCACTTAATTCATTGTTGTACAAGCTATGAATGAATATGAAGTTAGAGCAATAATTTATAAGTGTATGTGACAATGAATTTTATCTAGCATAGGAATAAGAGAATATATTTTTCGATGAAAGGATTAAAGAGGAGCTTGATTAAACTTTTATTGATGAAGAGTTAAAATTGTCTAGAGATTTAGCTATTTTATTTAAAAAAGGACAACTGAAGAAAAATAATCAAGAGCAATGTCTATAATATGTAACAAAAAAAGAAAGATAAATGCAGCAAATGAAAAAGTTGATAACAGTGACATCATCCACTAGCCTCATACCATTCACCACCCCTATACCGACAGAGATATCAAGGGTAAATGTTGCGGATGAAGGCGGCGACCTCCAACCTGAAGCTAAGGAAGTTGATGAAAGAACTTACATCATAATTGTTAACAATTTGTAAGTAAATTTCTTAAAACTTTGTAATACATGATAACACCATATGTTTATATTGAAGTTTTAAGTTTTAATTTTAAAATTATCTAAAATAACTTATATATTAGGTTGGTTCCGTCTGAAACGTGCTTAAGAAATATCTCATCCAAGTTCAAGGAGATGATAAATCTTGAGGGTTATATATGGAAGGACGTCTCTCAGGCAATAAAGGATTTTTATTATCAGGAGTTTGAGGTACTCAAAATATATTATTTAATCTTTTTTATTTTCTAATTTTATACGTTAATTAGATAAATGTTGTCATTTATGAGTATTTATAGTATATTTTTGTTTTTTCAGAAAGATTTTTTTGGGATTTAAAATTTGATGCTGTAATTTATAAAGTATGAGAGAGGCGAACTCGTACATATTATAGAGACTTTCTTGCTTTTATACACAAGAATGCTATACCACCACCATATATATCTGAAGAAATATGAAGTCGTTGGTAGTAGTATTAGGCATAACTTAAGGCAACGCCCATTTCAGAGCATAATTTTGCAAACAAGCATGGAGGACCGAATGAAGAGAGTCCACCCATATACACTAGAGGATCTATGACCCACCAGGAGTATGCAGAAAAACTTGCAAGTATCAAAACTTTACACTTATTTTGATTTTTGTACTTTGATGTATAAAATTTCATTTTAATGTAATTTGATGTATGGTGCCATTAATGACTGTGTTGTTGATATATGAAATTTAAAATAAAAATATGTGTATTATGGAGAATAATAATATTATAAATGTCTGATGGCATGAATGGTTATGTTGTTGAGTTTAACGTTTTTTTCTAACAGGGGGAAAATATAAAAAAATAGAGAAAATTCTGCCAAAATTTTTGTAAATTATAGTACACATATAATAATTTATTCTGATGTAGGAAAAAGTCTATGGGCACAAAGCCTACACCACACCAGCTCTTTTTGCACACTCGCACTAAGAAGTATAATGGTATGACCTTTGCTAACACTCGTTGCAGACAACTTCATGTACGTTAAATGTATCCTTTAATATTAATTCTTAAAAATCATCACTTATTAACATAAACAATTATAATGATAGAACCAAATATAAGAAAGCATTGAACGATAGTCTCAGAACTCTAAAATTATTGATGAGATTCAGGTATATCTTGATGTAGTGGGTGGTAGGGACCTCCGTGGAAAGATTTTTCATCTTAGGTTCATTTGCAAACACGTGTTATTTGCAATCTTCCACATCCACTACAATTGCATCTAGTAGACAGTTTGCATCAAATGAAAATTTTATTCAGCTTGAGAGCACAGTAGAGAGGTTGGCAACTCAGTTGCAACAGTCGGTGAAGTATATAACCCAACTTCGTAATGAGATGAATCAATTGAAAGGGAGGGATAAGACCTCATCATAGCAGTCAGACCATCCGCCTTTACCATCGACATAGCTTAGATGGATAAGTGAATATATTTAATGTTTTGCTACTCTTAAGTTTTTGTATAAATTCTTAATATACAGTTATTTTCAAAATACTTATTCATGTAAATTATAATATTTTTAGTATATTACAATTAATGAGGATAATATTGACTTTATATTTATTAATCAATGTTATATTATTTACAGAAATTAAATGTATAAGAAATAATAAAATTATTAACAGAAAACTTGGGTAAGAAGAGAGAAATGACGGGTGAAAATTTCTCGACGATTTACAATAATCTATCCCTAATTATATATTCCGTCTTAAAGATGTTATTCCGCAGGTATTTTAGCGTAGGCACTTAGATTTGGTTTTTATAGTTGTTGAAGAAAGACTTGGATCTAAAAGATAAAGGTGGATGGATATTGATTTTTGATCAATAAAAGATTTAGTATGAACTTTATTAGCTTTTATAACACGAATTTTCTCATATTAGTGTTTTACTAAATTTTGTCAATTGAATGTTACACAGAGTCTTGTAAAGGGACTTTATACGCAGTTCCTAAGGTTTGAAGTAAGGTCTTATAGAAGACAAATGTTTGTTAAGTGGAGAAAGAGGGATCATAAACGACTCAAATTGGAAAGACTATTCAACAATGTTGTAAGTCATCTAAAAACTTGAATTAAACTATTAAAAGCATATTTCAACTATTCATTCAAGTGTAATATTAGGGATAATAATCTTTGTGAAGTAGTTAATGAAATTACTATTGAAGCTTAGACAAATAACATTATCACATTGCTTGAGAAAATTAAGGTGTTTTCATAAAGAGATTAGTTAAGAATAGAAACATGGCATGTAAGTGGATAGACTACACTGATTCAAGAATTAAAAACAAATTGAGAGTTAATAAGGAGTTAAGTAGTGATTATGAATTTAAGAGTAATAGTACTAGTAGATTTGAAGTAATATATAAAAAGAATTAAGCATGTTAATGAATTTGAGACATAAGACATGTAGTTTAAGGAGAGAGATTTTGGCCTAAAACTGAACATGGATCCCCATTATTTTTTTTAGAAAAAGACAAGGAAGGTCAAGGAAGAATAAAAGAAAGGAGAATTGAGCAAATTTCACTAAAGACAATAAGTTGTCAAGGATATGAATAAAAATGACTTGACAAATATGTCTATAATAAAAATATTATAACACTATATGTCCAATGAAAAGTGTCACAACAAGCATTTTTAATGAAGACAGAGATCATAATATCTCCTTGGTGATCTAAGCAAGTCTGAGAAATTTCATAGCTTCACCTTTTGTCGACAGATCACAAGAGAAGAAATTAAAGGAGCTTTGAGGAAGATAAAGAGTGGAAGGACAGTAGAACCTAATGAACTATTCGTAAGGGTGTAGAAGATTCTAAGAAAAGAGAGTCTTAATTAGTTAGCTAAGCTTTTTAGTGTGATCTTCAAGTCTGCCAAAATGTTAGATAAGTTGAGACTTAGCAAGCTAATCCCTCTCTTCAATAACAAATAGGACATCCAAAGCTGTAAAAACCATGAACGCATCAAACTACTCAATCATAATATGAAATTATAGGAGAGGGTGATTGAAAAAAGAGTAAAAAAGGGTGCGTCTATTTGAAGAACTAATTTGGTTTCAAGTCAGGAAAGTCCATGATAGAAGCTATACACCTCGTTAGACAATTAATGGAATATTACAAGTAAAGACAACGAGAATTATACATGGTTTTCATTAACTTGGAGAAAAACTTATGACAAGGTACTTAGAGAAGTCATGTGTAGAAGTTCAGAAGTTAAAACAGTTCATATATATATATATATATATTGTTTATTAGAGATATATACGAAGGTGTTAAGACTAAAGTAAGGATAACAAGAGGACATATAGAATATTTTTCTATCAATATTGAGTTACACTGAGGATCCCTGTTGAGCCCCTTTCTGTCTATGATAATGATGGATAAGTTGATCAAGAATATATAAGGAGATATGTCTTAATTTATGTTATTTATTGATAATATTGTTTTAGTAGTGAAATAAAAAAGAATGTTAGTGTCAAGAGTTGAAAGACTTTTAATTAAACAGTATTTAGAATATATATTTTTAAAGTAGGTGACATCTGATGTTAAAATAAAGATTAGATATGAAAATAAAGATTAATTTAGAAGTCATATTAGATATGAAAATAAAGATTAATTTAGAAGTCATACTCATAAAGATTATTTTTAAATACCTTATACTTCATCCAAAATAATGGTGAAGTAAATGAAAGATCATCTTATCAAATCAAGTCAGTCTAGGTGAGTTAAATAGAAATCTGCAGAAAAAGTTAATAAGAGGAAACTGTTTAGGCTAAAGAATATGGTCCCTCCCGCCACGTACGTTCCATTGACAAGACATAGATCGAATTGTCCAGAAACTGCTACGTTCGTCGAGGGAAGGGAGAGAGAGCAGCTGGTAAATGACGACACGGTTGTCGGAAATTGAGGATGAAGATGAGCTCGACGAGGAACCAGGGGAAGTGATCGAATCGGCGCCGCCTCTCAAAGTAGGCGAAGAGAGAGAGCTTAATAACAGTGGAATCAAGAAGCTGCTACTCAAAAAAGGGGTTGGCTGGGAGACCCCTGAGTTCAACGATGAAGTTACTGGTACCCACATATATGCATGAATAAGATCCTTTATTTATACTCGCCAATGTCTGTGATATGCGTTTAATCTGTTTCTATGATGTATTGCATTTCTAGTTTTAATGGAATGAGTTTAAAATGCAGTTCATTATGTGGGAACTTTGCTTGATGGGACGAAGTTCGACTCTACAAGAGATAGAAATGTACCGGTCACTCTCAAACTGGGTAAAGGTGAGACATTTTTGTGTCTTCTTGGGGTTGGTTGAATTCAGTAATTTTAGTTGGTTCTTTGTTTTTGCTTGATTTTTGTGTTTTTTAACAGGTGAAGTGGTGACTGGGTTGGATCATGGAGTTATTACCATGAAAAAGGGTGAACGCTCGTTGCTTACATTACCTCCTGAGATGGGCTATGGAGTTGCTGGTCGGGAGGGCGTGCCTCCAAATTCGGTTGTTCAATTTGAGGTTGAATTGGTTTCTTGGATAACAGTGGTGGATGTGACGAAAGATGGTGGTGTTATTAAGAAAATTATAGAGAAAGGACAGAGGATGGAGCATCCCGGTGACTTAGATGAAGTTCTTGGTACATTGATTTCTTTATGTATATGCTTTTGTTTCCTTGTTGGTCTTAATGTGTCCCAGCATACTGATGTGGTTGGGTTTTGATGCAGTGAAGTATCAGGTGACCCTTGCCGATGGTACAATTGTTGCCAGTACGCTGGAGGAAGGGATTGAATTTCATATTAAAGATGGTAATGCTTATGAATAGAATTATATGGTAAATGCAGAGTGTTGACTAATTATATTTAATACAGACCATCTGTTTCCTGCATTGGCCAAAGCTATCATAACCATGAAAGGAGGAGAGAAGGCTAAAGTAATTGTTCAGAGTCAATGTACGTGGCACCACTGTTGTAAATAAATATCCTATATCTCATTCGTCTTTTGTTTTCTTCTTTGATGTGTATGTATTAATTTCAAATGATTAGTTTTAGTTACTTTTGATCGGATTAATTCCAGTATTGAACAGTAATAAACAATTGTGTGATCTTATAGGGGAGGCAAAACTCATGATATTTGTCTTTTAAGTTATAGCTGACATCTCTAGTTTCATTATATTTCCTATTATGATATAGAAGTTAGGAGATTTTTGCTTGTGGGTGAGCTTCAAGAAAGTATTTTTTCTTAATCAACGTGGAGTTGAAAAGGTAACCATCTTTATGGTGTTCAAAACTAATATTCAATTTCATTTCTGCAAGTAATGGCTTAACAAGCCACCCTTTGGAGTTGTCATGATTCATTGACGTTGCTGCAACATTTTCTTACACTGTGTGTAAATTGTAATGCAAAGTCAATATTAGAAGTTGATCTATCCCATTCCTGCTGACATCTCTGTCTGTTGAGACTTTATTTTATGTGTTCCCAAAGCTGCTGGCCTATTGTATAGGTAATTAAGTTATGTGCTTATTTATATATTCATTTCTGGCATGTAACTGTGGTTATGATTGTCCTTATGTGGGATTTGGGCACAAGAGGCAATTATAGCTGTCCAAGTTCTGTTGCCGTCATGGTATGGCAATTTGTATCTAGTTGGAATTTCAACTCATGTAAATCATTAAGTTGGTTGCTATCCAAGGGCCTTCATGCTTATACCTTTAAGTGGGAAAAAAATGCAGATGCTTTTGGGGAAGAAGGGAAAGATGTTGGTGATCGGATCAGTCATCCGATTCCACCAAATTCTGTAGTGAACCTTGATTTGGAGTTGGTCTCCTTCAAGCCTGTTGTTGATGTCACTGGCGATGGCAAGGTATTTAAAAAGATTTTGAAAGAGGGAGAGGGAACATTGGTTGCAAATGAAGGTGCATCTGTGAATGGTAAGTGCATTGATTAATACATGCTGTTATTTGAGCAAGTACCCTTGTGGCATTTCATACTGCTTACGTGGATCCTCTATGATGGAATCAACAGTAAGTGAAGGCTTTAAGTTTCATATTATTAGTAGAAGAGAATCTATAGATTTCATATGTAGTGAGATAATCTGCCAATTAATTTTGTTGGAAGTTTTCTCATGAAAAGTGTAGCTTCCTAAATTGGTAATAGATGATTGTACCTTGACCAACAATGTTTATCGTTTAGATACTCATTTCATGATGCAGTTAGCTATATGGCTAAGTTACAAGATGGAACTATATTTGAAAAGAAAGGAGTTGATGGAGAGCAGCCTTTGCAATTTCTGACAGATGAAGGTTAGTTTATCTCATATGCTTTTTTCAGTTTGGTCATTAAGAAGATCTGGGAATGAAATACCTTTGCTTTTATATATGTAGAACAAGTTATCTCTGGTTTAGACAGAGCAGCAGCAACAATGAAGAAAGGCGAGCAGGCAATCATAACTATAAGTCCTGAATATGGTTTTGGAGGTGTTGAAGTGAAGACAGATCTTGCTACTGTGCCTCCAAATTCATTGTTGGTTTATGAAGCTGAAATGTTAGATTTTGTTAAGGTACTGCTTGTGTGAGTATGCAGTATAGTAAAAAGAGTATGCTCGGCTATCTTTGCAAATATCATGTAATACACAGTACTCACTAACTCTGCATCCTTCCATACGTCCTCAACCTAAACAACTATTGAGGTGTTTTATTATGTAACGTGGGTCATCCTATCTGTATATTTTCTGATGGTTGATTAACAGGAGAAAGCACCGTGGGAGATGAATAATCAGGAGAAAATTGAGGCCGCTGGAAGGAAAAAGGAAGAAGGAAATCTACTATTTAAAGATGAAAAATATGAACGAGCATGGAAGAAGTATGATAAGGTAACTTGGTTTTTAGAAATTTTGAAAATTTCCCAATTGATGTTCCCCAGGTGTAAATGTTCAGAAATTTCAAGTACTTTTCGAGTAACGTTTTTCTCATTCTGTCAGGCAGCTGACTATGTTGGAGAAGAATCATCCTTTGGGGATGATGAAGAAAAGCTAGTTAAAGCATTAAGAGTATCTTGCTGGCTGAATAGTGCTGCTTGTTTTCTTAAGCTTGTTGATTTTCCCAAAGCAATCGAACTATGTTCGAAGGTAAGTGCTAAATTTAAAAGTATTTTCAATATCTTTCTAGAATTTCTAAAAGCAAATCACCAAATAGTTTATTTGTCACACATTTGGTTGTGACTTATGGAAGTATTTTGCAGTTGACGCTGGTGAATGCTGTGATATCTTTGTGCATGGGATCTCCCAAGTTTACTAACAGTATTATGATGATTATTGATGCTCCTCAGGTTCTAAATATTGAGTTCACCAATTTGAAAGCTCTGTACAGGAGGGCACAAGCATACATACAAACTGCTGATCTCTTCCTTGCTGAATTGGACATCAAGAAAGCTCTTGAGGTTGACCCTCATAATAGGTATTGGAAGACATTATTACTGCTAAATTAAAAAAAAAGGGCACCATCTTGTATCATTCACTTTTATTGTGCCCTTTTCAGGGAGATCAAGTCACTTCAAAAGAGTCTGAAACAACTTCAGGTTGAAAGCAACAAGAGGGATGCAAAGCTTTACTTAAAAATGTTTTCTCGAATGTCGACCGACCCACCTCTGGTTACAAAGGTATGTGACTCTACTGTCACTGAAAATGTACTTCGTTACTTGCACTTCAAAATCTAGTGTTAACACTCGTGGGGGCCGTTGTTGACATGTCTGGTAGAAATTGAAAGTTGAGAGGGTAGAGGATGAAAAGAGATGAAGAAGCCATCGTTATGGACATGGAGAAAGCTGCTGATAGTTCAGGTCCTGAAAACAGAATGATTGTGGACACCTGTTGAAGAATTACCTTGATATGGCGGTACTTTAAGCATAGTTTTCTTCTTTGGTTACAAGAAAGCTTGAAAAAGAGAGTCGAGTTTTTACATCCATGTAATGGTGATTTTGGCCATAAAAGGAAGGATTATTAGCTGTGTATCTTAAGCTAATTTTTTAGTCATTGGCATTTCACAAAGAGCTTGTTTTGTAACCTCTTCAAATAAGGTGTTCATTACCTTAAATTTTACTTTTTTCCTGTACTTGTCCCTAGTTTTAGTTTTTCTGGTATTTACGAGGATGTTTCTGACATTGGATAGGGAACTGAAATGACTAGTACCTTTCATGGTACTCATAACACCAATCGAGCGGTAGGAGACCCTGTCCCATGATTCAACCCTATGTCATTTAGGCTCTGATTGCAATCGGCAGACTGCATTATTTATCAGTTAGTTAATAGATTATATTATCTCAACTGTACATAAAAAGTCTGACATAATTTCGGACATAATCTCCGAAAATGTTAAAAGTCTGACATAATCCAAGAAAACGGAGTTCAGATTATCAACGGGTTAATCGTTATTAACTCATCTCGTCATGGAAGTTGACAATTGGTTCCCAATTACGATGGCTTAGCTGTTCATAACATGTTTTTTATTATCATGATTACACTCTACGATATATTTTAGTTTTTGTCGCTTGCTAACAAATTAGCAAAAGACAAAATCAATTGAAGCTCCTTACCTAATTGTAAAGAATATTGTATCTGCCATTGAAATTGATGAACAAAAATGTGTAGCAAAGTCCAAAGGAAGGGGCAACTGCTAGTCCTAGAGTTCAAATCTCTTGTTTATTTTTATAATATCTTATTGTGTCTCGTAAATTTTAATCATTTATTTATATAGATATCGCGTGAGTCTCGAGTAAATGAACGTAAGTCTCACATAAATAAATGGCTGAAATTTATGAGGCAAAATAAGATATCATAAAATTGGACAAAGGATCTTATCCCTTGATCCTAAGCCCCTCTCATGTGTTTTGTTTTTATTCGTGGACTCGTTCGGCCGGAAACTATTACATATAAATGATTTTGCTTTTCATTTCATGTCACATGTGCGAACGAAGGGGTCCATTCCCAATATTATCCAGCACATGGTACTATCCTACACCTCCATATTAACCAGAACCATAGCCCCGTGGACTTACATGCATAGAAGAAGAACGCAATGACCAAGTGACCACACACCAAAATGGACCACCAACTTGAAATTATTAAGAAACAACAGCCTGCAACAATTTGCAATTGGACAAAATTTCCAAATTTTGTCTTCTTAGTCATAAAATATAGCTCGATACCTTTGTTTTCTAGCGAAAGACATGACTCGTTTTTGGTTCTGAACTGCAGCCCTCTTACTCTTGTTCCTGTCGCCTTATCACGACTGTACTTCTTTTATCACAAACCTCACACTCTAGTTCGCTTTCGTCAAAGTTGCAATCCCTTACGGCTTCTCCATAATTATCGCCAGAAGACTATATATGCGTGAAGTTGCATTCTATTGTTGAAAAAAGACAAGCAAACACTTGGTCATGGCAACCTCCAGAATTATGAACAACCCGAGTTTTTATGTTTTGTTTATGTTGTTACACTGTTGGCTACAACTAGCAGCGTCTTCATTGGTGAATCGGCTTCCTGGTTTTCAAGGGCCACTTCCTTTTCATTTTGAAACTGGGTTAGTTTTGTTATCTTAGTTTCAGGAAGAAGGTATAGTGATCAGAGTTATAGCGGGAAGTTGGTTACTTACAGTTTGTAAAATGGGCAATTTTCAGTTATATTGGTGTCGGAGAATCAGAGGACGTGCAGCTCTTCTACTACTTTGTCAAGTCAGAAAGGAATGCTACAGAAGACCCTCTCGTATTCTGGTTGACTGGCGGCCCTGGATGTTCTGGCTTCTCAGGTCTTGTTTTTGAAATTGGTAAGGATTATAAGAGCCGAGTTGCTTTGTTTGAGTCAAGTTCCTGTGTAGTTTGCTAATGAACTGAGCGAATTCTACTCATTTTTTAAAGGTCTTCTTTTTGTATAATACCTTATATCAATTTGGATTTCTTTGGACTTGAGAAGAAGATTCTCAAAGTTCTGAATTCTCCATAGATCTTTATGACCAATTAGTTCAGGTGATGACAATATCATATTAAACAAGATCCAAAACTGATCCAAAGGGACTTCAGCTTTTCTGGGGGTATTTTCTTGAATGTAATAAACAAAATTACAAGCTAAAAACAGCTGCTCGAGTTGATCGATGGTCAATATGTCGATGTAGGTCCACTAAATTTCAAGGTTGTAGAGTACAACGGGAGCTTACCCACACTGGTCTACAATCCATACTCGTGGACGAAGGTGATCAGATCACTTGGTAACCATATAGAGCTAGTTGTTTCTCTTGATATGTAAATATACTGACTGTTGAGGTTTCAGGTATCCAGCATAATATTTATGGATCTCCCTGTTGGGACTGGATATTCCTATGGAAGAACACCCCGTGCTTTTCATTCGAGCGATTATTTGTCAGTCTCTCACGCCGATGAATTTCTGAGAAGGGTAACATATATATATATATATATATATACATACTGTTGTACAATCCCAAACTAGTTCTCAGGGGCAGTGAGGCAACAGTTTTTTATTGTTCTTGTTTCATACTGATATATATCCTAATTGGATTGGTGTTATTCTTGCAGTGGCTAAAAGATCATCCAGAATTTATCTCAAATCCGCTCTATGTTGGTGGAGATTCTTACTCTGGCCTCACAGTCCCAGCTATAGCTAAACATATCTCTGATGGTATGCATAAAGATAAAATTGATGAAGCTGAAGCACAGTGCCCTTTTGTTCTTTGTTTGTTGATTGTTAAGGTTACGTATTTTCTGGTAACGCAGCAAACGAGGCCGGGACCACACCACCGATAAACCTCAAGGTGAGTGTATGATACATTTGATCCCACCCTTAAAAGAGAATATAAAAGAACATAAAAATTGACGGAATTCAAAGTGTCCTTCATCTTCAAATCTCTATGCAAAACCCCCAGTACTAGTAGTTTAATCTAGAATTACTAATTTGATATTGGACGGTTTCAGGGAGTCCTAGTTGGAAACCCTTCGACAGATTCTACGGTGGATTACAACTCCAGGGTTCCATACGCGCATCGAGTGGGACTTATTTCTGATGAACTATACCAGGTGATGATCACAAACACTCAGTTATTAATCTGAACTCACGAGTTTCAAAAGTAGAATATGATTAATCATCAGAAACTAGAACTTGGATTGGAGATTTTAAATTGCAAAACGAGCAATGCAGTTTCATTTCATCTTGCCATTGTAATTTACTACAACCAGTATTGTTCGTAATTGGTGTAATACTTGACAATTTGTATTTTGTTCCAGTTATTGAAGAATAGTTGCGGGAACAACTATTTCAACCCTGATCCAAGCAACACCGAGTGTACAAAAAATGTGATGAAATATTACCAGGTAAGGGAAAACCCTTTTGATGTTTCTGTCGGAAGTATTCTTGTCAGACATATGTTGGTTGACATACATATGGTTGTGTTCACAACCTTCCAGTGTACATTTGCGATAAACCCTGTTCATATTTTGGAACCCCTTTGCGGTTTTGCTTCCCCAAGGCCAGAACAAATGCTTGACAAGAGAAGGTCTCTTTTTCGAGATTACGTTCATTTGGAACAGATACTTCCTACAATTGGCTGTCGAGTAAGTAGTCCAAACTTACGCTATAAATAACATCATCATATTCTCTGTTTCACGTTGTCGCACGTTGTTTCAGAATTATGCATATCTGCTCTGTAAGTATTGGATGGATGACAAAAATGTCCGCAAAGCACTTGATATAAGAGAGGTTTGTATGTGTTATATTCAGACTTAGTCTTAAAACAAATCATGAGAAAAACAAGACAGTAACACAAAAACTAATAACTTTAAGCAGGGAAGTATACGGCAATGGTTGAGATGCAATTATGGAATATCTTATGAAACTAACATCCAGAGCAGCACAGAGTATCATGCATACCTGGGGAAGAAAGGTTACCGCATACTAGTCTACAGGTTCTCACTTCCTGTATTACATTTTATATACACTACTTTCTTCATGGAGTTTGTGAATTATACATTGACATCTGGGAATTAAATCTGAAACAGTGGTGACCATGATATGACTGTACCATATGTCGGAACTCAGGAATGGATAAGGTCCTTAAACTACTCCATTGTTGAAGATTGGCGACCATGGTGGGTCAATTACCAAATTGCAGGGTCTGTACCAAATCTAAACCTCTGTTTTAACTCTTTTTTTTTTTTTTTAAGTGGAAGGGTTTTCCTGCAACTTCAAGAGCAATAGTTTCATATGGTTTTTTTTTTTTTTTTAATGCATTTAAACTTGCAGATACACGAGGACTTACTCTAACAGGTTGACATTTGCGACTTTAAAGGTAACTGAAGGGATTTATTCTCTTCCTCTTTTCTATTTCCCTGTGATCGTTACTGGTCCTTCTGGCTTTTGCAGGGAGCAGGTCACACCGCTCCAGAGTACACGAGACCAGAAGCTTTGGCCATGTACTCAAGGTGGATACTTGAGGAGCCTATTTAACTACGTATTCAGCGCCTCCACACAGACATTGGAGTCTGAATATAGATTTAGAGATATTACTGGGAACTCCTAACTTGGAGATGTATGATTTATGGATAGAGCTTAATTAGTTACCTGCAGAACCACTTGGATTAAGCATTAGCTGAGGCATGTTTACCGTATCAAATGTACGTTGACCGTTATCAGGTCCGATCACGGTACCGAAGTACGTTGACTGTCAGCAAGTGTCCAAAAGGAAATAAATTGCCTCAGACCTTGGCCTATTAAGGTGACGTCTTCCACTAAAAATAAAAAAAATATCTTTATGATTTTTACTTAGTTAAAAATATTTTAATATGTTAAATTAGTTGAAAAATATTATATGATATTAATTTTTATTTTATTGTTTTTAACATAAAGAACTATTAAAGTTTTTCTTTTATATATATATATACAATCAACCGGGTCATACTAGATGTCATGTATGTGTCCTCTTATATGGATGCCTTTGTAGTGAAAAGTGTTTCAAGCTCTCTGCTTGTAATCTTATGGTGTCATCAATTGATAGGGAGCTAATGTTTTGCGTAACAAATCATACCAAAATTGAAATTGGGAGACTTAATTGTACAAAGATCCAACTTAAAAACAAACAAACAAGATCATCCTCGTGATATTCTACGATGGAGCTCACAGACATGCAAACTTAAAAAGGATTTCTCCAGGCATTAAAAGTTTTGAGAATGCCCAACTCCATAAAAGATATTGTGAGAGCAATTGAAAGTTTTCCTAATGGAAATATAAAGCAAATGGAAGTAGATGAAGTGAGATCGAATTACTTCTCTATGGCCAGAATGACCTCTTATCACCTGATTTTGAACATTTTATAACAAAATCCCTTTATTCTAGCTACAATCCTATATGTTAAGATGTAGGTTATGATATATTAATTTTTAATTTTTGACATTATTTAATAATTGGACTTAGTTGTGTTTAAATGAGACTATTCCAAAACAAGTTTGATAAATTTTAAATCCTAATTAAGATGGTATTTGTGAAAGATGTAATTAGTTAGATAATTATTCAGTCTTTTGTATATAAACGATAGTGTACAGTTGCTGTTAAATGTTAGTACTGTTAGGCGTTAGTGTTCTGTTAAACTTTTGTAGTTAGTATTTTGTATATAATGGCTGTATACGGTACAAGCTGAATAAGAGTGTATTATTCAGTAACTTTGCTTTACTTCATTACTTACTTCATTAGTAGTTTGTACATGGTATCAGAGCCACACAAAATTAGGGTTCGTTGATTCCGAAAAGAAAAAAAGAGGGCTTTCTTGATTTTACGATGGTGAGGGCGACAACTTCTTGATTCCAACAAAGGCGACAACGATATTCGTTGATTTCAACAGCGATTTTGCTCGGCCATGGCAGATCGTGTAGAGAATCGTCCTCGACATAGTGTTTTTGCAGATGATGATCCCTATTTGCTTCAACCCTCCAATCACCCTGGGATGGCGTTGGTGCTTACACCTTTGACAGGATCAAACTATTTCAGCTGGAGCACAGCCATCAAGACTTCTCTTAAGGCTAAAGACAAGTTGTGCTTTATTGACGGTACGCTCGATACACCTACAGATCCAATCTGGTATCGGAAGTGGAAGAAGGTTGACTCGATGCTCAAATCTTGGCTTCGGAATTCTATCTCTAAGGAGTTAGGGGATAGTTTTGTTTATTCACCCAGTGCCAAGCATTTGTGGGAGGTTTTGGAGAAACGTTTTGGGGTGAATAATACACCTCAAATGTATCAGGTGCAACGTGAAATGATCTCTACTGAACAAGGTAATGCTTCGGTGACACATTATTTTAGTAAACTCAATCAATGCTGGGATGAGTTTGATAGGCTCATGCCTTTACCTGGGTGTGAATGCACTGGTTGTTCTTGCTGTGTCAAAATGGTTGAGAAGCTTAAAGAGAGGGCGGATGCGTCTAAGTTACTCCAATTCCTGATGGGGTTGAACAAATCGTTTGATGGTGTTCGGAGTCAGATCCTCAATCTTGATCCCGCACCTGATATTGATCGAGCTTACAGTATGGTCTTGCGAGTGGAAAGCCAGCGAGCAGTGAATTTAAATTTCTCTACTGAAACTCCAGATGTCGTGCTATTTGCTAAGACTTCTGGTTCTAAAGGGGATGATAAGTCTGGCAACAGGTGGAAGGATTCTGGAAAGAAGTCCGACAAGCAATGTGATCATTGCCATGGTATGGGACATACAAGGGAGACTTGTTTTAAGCTTCATGGTTATCCTGACTGGTATGAGGAGTTTAAAAAGAAGAAAGGGAATGGTTTTAAAAAGGCTAGTGCTAATATGGTGGCTGATATTGCTGAGACACCTTTTGATTCTCAAACATCTTCTGAAAGCAGAGACCTTGGGAATTTGATGATACAAATGCAACTTATGCAACAGGAATTGACTAAACTTGTGACTGGAAAGTTGCCGATAGCTGGTGGTGCAGGAAAGGAATTCTCCAATTTCGCTTTTGCAGGTAATGCTAACATAGCACTACATGAGTTGAGTTTTTCTGATGAAAGTGTTTGGATTATTGATACTGGAGCGTCCAGTCATATGTGTTGCAATGATCAGCTTATGCAACACAGATGGCCACTTAGACATAATGTGTCAGTACAGTTGCCTGATTCCAGTACACAAATAGCTACTCATGCCAGTCGTGTTATGCTACATCCCACTCTTGTTCTTGATCATGTCCTATACCTTCCTTCGTTTAAATTCAACTTACTGTCAGTACAGAACTTGCTGATAGTGTTAATGTTTGCTTTACTTTCTTTCCTTCCCATTGTCTCATACAGGACCTGAAGAGTAATAAAATCATTGCTATGGGCGCTGTTGTGGGCACCTTGTATTTCCTCACACCAAAATCATTTGATTCTTTTGTAATACATAGTTACTTGAATACCTTTGTAAACCATACTCTCACGAATAAGGTTGATTGTTCTTTTTTCTCCAACCTTGTATTCTCTAATTCATGTATGACTTCTTCTTGCATAAATAATAATGATTCTTTGTGGCATTCACGGCTTGGACATGCTTCTTTCAAGGTGTTACAACATATTGGTTGTCTTGCTATTAAAAATCTGAATGATCCATGTGATATTTGTCATTTGGCTAAACAGCATCGGTTACCTTTTCCTGTGACTGGTGGGTTTACTACTCATGCCTTGGAACTTTTACATGTTGATCTATGGGGACCATACAAACAGGCAAGTCTTACTTCTTGTCACTATGTTTTAACTGTGGTTGATGATTTTAGTAGAGCTACTTGGGCTATATTGCCAAAATACAAATCTCAAGCTTCTGCGGCCTTGCACAATTTTATTACTTTGGTGGAGACTCAGTTTGACAGTAAGGTGAAGAAAATAAGGTCTGACAATGGAGCTAAATTTGTTAATCATTCTTGTGAGGAGTTCTTTACTGCCAAAGGGATTCTTCATCAACGGACATGTTCTTATACTCCTCAGCAAAATGGGGTGGTAGAGCGGAAACATAAGCATTTATTGGAGGTTGCTCGAGCATTAATGTTTCAAGCTAAATTACCTAAGAAGTTTTGGGGTGAAGCCATTTTGACTGCAGCTTATATAATCAATCGCTTACCATCTTCAGTTCTTGGCTGGAAAACTCCTTTTGAGATGCTATTTCACAGAGTTCCAGATTATCATTACTTGAAGACTTTTGGTTGTCTTTGTTATGCCACAGATATAACTCCTAGGAAAGAGAAATTTGAAGCTAGAGCCCAGAAGTGTATTATGCTTGGTTATGCTTCTGGTCAGAAAGCATACAAGGTTTATGCTTTGGATACTAATTTGTTGTTTAGCTCCAGAGATGTGAGATTCTATGAGAAGGTATTTCCTTTTACTGACCAAGCTACTTCTCTCACTCCTATTTCTGATATTTTCGCTTCAGATATTGGTTCTGCTCCTGTTATATTGGAACCACAGTTCTCTGCTGCTCCTATTGACCGTGCAGTAACTGATTTGCCGACTCAGTTTCCTGATGCTTCCTCTGATGTTCATGTTGATCATGATTCGCTTGATACTGTGGCAGATGATGTTTCTGCAGATCCTATACCTATCCTACCACTTCGGATGAGTTCCAGGCAGAAGCAGTTGCCTATTTGGATGAAGGACTATGTCAGCTGTAATGTTTCTGATGGAGTTGTTGATATTGCTCCATGTTATACAGCCTTTATGACTAATGTAAGTAGGTGTGTGGAACCACAGTGTTTCAGTCAAGCTGTTAAACATCTTGAATGGATTGAGGCTATGGATAAAGAGCTGTTGGCTCTTGAACAGAATCAGACCTGGGATATAATCAAGCTTCCACCTGGGAAGAGAGCCATTGGGTCCAAATGAGTTTACAAAGTTAAGTTTAACCCTGATGGATCTGTGGAGAGGTATAAAGCTCGTTTAGTGGCAAAAGGGTATAATCAAACTGTTGGGATTGATTTCTTTGATAGCTTTTCTCCAGTGGCTAAATTGGTCACGGTAAGAACTTTTTTGGCTATAGCCACTAAAAAGAATTGGTTTGTGCATCAATTAGATATAAATAATGCTTTCTTGCATGGTCATCTCAAGGAGGAAGTTTACTTGATTCCGCCAGAAGGTTATACTAAGGCTGGTGTGGGAGAGGTTTGTCGATTGAAGAAGTCTTTATATGGTTTGAAACAAGCCTCTAGAGAGTGGAATTCATAATTTACCGCTTAGCTTTTGAAGTATGGGTTTGTTCAGTCCGTAAATGATCATTGTTTGTTCACTAAAGATACTAACAGTGGTTTTATAGCTCTTTTGGTCTATGTTGATGATGTGCTAATTGGTGGCAATTGTGAAACAGATATTATTGCAGCTAAGCAATTCTTGCACTCTCTATTTACTATTAAAGATCTAGGCAATGTTAAATATTTTTTTGGGCATTGAAGTGACTAGAACTCCTAATGGTACTTTCATTTCTCAAAAAAAAAAAATACTTGTTGGATATTTTGACTGACTGTGGTTTTGCTGAATCTGGTGTTGTTTCTACTCCTTTACCTCGTAACCACAAGTTTGATGAGAAGAGTGCTTTTTTTCTAGATGCTGATAAATATAGAAGATTAGTTGGGAGATTATTGTACTTAAATATGACTAGACCTGATATCACTTTCAGTGTGCAGCATCTTAGTCAATTTGTGGCTTCTCCAACAGTTGCTCATTGGGAAGGAGCTTTACATGTGTTGCGGTTTCTTGCTGGTACCAAGAATAGAGGTTTGTTCTATACTTCTGATTGTGGTGTGCAGTTGACTGCCTATTGTGATAGTGATTGGGCCTCTTGTCCGATTACTAAGAAGTCTGTTAGTGGTTATTGCATGTTTTTGGGAGATTCCTTGATTAGTTGGAAGAGTAAGAAACAGAATACTGTTTCACGATCCAGTTGTGAGGCAGAATATAGGAGTATGGGTACTGCTGTTTGTGAGCTTCAATGGTTGGTATATTTGCTCAAAGATTTTAGAGTTGTTGTTTCTTTACCCATTGATCTTTGGTGTGACAATCAATCGGCTCTTCATATCACAGCTAATCCGGTTTTTCATGAACGGACTAAGCATCTCGAAATTGATTGCCACATTGTCCGTCAGAAGTTTAAGGAAGGTTTTATTAATCCTTGTTATGTTTCTACACATGATCAGGTTGCTGACATTTTCACTAAATCCTTGGCTGCTCCTCAGTTTCTTCAGTTTAGTTCCAAGTTGGGATTGGCTCCTCATCCATCCCCAACTTGAGGGGGGTGTGTGAAAGATGTAATTAGTTAGATAATTATTCAGTCTTTTGTATATAAACGATAGTGTACAGTTACTGTTAAATGTTAGTACTGTTAGGCGTTAGTGTTCTGTTAAACTTTTGTAGTTAGTATTTTGTATATAATGGCTGTATACGGTACAAGCTGAATAAGAGTGTATTATTCAGTAACTTTGCTTTACTTCATTACTTACTTCATTAGTAGTTTGTACAGTATTTAGTATGTATATCTTATTGTGGGATAACGATGATCTTATGAAAATTTAACTTAATCTAGCTGATTGGGTATGATTATATATGCTACTAATTTTTTGAAAGATGATGTGACTTGAATGGAGTCCTTAAAGCTGCGTTGTTTTGTACTCTTCATTGTCAATGGGAAGCCTTTTTGCAGTTGTAATTTTTTGTAATTGTTTTGGGTGATTTGGCTGGACAATTGGTGAGTGAGTGAAATCATATCTGCTGGATTTTTCTATTACTTTAACTTGATTTGTGAAAGTAGAATAATTATTGATGGTTACCTGCATTTTTTTCAATTGTTGATTAAAAATTGAGGGCAAATTTAGCATATGGTTTTCTTGATATGTGTGTGAGTTTTTGTTAGGTTGAAGTGTCAGAGTTGTAGTTTTAGGTGTATCACGCAACCTAGGCTGAATTATTTGTGCTACACTTTTTTTCGGTTGTATTGTCGAATTGCAGCAACTGTGATTTTTATCTCTAGGCTTTTGTGTGCCTTTTGTCGGGTATTCTCCGTCTCTTTTCAACGATAACAGTGCACTATGCAGAAAGTTGAAATAGTTGATTTTTGCAATCGGATTTTGTTGTTGTGTGCGTGAATCTTTTGGTGGCTATCTTACTGTTTATGGGATGCTAGTTTTATGGCTACTAATTATGAGTTATGGTGTGAGAAAATTCCAGAAGTTGCAGCTGCTATTCTTGGTCAATGGTGTGATATTTGTTGAGTGAATTAAGTGTTGATTGGGTATGTTTTTTGAAGCTATCGATAGTGGAGATGTTGTATGAAAAAATTTGACAGCTGGTGTGGATTTTGTAGTTCATATTTTAGCAACGTTTCGGTGAAGAAACGTTTGTTATTTTTCTATTGTTGTGGGTGTGATATTATGGTGATAAGATCGAAAGATTACAACAGATTTATTAGTAGACAACTTTCCAATCTTTCATTGAAAAAGTTGAAATTATTAAGAAATTTGTTGTTTTTTTAATCTCAAGTGTTTTCATTTATTTTGAATTTTGTTTGATCACTTAAGTTGTTTATTTTTTTTTTATTATCATTAAACACTGTTTGAGAAAATCCTCTATTAAGGTTACTACGAGGCAGTCGTATAATTAGATGTGAATTACTCATAGGTAGTGAGAATGAAAGATAATATCGAGGGTTAAGTTAGTCGATTCAGTAAGGCATTGTATAAAATTATTATCGGTAGTGAAAGTATTAAGTTAAGTAAGGGTCCTGCAGACGTAAGCAAAGTATACTGAACTGTGTTAACAATTTTCATGTGTTGATTTGTTATTTCGTTTTTGATTATTTTTGTTTTCTTTTTTGTCAGAAAATTTATAGCGATTGCGACCATTCATAATTTGTGCGAAACAACATCCTTTGGAAATTTTTAATTGATATCAGAGCAGGTCACTGAATCAAAACTTAGTATGTCAAGTTGGTGTAGATTCGTGTTTCACAATTATGGCTATAAAAGAAGAGGCGTCAATCATCAGGTCATCGCTGTTGGATGGTTCCAATTATCATGCATGAAAATCGCGGATGAGAATCTTTATTCAAGCATAGAGAAAAAAGCGTGGAACTCAGTGTTACGTGGTTAGACACATCCAGTTATAATTGATGACAAGGGAGAAGTAGTACTGAAAGATCCATTTAAGTGGATAAGAGCTAAACAAGATAGAGCACTTGGAAACTCTCAAGCTATGCATGTCATCTTTAATGTTATTAATGAAGGTCACTTTTTAATGATATCAACTTGTGAATCGAAAAAAGAAGCCTAAGACATTTTGCAAACTATATATGAGTGATCGAAATTTATGATAGGTTTAAAACTTAAGATGTTGGTTGTGAGATTTGAAAAGCTGAAGATGGACGAGAGTGAAATCATTGGAGACTTCCATGAGAGAAAGCGTGACATAGCAAACCAAGCACATCAACTCGGAAAGAAATACTCTAACATAAAACTTGTTAAGAAGACATTGAGATCGCTACCTTCGAGGTTCATACCGAAAATTGTAGCAATCAAAGCTCATGATATCAATGTATTGCCATTGGATAAGATAATTGGAATTCTTACCAATTTTGAGATGAATTTGTTAAGGGACAAATAAGAAATGAGCAAATGATTGACATTGCAAGCTGAAATCGATAAAGCCGTGAATGACATAGGAGACGAATCCGATGAGAATGAGGATATGAAGTTATTGACAAGAAATTTCAATAAGTGGTTAAAGAAAGTGAAAAAGGATAGATACTATTTTAGGCAAAACCGTAGGAGCTCATCAAATAGTAACTTCAAACAACAAGCTAAAACTTAAATGGGTGAAAGAAAGATGAAGAAATTTCAATGTCATGAATGTCACGGCTTCGGATATGTGTAAGCAAAATTTGTTAACACTTTGAAGAAGAGAAAAGGGAAGTCCAATATGAGCACTTGTAATGAGAATGAATCCGAAAATGAGTATGGTAATGAATAAGAAGTTATGAGTAGTGCTGCATTAGTTGCCTTATATAGCAAAAGTCCAGTTATTTTCTTAATAACAACCAAAAAAAGAAAATAATGATGAAACCATGGATAAATCATTCCAAAATTTTGGAAAAAAAAATAGATAAATCAACCCAAAGTTCAATTTCCGATTATGACAGCGATTCAGATTACAAGAGGGAGGATATTTGCAAAGCTTATGAGTTAATGCATGCTAAATGGGTCTAAACATGTAAGAAAAATGAGAAGTTGAAGGAGGAAAACTCTACCATGAAGAACATCACTTAAGACCTTGAGCTTAATGAAACAAAGTTGAAGCTAGTCAGTGTGAAAAAGGGAATAAGAATGTTAAATAGAGGTATCAAAAAGTTAGAAAAGTTGTTAAAATTGGTAAGATTAAAGGAGATCTTTAAGGCATTGGCTATAAAGGTGAAAGTTTTAAGTCTAATGATGAGAATAATGGCACAACCAAATCTATCTAAGAAGAAATCTTAAAGAAGAATTGGAGGTTTATACCTACATGTCATTTTTGTGGAGTTATCAGGCACATAAGGTCGAAATGCTAAAAGTTACTATAAATGATATTTCAAATGGGTCAAAATCGAAAATCTAAACATTCTTTAATAAATTTCCAACAGTAATCCATGTTATCTAAACATATTTGGGTTAAGAAAAATCAGCCTCACACATCAGAATAGACACACAAGGGAGTTAATACCAGAAACTGTCCAGATCCACAATTAGTTGTTACTAGAAAAGAAACTAACTAGACATTTGATGACAGAGATGATGTGATGAGGAATAAGAACAAGTTTGAATTTTTTCGAGGAACATGGGGACTGTGTGCTTTATATTTTTAAAGTATAGTTTGAAGTTGTTTCTTAAAAAAAAAAGGTTTGAAAGAGTTAATATTTAGAATTTTTGAGTTTTTTAATTTATAACTTTTATAAGGTTTAGGTAATTGGTGTTTGCCTAACTTTCTCTTACTTGTTGAATAGTATACTTGATGTGAGAATAAGGCTTTGCTTAATGATTTGAGAATTTTTGCTTTTGGGTTATGTCAAGAAAAAGGTTGATACTTAGTTGGAGACTAGTAGGAAGATTTGGGTTTTCTATAACTTGAGATTTTTCAAGTTTTATCTTGGTCTCTCTCTATATTGTGGATTGTATGAGTTTAAGTAATATGTTTTCACATGGTTTATATAAGGAGGAGATTGATTAAGTTTGATTATGATTCGTTGCATACATTTTTGGGGTTTATAAATTTAATCAATCATATGTGGATGGCTTTGATGTGAGCACTAATATGTTAGCTAATGTTTTGACTGGTAATAAATTGTCATTTTGATGTGCTTATGATTCTTCCGCTACACCTACTGATGATTTTTATGCTTCTTTATTCGCTGAAATTGATTGTATTGAAGACGTTCTTCATTTTGACATTATTTTGTCCCAAGGGGGAGATATCTATTATTTTGGTGATTGTGTCCATTCGAGATATATGCTGACTATTAATCTTACTTTTTGACATCTTTTGTCCCAAGGGAGAGAAAACTGTATGGAACATGTTTTTATTAATTTTGGATGATTGTGTATGATTGAAACTCGTTGACTAATTAAGGGGCAATTTGTTGATTGATAATCTAGTTAAATGATTATGCTTGAATTAAAGTTCTACATTCAATTATCTCCTTTAGGGGGAGTTTTATATATGTGATAAATAATACTAAAAAGGGGGAAATTGTTAAGATATAAGTTATGATATCTTAATATTTAATTTTGGATAGTATTTGATAATTAGACTTAGTTATATTTAAATGGATCTCTTTCAAGACAAGTTTGATAAGTTTAAAATCCTAATTAAGATAGTATTTAGTATGTATATCCTATTATGGGATAATGATAATCTTCTAGGAATTTAACTTAATCTTGAGTAGCTGATTGAGTTAATATGTGATTATATATGTTGATGATTTTTTGAAAGATGACATTACCTGAGTGGAGTCTTTAGAGTTGCGTTCTTTTGTAGTCTTCATCGTCAATGGGAAGCCTTTTTGCAGGTGTAATTTTCTGTAGTTGTTTTGGGTGATTTTGCTGGACAATTGATGAGTGAGTGAAATCATATCTGCTGGATTTTTCTGTTGCTTTAGCGTGATTTGAGAGTGCAAAATAATTATTAACGATTAGCTACATTCTTTCCGACTATTGAACAAAAATTGAGGGCAAATGTAGCAGCTGTTTTTCTTGATATATGTGTGAGTTTTTGTTAGGTTGAAATGTTGGAGCTATAGTTTTAGGTGTAACCTAGGCTGAATTGTTTGAGTTACACTATTTTTTGGTTGTGTTGTCGATGAGCAGCAGTTGTGATTTTTATCTTTGAGCTTTTGTGTGACTTTTGTTGGGTATTCTCTATCTTGCTTCAACGATAATAGTAGGCTGTGGAGAAGGTTGAAAGCATTGATTTTCTACAACTAGGCTTTGCTGATGTGTGCGTGAATCTTTAGTCACTATCTTATTGTTCATGGGGTATTAGTTTTGTGGCTACTAATTGTGGGTTGTGGTGTGAGAATTTCAAAAGTTGCAGCTATTATTCTTGATCGATAGTAGTATTGATTGGGCACTTTTTGATGGTTGTCGATAGTAGAAGTGTTATGCAAAAACTTCTAGCAACTGGTGGGAATTTTGCAGTTCAGATTTTTGCAACGTTTCGGTGAAGAAATATTTATTTTTGTTTGGTATTTTTCTGCTTCTGTGGGTGTGATTTTATGATGATAATATTGAAAGACTACAATATATTTATTAGTTCTTTCATTGAAGAAGCTGAAATATTAGGGAAGTTTTTTCTTAATCTCAAATGTTTTCGTTTATGCTGAATTTTGTTTAATCACTTGAGTTTTTTTTTGAAAATCCTCTGTTGAAGTTAATATGAGACGCTCATATTATTAAGTATGAATTACTTTTATGGACAGTGAGAATGGGGAATAATATCGAGGGATGAGAGAGATGGCTTAGTAGCACCTTATATAAAACTATTATTGTTAGTAAAAGTACTAAACTGAGAGCCTCGCAGATGTAGGAATTTCGTATGTTAATTTGTTATTTCATTTTTGGTTGTTTTTGTTTTCATTTTTGTGAAAAATTTTATAGTGACTGCGGTCATTCATAATTTGTGCGAAACGACATCCTTCGAAAAATTTCACCATCTTTCGTACCCTCCTTCCAAGCCAGATCAGTCTTGTAAATGTCAACTACTAGTGACAAAAGCAGATGAGAATCCTTGTAAGTGTCAATTTCAGAGCTCGCAATAATGTAAATTCCATGTTATTTTCCCGCATAATTTCTTGCTAGTAAAAGTGACCGTGTCTGTTCTCTTATGGCCTTATTGGCTTCTCTTCTCTTCCAGTATTCATCTTTTTGGAGTGATTATTGGCTGAAGGCAAGCACAATATAATTAAGGACTGAACAATACCGCCAGTTACTAGTAATTATAACTGACTAATCTTATTTTTTATTATTTATAATAAAGTTTAATTAATAAACACAAAAAATTAGACGCAAAACAATTAGTACGGATAGGATAGAGACTTAATGAGTCATTCAATCTCCCGGATCGTGCGATTGCATGCTGCTCTAACGTCAGAGAAGCAACCACTACTGAAGCCTAAGTTTCGACTACCCCAAACAAACAAAGAAAAGAACAAAAACATCTTTATCGTGTCTAGAAAATCGTTTCCAAAGTTGATATTCTGTAGTTGACTAGTCACCTGTCTCGAAATGGGCAGTGAAGCTTCAACAGCATTAGTCTAGCAGGAAGATAAAAGCACTTACTCTTTTTTTTTAAAAAAAATTTTATGAATTACTCCCGCACGAAAACTGATAAAAAAATTTAAAAAAATTAAAATATTACTAAGCATGTGCAGATCTAGAATTTATCAAAAAAAGATAAGAGGTCAGATGATTTCCATGAAAAGGACAACGGAAAAAAGAATCAGAAGATTAAATATATTAAACGAATAGAAAGATTATGACATGACGCTTAGGTTAGCAAAACAGGAGTGACTTGCAAGGGTGTATGATACAAACATTCTAGAATGCTACCGCAGCTTAGGTTTAGATAAGCTACAACTGATGGGTAAACGCTCTTACAGAACCAGGCGTGGTCACTACTTACTACAACATGATGAGGCATCTTCAAAGAAGGGAATGACAACTCAATTCTGCCGTATAAAAGTTGTTTTTCAGTATACCCTTCCATAACTTCCACTTGCAGGCAATAAATACAAAAGGAAACCAGAGAAAGTTAGTTTGAATCTATTCCAGCAAAAGGTCTAGAGGTGTGAATATCTTCCAGTACGATCATATATGCTCCCACTTTATTTATCATGCAGTTCCCTTTTTGGAAGTACATCACGCCTCCTGAATCTGAACCTGAACTTTATGCCTACAACAGGGGTGCAGACATCCAAATTAACTGTTGGAAATCAATTCTTTAATTGCCATACCAAGTTATCCCATTCATCTTCTACCATGAGTATGGATCTATGTTATGCCTAAACCAAGATCTATCTTCTAGTTAACAGGTCAGATAAACAGTAAATGTGGTTGATAATCTGAATAAATCATATCAGCAATTTTCTTATAGTATTGGTTTGATTTGATTTTCCTATTGGAGACAGATAATGCTTACATTGGCAATAAATTAAAGGTGAGATGAAGAATAGATCATTACCATTGGAGTTTCTTGAAAAGAACTTTAGGACTTCATCAATGACTATAACCTACAGCGAATACATAACATCAGTTCTTGGAAGGGGAGTTCATAAAGGTATCCAAAACATCAATGACCATTATCAGGAGAATTCACAAGCAAGATTCATCAAAGGATATAAAAATGAGAAAGGCACTTTCAGAAACAGCTGTTATCGTGTATGATTTTTGAGTTGCCTACTCAGTCACTAGTTGAAACTATTGTATTGAGCACTAGCAACCCCTAGTGATCAAACAAAACCTCAACTTCCTCAACGCCCTCACCCCTCGTCTTGTTGTCTTTAAGGCTAGATCCATGCAATAACAATCTAAAGGAAAATTAAGAAAAGAAGACACAGAAGACATATTCAGTTAACAGTAACACATGCAAAAGTTTTTTCCGGAATTTCATAAGACTGGAAAACAGACTGTGTAACCCTGATCATAGGCATTCATGCCCGCGTGTAAAATGGACAACTGAAGAGCAAAGAAATCGTTAAGGGAAAAGAAACCTAAACCTAAACAATTCATTATGTAAATGGTATCACTGGTTGAAGAATAAAAATCATATAATTTAATAATTGGTAAACTGGGAGCATTGAACCACATACAGGGAATGAAAGATATAGAACAACAGTCCACTCGGCCCAAGATAATGGAGTTACCTGCATGACACCACATTGCACATCAACAATAAGTTGGATACTAGAGGTGAAAGTAAACAGCTCCAAAATGAATGTGAAAGGGAAACTCGAAAAGAAACAACTTACTGAGAAAAGTATGGATAGCGGATGTACGTATAATATTAGCACATGAAGTAGCATGGTTAAGATAATTGAAGCGACAAGCCATAAATTGCTCCAAGGAGGAATAACACTGACAATGATAGGTAAACTAATGTCAAAAGCTGATGTCAACACGATTATCCAATTGAACTCTCCTTTCCTTTTTCAACCTAACAGAATTTCTAATCTGGGAATATAGCAAAATTAAATGACCAAGATCTTTCTAACAAACAAAAAGATTATTTAGATGAGATTACACACATGCAGGGAAGTGTACCTGCCTAACTACTAGTAGGAACCGTGCGATGTATAATTGGGTTACCTCCTAAATGAATCAAAATGAAAAAAATCTGAATTTGAAAAACAACTCTTTAGCATGCAGGAAATCAAACTTAATACTCACAGAAGGGACTGGTTTTCACTGAGATTATTCAAGGCATTAAACATCTCAACAACAACAAGCACTGTCATGGACATGGTTGAAGGATGCTTATCATCAAATATACTGCAAGGGTAAGTTGTCTTCCTTGTTGAGCAAGTGTCAAAGTTCATCTACAATCGATAAAAGCAATAAGAACTTCAGAATGGGAGCCAAGAACATCACAATGAGCAGCATTCAAATGTTATCTTTTATAGACAAGAATAACAAACATCATTAGCATCGTGAAAGAACTAAGTAAATTTTAACTCAATCTGGACTTTTAAGAGCAAGGAAAATAACTTACAAGAAGACAAACCAAAGGGTGCAAATAACAATTAAAAATTGCCACTATAAAGATTAAAAAACAAGCTGTAGAATGAAATAGTTAAACCTCAATCATGTGCAGAAGGCAATGTGATGATAAAAGAAAAAAAGGAACACATTTAAGGAAGCTAACAACAAATAATTTGGAGAACGCCACCAATTAAAATAAACACATAAGAGTAATCAAGGACAATAAATTTGTAATCATGCATAGAAAATCTTCAACCCTTTATAATTGAAATGTATTCTCTTACCAAGTCACTATATGGTAGTTTTGGACCATTGTCAGAGTACATATACCACCACAGAAACCCAGCAACCGTCGCAAGACCAACATAGGCTGCATAAAAGGTTATATGCCACACATATTAGGTAGATGACAATCCTAATGTCACACAAAATATTTAATCTAGAATGCACAACTTCGAATGAGGAAGTTCTCCTATGAATAATTATTAGTAATCACTTTGTGGTACATTAAAAAGGTAGAAAATTTATGTTAAAGTTACAAAGGTTTGAAAGAAATTTTGTGACACTGCCACCCCCTTCTTCCCTCTCTATATCGACGTTGAACAAAATTTACAGATACGCAGCAATATGACAAGCATGAAATTTTAAATTACCTCCAATAACCAAATAACGAAAAAACAACCACCCATTGACCACAGCTTCATTCACCTGCAATCACATAGTAAAGAAAAGAATAATAAGAAAAAAAAAGATAAGAACAGCACTGTTGCCTTGTAATAAAACCCATACCTTGCGAGGTTTGGCTCTCATTACATCAGAGTCTGGCTTGTTAAATCCAATAGCAGTGGCAGGCAGGCCGTCCGTAACCAAATTGACCCAGAGCAGCTGAACCTGGAAGCGGTCACAGAAAGACCTAACATGTGCACTTAAGATACTATAGAAGAAAGCAGATAAGTCAAACAACAAGGAAACCCACGCCCACAAATGAAAGGCATTTATATGTAATTTACAGCAATAAGAAAGGGAGACGTATCACGGCTTCCAAAACATTCTTTCAATTTTTTTCTTAAATTGCAGCTCCAATTTGGCACACATAAAACGAAAAAGAGACAGATATGCCAGAGATGATCTCTAAGTTTCTTTCATTTATCTCGCATGAAAAGAAACGGTCATGACCTCTAAGTTTCTTGCATTTATCTTGCAACAAAGGAGATAGTCAAAATCAGATCAAAATATTCAGATAGATAAAAACTTACTGGGGCCAAAGTATCAGGTATCCCAAGTACAGCTGCCACAAAGATGCAAACAACCTCACCAATATTTGAGGAGATCATGTATCTTATAAATTGCTTTGTGTTGTTGTATATAGCTCTTCCCTCTGCTACAGCCTGCCTAGGAATGAAACAATGAAGTAGTCGAATGAAGCATATTCTTGAAAACATAAACAATTTTGTTTTATCTGCTCATGGTTGTTTTACAATGGTATTACTCTTAACCAACCATAATATTTAATTTGTTTCTGGTTCACAGCACAAGTAAATTATATTGCCTATAGGAAATAGACAATCCAATAAAGAACAGTTGATTATTTCACTGTCAAAAACAAGACTAATGGAACTGTACTGTGAAGAGAGAGACTAGATTACCGCAACAATTGAAGCAAAATTATCATCAGCCAAAACCATATCTGAAGCACTCTGGTATGCCAAGAATAAAGATTGTTAGAGAATGGGAGAAATATTGCACAATGAGAATTAACCAAATAATCATGCATGCAACATCTATGCAAAATAAGAAAGTGATAACCATCTAATTGCTTTACATTACACAGAGACTGACATTTATTTAGACAGGAAAAATGAATCCATTTACATTAAAAAACAATGATAACAATAAGTTGAATCACACATCTTGACATTTAGCTTCAGGAGAGGGGAATGAAAATAGCAATAATATGTGTGATTCAGAGGAATCCCAAGTCAAAAAAATTAAAGAGTTTAGAAGGAAAGTGAGACTTTTAAATCAGTCTAACGCCAATTATGTTCAGAGCTACTAAAACCTCATATAGTGAGCCATATATGTCATTATTTGTTGCCATTGGGTCTGTGGCAGTGATTTTTCAGGTTGTTGAAGCATGATCAACGACAAAACCCATGGTTTATGGTCCTATTTTACCATTATGAAATGTAGGATTCCATCAATAAGAGAGGGTTTTGTTTACCTTTGCAACTGCTGTTCCAGATCCCATTGCAACTCCTATATCAGCTTTCTTTAATGCAGGTGCATCATTGACACCATCGCCAGTCATAGCCACCTTAGCAAACCAGAAGAGAACATATAAAAAAGAAACAACAAATACTTCTATAGTCACGGAATAAATATTAGAGTGGTGGGCATACACATATAGATTTATTATAAACACAAAAGGTATTAGGGTATAACAATGACACTGCATTATGCCATGTATGTCTTGATATTCTCCTTGTAACACTGTACTTTTAAATAACTCCTCCCTAATTCTCCAGTTAACAGTCCCAAACATAAATGAAAGCTGAAGCTTTTCTCTTCTAGTCCCCAGTACATGCTAGCTCTCAAACATACATTAAATTCAGCAACATTATACTTGTAGTTGTCAATACTTCTCACTTCTCTGTCTGTTGCGTAACTTTCATTCAGACATACATACACACCATCATCGTTCTGAGTATATGATAGAATGAATATAGGATTGCAAAATATTCTACGTTGTAAGAGGATTACCACTTCATTTTGATGCTGCAATGCTTCCACCAGCATCCTTTTGTGAGAAGGTTCAACCCTAAAAGAAACCGATGTTTGTGAATCTCCAGAAAACTACATCACAAAGAAGCAAATGGTTGTGGGAAGTCCCAACAGATGACGCAGAACACACCTGGTAAAAAGTGCCATACGCTGCAAAGCCACTGTCTGCTGTAACGGAGGAAGTTCTTCAAACTCGGAAGCAGTGAAAGAGCGTCCAATAAAATCTTCAAACGTGTCAAAAGCACCAATCTTACGACAAAGTGATTCAGCTGTGGACTGAAGTGATTTCCAATATCAGATAGGCAAGCATTATCGTGGAACAAACATGCATTGAAAGGAGGAAACTGAACTACCTTGTTATCCCCAGTAACAACTATAACACGTATACCAGCAGTCATGCATGCAAGCATAGCATTTCTTACTTCTTCCCTTGGTGGATCAAGCATTCCAACCTTTGATTGAAGTCAGAAGACAAGGTAAACAAAATATAAAAAGGAACCTAATTGAGTTGTAAGAAAGAAAATGCAAATCTAAAAATGTGCTGACAGAATAAAAGGGACCCTATGTGCACTGCAAATACAGGGAGAGACAAGGAAATGACCATTCATGAACAAGTACAAAAGTTCGGGTGATGGGTATTTGTGGGTGTGTAAAAGTGAAGACATGTATGCAATTTCAAAGAGAGGCAATCTCAAAAGATGTTCACATATAGAATAACAAAAGTAGTAAATTCCTTCCTTGTCTTCTCTATGGTTTCAGTGAAAAGCTTGGTTCATGAGGAAAAAAAACAGAAGAAAATTAAGGATCATTCAAACCATAATCATATATCAATTTGTCAATGCACATTTAGGGATATATGCAGAAATTCACATAAACATGAGCACAGTGAATATTTTATTGACTTTTGCCAAGAATGCATACCAACCCAATAAATGTGAGGTCTTTCTCATCATCGAAGGATATACTCTGTTGACCCATTGGCATATGTTTTAAGGCAAGTGCCAAGCATCTCAATGTTTCTTTTCCTGCAAAGCTGATCATAAAGACAGGAGCTCATAAAAAAAAATTCAAGCATTTTGAACATTAAATAGGTTCTTCAAACTTTGATATATACAATAAGATTCTAATCTTGGTAAATGATACATATATTGTGCATTAATACCAACAAATAAAGAATATATGCAACTACTGCCTTACAACTTAAAATTGAAAACCAAGACTGGAACGTATTAGAGTTGCGGAAGGGAGATTTCTGCTGTCTTATAAAACTTTCCACCTTGGTCCAATAAATTAAACAATGTTTGCTATCCCAGATATACATTGATAGAAACCAGAAAAGAAAGACAATAGAAGTAACTGAATAATAGAACTTTATTGATAAATTTGAAAGCAAGAATC
>JANZLD010000006.1:10793419-10813533 GCA_026413575.1 Erythroxylum carthagenense | reverse complement strand
TAATCGTAATAAAAGATAAGACTCCTAATAGGTAAAATAACATAATAGCTAAAATAATGGGATAACTACTAGATGTGCGTAATGGGATCAAGCTACTGATTGACTAAATCTTGGCCCATGTGTTGGAGGTGTCATATCATACATAGCCATACATCACAAGGAGAGAAAGAGAGTAAGAGAAATCATCAATAGAACCTTTATTCAAAACAACATTTTTTTCCAACATGAGGCTGGAGGGATATGACATTGATTGATCAACCCTAACCTGTGGAACCTTGACTCCAGCTCATCACGAATAGCAGCAGATAGTGGGGCAGTAGAACCATCATCATTACAAAGGATATGGGAGCATCTGGAGATAATACTCTCAGGAGCACCTTTTGAGAACATAACCTCCATCTGCTTTCGATTGCATAAAACACTCATCATTTTCCGGTCACGAGAGAATTCCAAAACAGAAACCTGTAACATGTCAAAACTCTAACATCTATCAGTTATATGATCATTAAACAGAAACACGTTGCTAAATCAGTTTACATGGCTACTTCACAATATCACAATTTGACGCAACTACAGACTTACTGTAAACCACTAAAATTAACATAAAGTATTTCAGCAAGATGGTTACATGCACACAAGGAGAAAAAGAAGGTTTGATAGTCAAGCAAGGGTAGGGGTTATCAAAGCTGATGAAGTGTGCAAGTAAATACAAACAAGAGGACAATGGAGCTTGGCTCAATTGATTGTCCAATAAACTAGGGAAATTTGGTTAATTAGTCCATTTGAGGTATTTCTTGATGAGAGAGGGGAGCTGGATGTCTATGGCTGGGTGAACAGGAAGCATGGTGTATTGTGCAAGGATTCTTCCTGTTTGTTTTGTTTGATAGCATGAATGGTAGTAGAAACTTGTGAACCTTTAAAAACAGACCTTTAGACTCAAGAATCATGATTTATGAGGCGTGTCATATGCTTTAAGTACATTGTAAGCATACAAAATTGTATATGGCCAATTCTCTGAAGCTGGAAGACACCCGCCTTGAGTTTTTTAAAAGTTAACACTGATGTAGCAATCCCCTTGGATGGAAGGTGGCTGTATGTGAGATCTGAAGAGACAACAAGGATGTTCTCACAGGAGCTAGTTTCTGGTGTCAAACAATGAGGTCGGAGATGTTAGTAATCGATAAGAAAGCTTGTTCGCATGGGCTCTCTTTGGTGCAAGAGCTTGCTTAGGGCTGGCTCATACCCTGGTAGGTGACAGACGATAACTTGTCCTATCAGGTTTGTGCTGCCGCAATATGGACCGAGTTTTCAAAGCTTTCAGTGTATAGAATAAAAGGCAATATGGTGCCACATGTTCTGGCAAAGATGATTGTAATTTTGGGATGGGACAAATTTGGGTTAAGGGATTCCCCACTGTAATGATCAAACTACATGTTTCTGATTTTTGGCAATAAATTATTAAATAAGAACTTATCATTCAAAAAATGAATTAGAGCCAGGGCAAACTACAGTATGAGCAACAATGGAAGAAAAAACATTAAAGACAAGGAACAAAAGATGAAATTTTTACTAATGGAAATAGTATTCCTTATAATTCAATGACCAAAAAATGAACTAGGAGAAACTTGTGTCAACATATTAAATTGTCGTATTCACTCTCTCTTTAATCTCTGTGAGCTACTGTAACATACTCTCACCACCTCGTACCTCCCTAAAAAGATTAAACCTTGGTGAAAAAAGAAACTTACAACTGAGCCATGAGGCTTGGGGTATTCACTCTAGTTATAACCACACTAAACAAAAGTTCCCTACCTCCATGTGAAGAAATAAGTGAAGAAGTGTACAAAAAGAAACCAAAGTATAACGTCATACCTTTTTCAATTGATGTTCCCAGTAGTGATTACAATATGACGCACGCTCATGCTTGCTCAGCATATGCAGAGCAGAAGGCATGGAATCAAAACCAGGAAGGCCAACCTGGAAGAAGACAATATAAAGGCTTAATGACTGAGCCAACAGAACTGAGAGAGAGATAGGGAGATGGTGAATAAAACAACTGAATAGATGCTATAAACAATTAGTTTTATAATTTCAAGCTGCATATATCAACCTTCTCTGTCAGAACACGAAGAGCTACTTCAGTTGCCTCCCCAATTTTCTCATAGTTACCCTTGTCTGGATTATACTGTAAGACTGACTCATTGCAAAGAGCTGAACACATTGCCATATGAAGAAGACAGGGCAATTGAGCTGGAAATTCAAGCTGCAAAAAGAACCAAATGTCACATAGGTATATAGCTAATAGTAGAACCAGGAAGGGTGAATGCAATAAGCTACTGACATCAATGTTTAGTCATAAATACAAAGACAGATAGGCCTTTCCATTGTACCAAAGGATACAAAACATCAAAGCAAGGTTTCAATAAGAAATTTTGCTTTTTCACTAGAAAGTATGGCATCCTGACTGCCATGGTTAGACATACGCAGTACATTCTTTGTATGCTACTAAATAAAATGACCCACACATAATAAACAGTTAAATATTACTATAGAATTACAAAGCTTTATGGCTAAAACTTTTCTATTTTGGATGCCACGAAATTGATTTATCAATCTAATTCCCTGCAAGTTGCTTTACCTATCACATCCTTGGTGTAAAGGGTTGAATAATGAAAACATGATTACCTGCATTCCACTACTATCAAAAATAACACCTTCAGGAGCATAGGTTGTGCCACTGACACTGTACTCAGCTGTCAAAGGACTGTGATGAACAGACTGAACCACACATATCTGTGAGGGAAACAGAATTAGAAAATCACATTATAGAAAAACATTGCTTATGCCAACAATCACTCACAGCAGCAAATTAACAAGGTATATACACAAAAGCCAATAGCTTTCAAGATTAAATGCTCAGAATAAATGCACTAATGACTGAGACAGACCAGGCTCTTTGATATATATGATAAAGCAGAGGTTCTCTATGTGGAGCATAAATATATAGAAAATGAAACAGAGGTGGCTTACTCATGCAAAGCTATTTAGAAAGAAACAAGAAGTCAAAAGACAAAAACAAATAGTATAAAGCTACAAATTAGGATTCTTCATTGACGTTTTCTGATAAAATCACCTTTGAGACAGACATCATATTAGTTGTCAGTGTTCCAGTCTTGTCACTGCATATTACTGTAGTGCAGCCTAAAGTTTCCACCGATGGCAATGACCGCACAATGGCATTCAACCGAGCCATTCTCTTTGTTCCAAGAGCCAAACATCTAAAAGCAGAGCATAACATGTGTTATGACAACAATAAGTGCAGGAAAGGGGCACGTATAGGTAAAGCTTCATCTGAAGAATACCAAAAAAAGACACAATTGGATGAACTTAAAGTGCTACATAGCAATGTCACTCTTCCTTATTCACCTCCAGCAGTGTTATAGTGAAGCAAGTTTTTTTCCCCCCCTCTTGAAAGCTGGGGATTGCTTCCCCATCAAAGCTTCCTTCTATGTAAAAGCCTATACTCACTGAAGTACCCTCAAACAAACAACCAACAAATCCTTTTTCTTTTCCTTAAGTATAAGGGCTCTTAGTCTAAACACTTCCACTATAATCTTAATTGGAAATCTAAGGCTAAAGGAGTATAAATATGATTAAAGTAAAATTCAAGTGCTTACGTGGTAACAACAGCAGGAAGACCTTCAGGTATTGCTGCAACTGCAAGAGCAACTGCAATCTAGGCAGGCAAATCACAATTGTGTAAAGTTGTCAACAAAAGAGTGGAGAAAAGGATAAAGAAATGAAGAAGAAGAAGAAGTACAGAAGAAGAAGACATAAAAGGGAAAACACAAGAAAGGAAAAGGGAAGGAATGAAATGAAATAGAATTTGATATATCTAACAGGTGATACTCTGAAAGCCATCAAAGTATTGAAATGAGCCACAGAATAATACCTTGAAGTAATGGATCGCACCACGCAAAAACCCACCATGGGAAGGGTCACGAAAGTGACCAATGTTTACAATCCAAACCAGTACACAAATTCCTGCAATAACCTTAATGCAAACATAATTATCAAATGAAACTGGCTTCTTTTCAAACAATAATCAAATAGTAGGTTGAAACTAAAATCTCATTGCACAAAAGATCAAATAACTTCAAGATATTATGTTAGACCTCCTATTACACAGGTTTATTCGAGAAGGGAATAATTGGTGCTAATTGAGTAAAGTTACCAAATTCTGTCAGATGCATGGGCTGGTTGTTATACGTCGTGCATAAGAGAGTGAGAGGGTAGTGAGTTTGTTGCATGGCTGGCCTTAGTAGCTGGTTAGTATAAATAATGCAATGATTTAGTTAATTTCTAAGAGAATTCTGGTGAGCCTTAGGCTAGGAGAAAGCAGGCACTCTCGAATTTGATTGCAAGTTATTCTGTAACTTGACATTCATTGGGCTACAATTAATAGAACTTCAGTGACTTACTTTTCATCTTGAAAGTATCTAACATATTATGCCTCTCAAGGTTAATTTTATCCAAGTTGATGACAACTGTGCAGATCTTTATATAGGGGAGGGGGAGGTAATTGAGTAAAGTTACCAAATTCATGGGCTGGTTGTTATATGACGTGCATAAGAGAGTGAGAGAGTAGTGAGTTTGTTGCATGGCTGGCCTTAGTAGCTGGTTAGTATAAATAATGTAATGATGGGAAGAATGAGTTAGTTAATTTCTAAGAGAATTCTGGTGAGCCTTACGCTAGGAGAAAGCAGGCACTCTTGAATTTGTCTGCAAGTTATCCTGTAACTTGACATTCATTGGGTTACAATTAATAGAACTTCAATGACTTACTTTTCATCTTGAAAGTATCTAACATATTATGCCTCTCAAGGTTAATTTATCCAAGTTAATGACATAACTGTGCAAATCTTTATATAGGGGTAGGGGAGGTAATTGAGTAAAGTTATCAAATTCTGTTAGATGCATGGGCTGATTGTTATATGACGTGCATAAAAGAGTGAGAGAGTAGTGAGTTTGTTGCATGGCTGGCCTCAATAGCTGGTTAGTATAAATAATGTAATGAATTAGTTAATTTCTAAGAGAATTGGTGAGCCTTAGGCTAGGAGAAAGCAGGCACTCTCGAATTTGTCTGCAAGTTATCCTGTAACTTGACATTCATTGGGTTACAATTAATAGAACTTCAGTGACTAACTTTTCATCTTGAAAGTATCTAACATATTATGCCTCTCAAGGTTAATTTATCCAAGTTAATGACATAACTGTGCAAATCTTTATATATGCAAGCAGGAAGGACTAGGAGAATGGAAATAACCTTAGCCAAAAAGGTACCAAATTCGTCCAATTTCTTCTTCAATGGAGTGGCTTCCTGCAACAAGTAGGAATAAGCAGTTATAGTAAATAAACTCATAAATGGAAGTATGGTTGAGAAAATAATAGACTTCTAGTAAAAGATAATGGTCATATAAGCACTTCAAACACAGATGGAAAGGGCTGACCACAATTATCCAGAAATGCAGATCCCCACAAACAGAATTATAACAGTGCCATAGAAAAGTGCATCAGGATGACAATTACAGAAAGTGGCTGCATCTACTTTATGAAGGCACCAAAATTGGTCATTTTCATGAGAAGTATGGATGTATTTAAAGAGAAAAAGGAAACAGAGCCATAATTCCAAAATATATATCCTGGAAAAGAAGCTGGAACAAACAAAAAGTTTATAGCAATCACATCTTCTGTGCGCAACATGGAATCATGTATGCTCCCCATGGCAGTGTTAGCACCGACTCCAACAACAACAGCTCTTGCTCTGCCTGCCACAACCACGGTGCCCTGATAATCACAATACGTTACAACTGGTACATAGTGCAGAAGATGTTGAAAAGCATGACAAGAAACAATACATTTACTAAACCCCAAACAAATAATACAATAACGGAGAAAAGTCATACAGCATTATAAGCATAACCAAAAATTAAATTATAAGAGAATGCAATCAACAAAATTTCTCATGTAAGAAACTATAAAACATAATTTTTATCAAGTGTCGAAATGCTTTTGGATAAAACTTGACAGTTGAAGGATTCAACATTCCAATCAGGTTTTGGCATTCCTTAAGCTCATGGAGTTCATCATTTTATTGCTTGAAATCAGAAAACCAAACTTTTTAATAGTAGTAAGGTTAGAAAAAGTCCTAACAAGATAGATGCTACTTCAACTCAACTGAAATAAATTAAAAGGATATTTGTCGTAGTAAAGGATGTTCTGCTTCATCCCAATCACCACCTATAAACCAGCAGCTACATTCACCTACAATTTTGAAGTTCCATCTCAACCAAAACTGAATAGGGATTCTGTATGGATATATTTCTTTGTCACTAGAATTACAACCTAAGCAAGAAGATTTACTCTCCTGTTAGTAGACATAACATTTTAAAGTAGTCAAGGTATTGCTCTCCTGATACAAGCTAGCCGGTTCTGCTAGTTATTTCAATCACATCGTATACAGCCTCAGCAAGCTCACATTTCCTCTCCATACTCAGAGTAAATGTTAGTTGATACAAATCATACCTTGAAATGGTCAAATATTCAACCCATGGGTTATAACTATTAGGCAGAGTTATTCACCTAGAAAATGAAAATGATAGTTAAACCTACTGACAACCCTTCCAAATTCAATCAACTTCACTCCCGGGCCATGCCTATAATGATCATGACCGCAGCCCTAATTTGGCACACTGTGATTGGTGCACAGAAGTGACTGCTCTTATCTTGAATAAAATACAACCAAGGAACCTAGAGGAAGTTGTACTGAGGATCAAATAACCATATAGGTAATGATATGGCTGAAAAAGAATTACCGAGAAAAGAATGTTTGTCTTGTCTTGGTATACAGCATTTGATGCTACAGTGGAATCAAGCACTTTGTCCACTGAGTAGCTTTCACCTATAATTATCAGAAAAATTATCATGTGGACCAGAACAAGCACATATTAGCATATCGGTAGCAAGTATCAAATAAAGTCCTAGCCACCACAATTCCAACAAACACAGGATACTTGGTTAAAAAATCTCAACTACTCACAAGGAAACAGAAAAGAAACAAACACAGAATACCTCAATTTCTTTTAAGGATAAAATTAGGAAGTAGAGGCAGCATATCCCAGTAAGATTAAAATACTTCATCACTACAAATGTGTGTGGACTGCAGTGAAACCCAAGCACTGTCTCAGACAGACACTAGTTCACAGAAGAGAAGCTATGGGAGGGAAAGGTTTATTAACCAGATCCGATAGAACTGTAAATCATCACACGATGCATTACTGGTTCTAGAATAGACTGCCAGAGTTTCGTGAAGTATGAAACCAGTTGCAGCACACCTTATGCACCACTATATCACAAACAGAGAGGTTTTCAATAAAATGGCTTATCACATGAATTAGTGACTCTATAATAAATGGACCAGAGTTTCTTAAAGTATGAAGACAGTACAGGCACACATTATGCACTATTTTTCTACAAGATGACAGTTTTTCATAAAATGGCATGGCGCATGAATTAGATTTTAACAGTCAGAATCCAACATACCCAATACAGAAGCATAAAACTTTTCTCACAATAGTCACTTTTTCTCTCCTACGAAGCTGATTAATGTCATTGCAAGTAAATCTATAGCCATGCAGCATTAAAAATTTCCTAAAGTCTATGAACATTAGGAGTTAATAAACAAGATTACTCATAATCAGTAATACTTAACCTTTTCTCATGGCAGATGACTTTCAAATGGAATGAAAATTGGGATGAAATAGTTATTGAAGTATCAAAGATAGAAAAAAAAACATTAACAAAAAGAGAGAGAAAAACTGAGGGAAAACCTGTAAGGATTGCTTGATCAACACGTAACTGATCACTTAGCATCTCAATCATTCTCATGTCAGCAGGAACCTTACATCCCACTATAAATAAGCCAAAACATGGTCAACTCATCAGATATAATGCAGGCATTTTACAATCATTAACTACTATGAACATTGAAAATGCACAATCAACTTACCACTAACTTCCACAACATCACCCGGGACAAGTTCTGTAGCTGGAAGAATGGAAAAGCAACCTGAAATTGTAGTTTTACATCTGTAAGAAATCAGAATGTAATAGAAAAATTATTTATAAACTGCCATTCACCAATAATAAGATCTTCGATATAGTATAACAAGAGAATAAAAAATCTGACTGCCACAATATCCAGTCTTCTGTTCCTCATTAATCCCTCCTACACTCTTAATGAATTAACCCAAAGGCAAGCACCAATATAGGTAGTTATATGAAAACAGTAAAGTAAGATCAGGTATAGAAAATGGCAAATCACCAAAAAGAAAAGTTTAGAAAATGGCAATGCTTTCCCCAAACAAGGTCACTACAAATGAAGTGATTAGAAATTTGTAATCAAATCTGTAGTTGCGGTAACTAATGAACAATGGCAATAACCTTATCATAAAAAGTCAGGTTCAGAGAAATCTGAATGGTTATTTTGATTTTTTTCCATACCATTTCGAAGCACCGTTGCAATATCAGCTTGATAGGCACGCAACTCCTACAAGCCAGGAAAACAATAACAAAGAAATAAAGGTAGATGTTAAGAAAGGAAGCCTTCCACAACAAAACCACCATCATCATAAAAAGAAGTACATTATGGAGCATGTAAGGAGGTAAAGTTATAGTTACTTAAATGTCAAAGTATATGTAGAAGTTCATTTTGAAAGTTCAGGCACTTAACATGGAAATTCAAAATGTTTTGATATCATAAATGCATTTTAGAGTTAGTGTTAACTCAGTTATTGCAGTTTTGGGTCGATCATGGAAAATTTCATTGGGAAACTAATCAAACAGGTAAAGATGAATTTAAGACCAGTCTGACCAAAGTTTTGCAAGCATTTGAATAACTAGTTAAAACTCGTCCCTTACCTCAAGAGCCTTCTCAGCATTAGTTTCTGTAATCACACCAACGGCTGCATTGGCAACCAAGATCAATAGGATAACCTGTCGCATAATACAAAACTCAGATTATTATAATTGCTCAGCACAGACCAAGCATGTAGATGAAGCACTAGAAGTGCACCACCTACTTGTACCTCTGTGTGGTCAATGGTCAAGCTATATCTACATTATAACGAAATTTGGAGGAATGTGATGGCAGAGCAAAAAGAAATAGAAACCGAACACCATAACATTCAAAAAGTTAACTTGTAGGCATTTGAGAAGATCAGTTATAAGTCGATCAAGTGAATGAAAGTTTTGAATATTTAAGCATTTCATCCTACAAAAAGGCGAAAATTTTTGTTAATACAGACAATTAACCGCATCTAAACACAAATACCTATAACAAAAACCTATCAGGGAAATTCCACATGAAGACAGGAGTTCTTAACTATTCATGTCACTCGTTGAGGCACGTGTATATATATCTGGCCACAGAGAACTTAATAAATTGGCAAATATGATACGAATCAGGTCAGCTAATTAGAGGGGAATTAAAGCTTACAAATGGCTCTAGAAAAGCTGTTAAGCCAGTCTCTCCATTAATCAAAGCCAAAATGAAAGAAACCAGGGCAGCAGCAATCAGTATCTTAACAAGCAAATCGTCAAACTGCTTGAGAACCAGTTTCCAAAAGGGAGTCCCTGTAATGATCGAGTATAAGAGAGGAAATTCGCACCATCTATTCGAAAAAGCTATACATGACGGAGGAAGATAATATTTACTTACTTTTTTCTTCAAGCAGCACTGCAACCGATGACCGGAGCAAGCCAACCAAAAAGAAACATCAAATAAGAAAAAATCGCTAAATCAAATAAAAATGACAAGTGCATTCCAATCAAATCTAGTAGTTTTTCATACTAGATTTCTTTTCATTGCATCAATTTGTCCACGAAAACAATCTAAGTGCGAGGCTCAAGCATGAAATATTCATAGTTTTGAACTGACAGACAAGACGTACCGTTTTTACCATACATATTAGCATGTAGCGCCACCTGCAAAACAAAAATTCATTAGTTCAAATTTCCAATTCATATTAAACAACAATGACGTTCAACTCAGTGAGAACGACTTCAGAAAATGTAATAAGTTCAGTTCAGCTTCAACCCCCAATACCTGAGAGTCGCTCAGACCTTTCGCCGGGTCCACCGCGAAGTAATCCAACACCTGGCCAAATAAGACAAGAGAAGCAAGCACTTTCTTCAACCACCTCACAATCAAGGACAAACGACGCTGAAATCTTGTGAAGCGAGCGTAATTACCTCCACGACGGATCTGGCGTATGCGTCCTCCATCGAGAGACTTAAGAAATCAAATCAAATCAAATCGGTGATGCTATGACCGTGGTTCCGGTAATTCCAGTCTTGTACTCGTTTCTGGAGCTTCTTTTAACTGCACGGTTCAAGTGAACTAAGCCGTGTTCACGCATGCCTCGTTTGTTTTAGATCTATTGGCGTTCTGTTTACCGATTAACAGACGTTTCATTCAAGCAATATCACGTCTCCTTCTTGGACCCTAGGGTTTGGGCCGTTTTTTTAATTAAATAGTAAGCAGTTTTTCGAATTTGCAATTGGGCTAGAGTTATAACGGCCGCATAGCGTCAACTCTAAGCAGATTTGATATTCAAAAGGCTAATCTGGGATTCTGGGCCTTCCCAACTCTCTTAAAGAGGAATAATTTTAAAATATAAATAATTCAAAAATAAATACTTGCGATTTTTCTATTAAAAGGTCTAAGGTCTTTTCTTTTCCTATTGACGACGAGTCGTTTCCGGGGGCTTTTACACATATAATACACGTTAGGCGCAACCTCAGAGCTTAGAGAAACGGCAAGTCGTAACAGCATTGTTGGGTCAAGAAAAAGACAAAAAAAGAAAATGCCAGTCAATTCCCCCATACGGATCCGGTTCAAATACCCACTTGATCATAATGAATGTAGGCGCTAAAACCTCAAAAACCTAACAACGCCCACTCGCCTTCTCTGCTATGCTCTCTCTCTTTGCCTCCGACGCATCGTTTACTCTTTTATAAGCATAAACCCTAACAGAACGACATCGAGGTTTAGCCGGTCGATATGCTCGGAGCTGCTTACCGGAACAGCTCAATCGACTGGAGGCCGTCTGCCGTTGTAGTCCTAGCCACCAGCGCCGACGACTCTCAGGTCGCCGCCGCTCGTGAGGACGGCTCCCTTGAGATTTGGCTTGTTTCTCCCGGTGCCGTCGGTTGGCACTGCCAGCTGGTGCTTAATACTTGTCCTATGTATTTAAGTTCATGTTACTTGTGTTGTTGAGTGAGTTTAGTTTCATTAATAAGCTGCGGTTTTTGATTGATTTCACGTGTAGACTATACAGGGAGACCCTAATTCGAGAGTTTCGTCTCTTGTATGGTGCAAAGCTGGCTCTAGAGGTTTGCCTTGTGGGAGGTTGTTCTCGTCTAGTATCGACGGTTCGGTTTTGGAATGGGATCTTTGTCACTTGAAACAGAAGGTGGAACTTTTTAAGATCATAGTCGTTTGCATTTACTTTTCTTTGGACGAAAATAGTCAGAATCACTTGTAGTAAGAATTTTAGTTGTTCTATTGACAATCATTTTCAAGATAGTAGCTTTAGAATGAAGTTTAGGTGAATGATTAAGAAAATACAGTCGGGAGTGGATGTGCATTTTGAAGTTAGGGAATGGATGATCTTTCTGGTTGCAAACTGCTTTGTTCTCTTTAATCATATATTTTGCTGTTTGATAATGTATTGAATTATCAATGTCATCTTATTCGCTTATGCAGAGTGTGCTAGAGTCTATCGGGGTCTCAATTTGGCAGATGGCTGTAGCACCCTCTAATAATCTGATGATTCATACAGAGTCGCAGCATCTTGGAAATGGATATGTAAAACATATAGATGATGGAAGCAATCATGAATCTAGTGACAGTGAAGATGATTCTGATTCAGATAACAGCAATGAATTGTTAGACGTTGAAGATCCATGTGTTGCAATTGCTTGTGACAATGGCTGTGTTCGGCTTTACAGAATTCCTGATTCAGATGAATTCATATACTATAGAACATTGCCTAGGGTCAGTGGTGAGACATCTGAACTTCTAACTATGCTATCTCCTATTATTGCTATAGCTTTTGTGGAAGGTGTGCTGATAATGTTACAAAATTCAGGCCGCGTTCTAAGTGTGACATGGAGCTCTGATGCAACTAGAATATACTCAGGGAGTAGTGATGGGTGAGTCGGCTGGCCATCTTCTGTGTTAATTAAGCTAATGTGTTTACTTAATTTTTAATGCGAATATTGTATAATTAGGTGAACAATCAATCTTGTGGAAGCTTTTTATAATTGCACTGTAGGGCATTTTTCTGTCATTAAACTTTTAAGTTTATCCTATCTTATGCATGGCAGACTCCTTGCAGGTTTATAAGGTGTTGGGATGCTAAAATAGGTCATGAGATATACAGGATCACAGTAGGGCTTGGTGGTCTGGGTTGTGGGGCTGACATTTGTGTGTGGTCTTTACTTGCATTGAGGTAGGAATTGAATCACTGTTATCTGTCTTATGTGGTATGTTTGTTCACCTTCTATCATAGTTCTGCCACTAAGCAATTATTGTCAACTTCAGATGCGGTACACTTGTTAGTGCTGACAGTAACGGTAGTGTTCAGTTTTGGGACTCTCAATTTGGGACACTTTTGCAATCTCATTCGTCTCACAAAAGTGATGTGAATGCATTGGCAGCTGCTCCAGGTCATAATAGAGTGTTCTCTGCGGGATCTGATGGCCAGGTATAGCCATTAACTTGGAAGCTAGGAGTTGGGAGAACTGTGATCCGAGTATTTCAATTGCTTTGGAAGAAGTCATTCTTGAGCTTGTTAACATAGATATAGATTCTCCTTGATTCTGATCATTGTGAACTTTGGTATCTGGAAACATTAATTTCAAATTGTTTCATTCTTTAGGTTATTCTTTATAAGCTTTCTCATGAGGCAGTTGGATCTAGTGATGATATTTCAACTTCTAATATGACCAAGAAATGGGTGTATGTTGGATATGTACGAGCTCACACACATGACGTTAGGGCTTTGACAGTAGCTGTACCAATCAGTCGTGAAGGTTTGTTTAATGTCATTGTGCAATTATCTTTTATCATACTGTGTGTACCTTGCTATTTGGTTGTGTCTTGATGCTTTTGGCTTTTCTTACAATTTGAAACTATACTTTTAATTAGCAGATCCTTTGCCTGATGAAAAAGTGAAAAGGGTACGTACAAAGAAGAAACCAGTAGAGTTTAATTACCATAAGTGGGCTCATTTGGGTGTTCCAATGCTCATCTCGGCTGGTGATGATACAAAACTCTTCGCCTATTCTGCCAAGGAGTTTACAAGATTCTCACCGCATGACATATGCCCTGCTCCACAGAGAGTTCCCATCCAGTTGGTTCTGAGTACTGTATTTGAGCAGAATTCTTTGCTTCTAGTGCAAGCATCTTCTTCCTTGGATATTCTTTGTGTTCGCATCAAAGGTGGAGCTCTGCCAGTTATGGGTTCTGGCTTATCTAAGGGACATGCATCTACAGATTTGGTGGCTCGAATCAAGGCTAAAGCATCAAGAAAGATCATTTGTAGTGCCATTTCTAATGCTGGGACATTATTTGCTTATTCAGATCATCATAAGCCCAACCTTTTTGAACTAAAGAAAAATGAAGCTGGTAAAGGTGCATGGACAGTTAATAAAAGGAAACTTCCAAATGAACTACCATTTGCTCATTCCATGGCATTTAGTTCTGATTCTTCACGGTTGATGGTAGCTGGGCATGATAGAAAAATATATGTAATTCCTTTCCTTCCCTTTTAATTTTTTCTTTTTGGTTTTTATTAACTTACCTGTTTGAGATGCTCAAGAATGAGGGAACCATTTACTGATCCTGCTTTCTGTTATTTACACTTGTACTGCTGCAGGTTGTGGATGTGCGAAGCTCAGAGCTTGTACAAACCTTCACCCCTTGTCATGAGGATAATGAGGAAGGATCGTCGTCTATTGAGCCCCCCATAACAAAAATGTTTACCAGTTGTGATGGGCAGTGGTTAGCTGCCATTAACTGCTTTGGAGATGTATATATTTTTAATCTGGAAACGCAAAGGTCTGATATAAAACCTTTTGTAGATTCATATGGCGCCTGACTTCTAATAACTTTGTTGTTGTTATCATTGGTTTGTTACTTTGTTTCATGTTGCTTGGTTCTGATGTCTGCTTTTCATCACAAATGAATGTGCTAGAACTGGAGAGTTTATGTGGTTCGGTTTTGAAGAAATTCATATGCATTACCAGATAAGAGGGTCCTGGAGATGTCAAAAGGGAATGAGGAATATAAATAAATGATAGTAAAAACTCAGTAAGGCAGTAGAGCCTGTTTGGATGACTTATTCTATTGGAAAAGAGATCATGATGTTTATGTTTAGAGGAGTATGACTTCTGATTTATCTCTCCTGTGTGCCTAATTATTGAGCAAACCATTTGCTTTCTTGTTAAGAGGCTACTTTCAATTATTGCAGCTAGTTCCATGAACAATTTAATACGCCACATTGTCAGTTATCTATGGTTGAGTTTACTTGGAACCTATGACAAAGCTTTTATTTTAATGTGGAGTTGTGAATATACAGATGTTTCTGTTTTTGTGTTCTTAATGATTTTTTTCTTGAAACAGACAACACTGGTTCATAGCAAGATTGGATGGGGCATCAGTAACAGCTGGTGGTTTTCCCCCTCAAAATAATAATGTTCTTGTTGTGACAACCTCTTCAAACCAGGTCTACGCATTTGACGTAGAAGCAAAACAGCTTGGGGAATGGTCAATGCAGCATACATTTGTTCTGCCGAGAAGATATCAAGAATTTCCTGGAGAAGTCATTGGGCTCTCTTTCCAGCCTTCAACAAGTTCATCATCTGTCATTATTTATAGTGCCAGGTAATGCTTACAGTTTTTTCGTTCCTTATTGTAGATGAACAAGGATTAACAACGTTGAATGGAAATGGAAGCAAAGGACCTCTTTAATTACAGATTGAGTTTGCTGTTTCACATCTCTCGTCTAGAGAGAGAGAGAGTCTATGTTGCACAATTACTTGTGACAGAAAAAGAAGTGATTTTCACTATTGTTGAGAGGCTGTAAAATGTGATTAAAAAATAAAAGGGATCCTGGTATTTGTATTTAGGTTTTATCCTGAGTTATGGCAGATGAATTCATAGCATTCTTTGGTATTTATTTCATCAATGGACCAATTTCCACATGATACAGGGCAATGTGCTTGATCGACTTCGGGATACCAGTAGATAGAGAGGAAGATGGAGACATGTTACATAGTCCAGTCAAGAAGTTACAATGTAATTCTGTTAATGGGAGACTGAAGCGTAGGTTAAAAGACTGTCAAATAGAGACTAAGCATAAAAGGAATTTTGAGTTTGTTGCTTTCAGAGATCCAGTTTTATTTATTGGACATCTTTCTGAAAACTCTATCTTGATCATGGACAAACCTTGGATGGATGTGGTTAAAACATTTGAGGCTCCCCCTGTTCACAGACATATATTTGGGACGTAAGCACGATATCAAAGTTTTTCCATACTTCGGTGGAGAATACAGCAAGGCAATCAATCCAGTAGCTTTGGATCACAATTTTGTTTTCAAATTACATGGTGGATGGGTTTGGAGGAATGGTGTTGGGATCCATGTATTGTAATGCTCAAATAATTTGTTGATCAGTAAAAGTAGCCATTTTTTAAATATGTTCCTTTCCATATTTGTTCTAATACATGCCTTGATTTGTATGTACATATAGCCAATTTCCAAACCAAGTAGTTAATTTCGGACATGTCATATAAGATAATTAACATTACGTCTGAAGTGAAGGCCCTTCCACTTAGAATAATAGAACAGAACAGTCTCTTTTCGGAAGAATTCCTGTTAGAATGAACTTGGAAATATTTATGATGATACATGCTCATTGCCTTACGGTAATTTTCTAGCGGAAGACTGTCTATGTAGTCCTTTTCATTATCGTTTTTCAGGTGACGACGAGAGATGGAGGATGCATCAATATTAGCATATGGCCTGGGTATGTATATCTCTGTAGCTCGATGGAAGACATCGTAACTTAGGCTTTAGGCTTATCTGTCCCTCTTGTCCTTATGTTGATCAGCCCATCAATGATTTTATATTTGTTTCGTGGTTCTGTAAAATGGAAGATTAAGGTGTTCGATCATTTACTTGGCTGAATAATGTTGCCTTTTGCATTACGAAAAATGGAACTCTATGAATGCAAAAGCAAAAGCGAAAGGCAAGAAGGTTGTTGTCGATTGACGGGCACTTTCTAAGACCCCCGAGTCCGAGATTCAATGAATTCGTGCGTTATCTACGATCTCTTTGTAGCAAGAACCTAGGCAACTACCTAGTAGCGGCCTATTGATTTGCACTAGTCTCTGTCTCATCCCCAATAATTGTATCGTAGTTTAAGATAAAATTGCATGATCAAGTTATCATCTAATAATAGTTGGCAATTATGTCCTTGTGCTGTCAAGTCATTTCCATGAAGTAGAAACTACAAAAGAAGATGATTGACAGGACAGAGATGGAGGGTTTTGTCTGAGTTCTTTTTCCAAATTATGGGTACTCAATCTCAGAATGGGAAACCCTCCAAAAGATGATTTTCAAGTAACCCTCCAAAAAAACAAAAAAGTAAATCAATTAAAACCACCATGGAGCACATTACAAGCAAAGTAGTAGCTATGATGAAAGGTGGGGTGCATCTTTTTGGTGGCCTTTTGATGCTAGATGAGGCTTACCTTCTTCTCTTTTTGTCTGGCTCGACTCTAGAATAATGTACCCAATTTACCAAGCCTACCTACTTCTGAAGCTAGGCTGGCAAATAAGTGGAAAAAGGTAGGTCGCTGATGTGTGCTTACTTGTCATTTGGTTCGCTCGGCGCATGTGTGCGTGTGGTTGGTTTAGGTACAAATTGTTGTTATGTTCATCAATGATTAACACCGGTAAACCCAGCTCTTGGATGGACGATGTCTTTCTCTGCACCAAGCTTCTTGTTTCCAGTCTTCCTCTCCTATTCTATTCACCCTTTTACTCCTGCTGTTCACATTCCTTTCTCGCCTTGTAAAATGGAAGGAGTGTTTGTGATTGTGATTCTAGTAGGAGATGGTTGAAAATGTTCACAAGATCTTCAGTCACTAACATGCACTAAAGTGATTAGTTGGACGCTGCAGGAATGATGCAGATGACAGAGTTTGAACAGCAGGCCTAGTACTTTCCTTATTTGATGTCTATTTGTCCCAAAAGAAGGAAAAAAGGTAGGCGTTAAATACAGAGAAAATAATTAATTATTTTTGTTTTTCAGGTTGTTTCCCTCTGCATTGACAGGAAGGCATACAAAAACATGCACAACAGAAACAAAAAGAAGAATAAGGAATGAAATCCATTTAAGATATGCTGCCTTTTTCCCTTTACACATTGGTTCCGTCTCTCCAGACCAACTGGCGGTAGCAGAGATGGCAAAAGATGCTGCTAATCATTGCCCTCTGTCACTTCCAATTTCTTCCTTGAAAATTGCCTGTCACATATTCTCCAAAATCTGAATTAATCCCATGAAACTCTTGTTACAATGTGCTCCAGGTTCATAAATTTCCATGACAATATCTAACCTGGTTCTTTGGAAGCGGATTTAGAGGATTGAAAGAATCCAAATTGTTTTTTAAATGAAGATTTTCCCTGAGAACAAAATGAAAATGACGTCGGACATTGTTGATTGCAACATCTAATAGCATTCAGAAACTGGAAATTTCCTGGAGGAATACCTTGCAATGTGTTGCAGAGGAACCCTGCGAATATTCCAGGCTATGCTCTTCATTCTTGGTCACTTTCTGTATAACAACATTAAGAACGTAGACACTTCTCTCACAGTTGCGCATATGTATGCAACATTTATAGACATGAACAGGAAGACCATACTAATTAATTATCCTGAAACTTGCCTTATTCAGTACAGGAGAACTAGCAGTGTCATCCAGGCACTGTTGCTGGCGACTTCTAACATGATCTTTGTTCTTTCTTTGCTTTGTCGACTTGTGGAAGCGGTATTCATCATCTTCACAATAATGAGGCGGACCAGAGGATGCATCTGAAACCATTGACAAGTCCTCTTCTTCGTCCTCCAACTTTGCATGATCTCTACCGCCATTATATCCACCAATTCCCTGAAACTGGTTTTTGGAAATAGAAGATTGATCCAAATATGATGTCCAACCAGACTCACATCCACTACTGCTGCATTGAGAAGTTGACAGATCCATTCTGAATCCTCTCTGTCAAAGACAAACTCCAAACGGGATGACTTATATAGACTCCTTGTTACTAACAGCAATAAGAAATAAAAAGAGAGAATTAATGAGTTGCTCTCGGTCTTACTCGATGTTGTTCTCTCTCAATATAAGTAGGACAGATGGAGCAAGCTAAGAAAAAACCAAATGAATCAAATTCAAATCCTAGAGTACTTTTGTCCTTAGCCCTATCCTTTCTTCTCTCTTATTTTATCTGTTTGTGAATCAATCAAGTCGCCAGTTGGCTTTGAGTGTGTACGTACGCGAGAGTGACAGAAGGGAAACAGCAGCAGTCGTTAAAAATTCATGATTCCGGTTTCAGCGATAGTCACCCACAAGAAACTTGGCTTCCAGGGGCTAGCTTTCTTCACTTTTTTCTTTTAAATTTTATCTTTTCCTTCTTGGCAAACCTAGGAGTTCTTAAAGTTCTGCAATTAACGTACAGACAGTAGAACAGTAATTAATATCCACCTCATAGCTTATAGGATATGGAAAGGATGTTGAACTTGTTAGTAAATCCGAGACAGATCATGGGGAAAGGAAACCTTCGCATGTTCTTATACTGTGACAAGCAAAAAGGCTATGGGAGTTTATACCTGTCTAATGAAATTAAAAACCTGAAGGGCTAATTATGCAAAACATTCTGTGCTGTCCATTGCATGTAATATCTATTCTTGTGCTTACAATTTATAATAATTGCGGTCCTGAGTCGTTAGCTAAAATAAGGTGAAGCACATTATCTTTGCAAAAAACAATCTCTTTGTATTAATTGTGAAGTCTATTTTCACTTTCACATTTCTTTGAATTCCTATACGAAGCCAGATATTGGTGGATAATAATAGCACACTCACATCTGAAACATACACTTGACACAGACAAATTCCTTCAAGTCTCTGCCATATCAAAATCAGAAAGTAGTAGACAGTGAAACTTGCATTTGGCTATAACTGTGCATACAGTGATCTCAATAGTTTCATGTTACCAGTTTCTTGCTGTCCTATCTCCATTTATCTTTCCTGAATTTTCATGGGAAAAGAAGTATAAGGCCACGCCTTCAACGATTGATGGTGATTCTTTATCCAGTTTGACAGAATTATTGATACCTGTCCATTCGATGAGTGCACAGAACAAAAGCTATAAATTTATCGTCCCCACGTACGCTCGTTTGCTTTAATAATCACTCTTATCACCAAAGTCTCTGTTGACCCTTTTGTTGTTCCCTTCTATTAATTTAAGACAGTGGTCTTAGTCGGCGTCTATTACTTGTAAGACTCGTGTGCCTGAACTATGATTCCCACTTGGCTTTATATCATTCTTAGAGTGTTTTTGGGTGAAGTTTTTATAATAGAATCTTTTCAGTTTTATTTTTGGAGGCAAGTTTTATAATGAAATGTGATAGAAGTAAAGAGTGTTATGTTACGTTCTATTCTATTTTAAATAGTGAAAATAAAAAAGCTCTAATTCGGAAGATTATAATGAAACATAAACTAATAAATATATACTACCTAATATAACCTTAATAATTTTTCATAATATCAATTATTTCTTACCCTAATAACAACCAATACAATACAATAATATTTTTATATAATTAATAATAAAATTTTTTATTAAATTTTTATTAATAAAAAATATATAAAAATTACTTTTAAATTGTTTGTTAGAATGTCGTGACATATTTTTGATAACTCA
>JANZLD010000006.1:10756398-10780011 GCA_026413575.1 Erythroxylum carthagenense | reverse complement strand
AAACCGGAGGCATCACTTGACTGTGGGGCACTAATTTCCACCAATGAAGAGCATCTCCTTGTAGTAAGCTCACTGCATAATCTAACTTCTCTTCATCCGAGCACTTCATTTGAGTCAGAACCCTCTCAGTCCTCTTCAACTAGGCTTCAGCCTCTTCAGGATTTGTAGTCCCAAGAAAATCTATAGCTCCATACTTGCGGAGCTTATCATACTGACCACTCCTCTCTACTGGAGCCTGCATTGGGCCCTGCGACCCTTGGCTCGTGGCATATGTGAAAGCCTGGGCAAAGGCCTGAAAGAACTGCGGGTCTATAGATGGCATAGGAGGAGGAGGCGGTGGCACTTCATGCTGCACACTAGGTGCCTCAGGATCAGGAGCAGGGTGTGTCCCCGCGTCTTGCGGGACATAAGATCCATCCGTGCTCCCTTGGTGAGAGCCAGATCGAGTCAGAGCTCCTCGAGTTCTTCTTCAAGGTGGCATTTTTCAATCCTTGAATAGAAACCATTTAAAATCTTTAGTTCATACAAAACAAATTTCAAAGTACATAAAATGGTTCAAATTGTATAAAATAATTTCAAATCATGAGAAATAAATTTAAACTTTCATGTCTTAAGCTACCCATTTCATAGTCAGGATACTCCAAAACCTAGTCCCAAACTTGGACCCCAAACCTAGTCGCTCTGATACCACAACTATTGGATCCCACTTGGTTCCGAAATCTAAGTCTTACTCTCATGCCACATCTGTTGGATCTCGCTTGTTTCTAGAGTCCAATGCTTTCTCTAATACCACAACTGTTGAATCCCACTTGATTCCAAAATCCAACTCTTACTCTCATGCCACATCTATTGGACCTCGCTTGTTTCTAGAGTCCAACGCTTTCTACTGATCAGGAGCCCAACCACCGGAGTCATAAACCTTGTGCTTAAAAATCCAAAGTGTGTTCACAACCACGTCTTGCCCTACCAACCGATCCCTTACTTCCTTTCCATTAATCTTTCAGAATTCAACACAATGGATATCAATTTAGGAAGAAATAAAAATGTGTTATGAATCTAACGCTTCAAGAATCATCTCAATCGGAGGTCGGACGAAGAAGTTGTGGCCAAACGAATCCAACATGTTCATGCCCTTACTCATTTTGTACATGCATTAGCACAATTGCCATAACTCTCACTATAGGTGTCGAATTGACTTCATTCTTAGATCATTTGAAAGAAGACTTCTATATCTGCAACTTTTGTAAAGACCTAGAAATGAGATTCTGCCTCTAAAATGATCACAAATAGGACAGAAAATAACGATACAAACAAAGATGATGTTGACGTCATACTAAGATGATGCTGACGTCATACTAAGACGAAGCGTCTTAGGTACCAAAACTAAGATGAAAGAAGACTAAGATGATGCTGACGTCATACTAAGACACAAAACTAAGATGAAGCGTCTCAGGTACCAAAACTAAGATGAAAGAAGACTAAGATGAGGCTGACGTCATACTAAGACAATGCTGACATCATATTAAGACGCAAAACTAAGACAAAGCATCTTAGGTACCAAAACTAAGATGAAAGAAGACTAAGACGATGCACACGTCATACTAAAATGATGTTAATGCCATACTAAGACGCAAAACTAAGACGAAGCCTCTTAGGTACTAAAACTAAGATGAAAGAAGACTAAAACGATGCTAACGTCGTACTAAGATGATGCTGACGTCATACTAAGACGCAAAACTAAGACGAAGCATCTTAGGTACCAAAAATAAGACGAAAGAAGACTAAGATGATGCTAATGTCATACTAAGACAATGCTGACATCATACTAAGATCAATCTCCATAGCTGCCACATACACACCTCCTATGCAACATCACAACTTGTAATGCTCATACCTCTCAACTCCGATATCTTAAATTTACAAACTTTATATCGTTGGAAAGCTGGAAGGATCATCTACAACTTCCAAGAAGACCATTTTGTCTAAATCAGCTCACATCAACCCAAAAATATCCCAGAAGTCAGTACACAAATTTTTCCCCCTGTGTAACCTTGAGAATCATGACCAAAACCAAAATCATAAACCATTTGTATCAAAAGATCGTAGTTTTTCAAAGCTTTAGTAGGCATTTCAAGCCCCCAATACATAAATGTTTCAAAAATATCCTAAAATACAAAAGATATATGAACAATCAATTGCTCAAAATGCAACTAAAGCCTTGGTTTACTAGATTTGCTTAAATTTTCAAAAGTGGAGTGATGTCTTGGCCGTTGATTACTCAATCTCTTGCTCATCACCTGCTTATGGGGAGGAAAGTGGGGGTGAGCTTAAAGCCCGTGGGTAACAATTTTATAGTTTGCAGCAAGCAAAGACAATTTTAAAATATTTTCCATGCAGAAATTCATGGGTATGCAAATTATGAATGCATTACTCCAAGCAACTTGTCATGAGCACATAAGCACATCAAATAGTTTGGGTAAGTCCGAAACAGGACGCACTACACATTTCCAATGAAATGGTCTTGTGTAGTTGTGAATTCTTGAAGGAGTCCTTAAAGGAGCTCCATGTCACTAGCTGGCAGGTGGGAGAAGCCTATACTTGGGTCAACGTGCACGTGACGGTTCTTGAGGGACTACTACAAACCCACATAACATATAGATTTTCAAAATCTTGTAAGCTTGGTGCCCAAAAAGGCACATTCTCTTGAAAACTTGCTTTTCATATGCTTGTTATATCTTAAAAACCATTTCCAAAAATATGGTTTCATAATCATGCATCATTCAAAAAATCATTCTATAAACAACTTTTAATAAATTATCACACAAATCGTGTATATACATGTAGGACAATCTTACAGCATTTAACAACATTAAATGCACATGAATGAGGTGGTTGCAAAATTAATTACTGTCATTTGTTGACAGAAAACTTTTATTAGCTTATCACCTAACTATAAAAGTGAAACCCACCTTGAAGTCCTTGACTATGGCTTGTTCAAATATGCCTCTCCTCTTGCTCCTCTTGTCCCTCTTGATTTTCTTCAATATTGACAAAAAAATTCCAAATCATAAGAATTCAAATAGGAAAACCTAAAGGATCCCATGCGTGAAATTGATCCTGGAATACTTATACCCATACCTTTCCTAAGCTCTTTGAACCACAAACCTTGTAAAACTCCAAAAGATTCAAAACACTTATCTTAAATCTTCACCAAACAATGATTTTCTTAGCTCTAATGGAAGCTATAATCTTCCCCTTCCTTTTTCCCTTCTTGATCACTCTCAAAATCCCTTTTGAAGGTTAAGAAAAATCAAAACCTAGCTTGCTCTCCTTTCTTTATCTAAACTCACGAAACTTTCTCCCTTCTTTCTTTAATTTCATTTTTTTCCTCCAAAAGCAAGACACCCCCTTTTCTTCTCTTTTACACCATTAATGATTGCCTAAAGTCCCTTTTGCCATAACTTTAATGCCTTATGGTTTTTAAGCTTAAGTGACTTGCCAAAATTGGCCTTACACTCTCCCACTACTTTAATAGTTCAAAATCCTTAGCTCATGCCATATTATCTTACCCACATTAACAAGCTAATCAATTCCAACATAAATAATCTAGCAAGACTCCAAAATTAGTCTCATCATGCTAAAAAAAATTTTAGGGGCCAACAGCATCCCTCCATCACTATCCCTCCCAATTGCACCCAATAACTAGCTTTGAAAATTTGTCTTCATAAAGAATCCATCAATATAAAAAATTAACCTCAAATGCCTCCATCCTTTTCTCATAGCATCAAAGTAAATATATAATCTTTTGATCTACAAAAAAGAGATTAAAAAAGTATGAACAAAATATATAACGTTACTATAGTTGTTTGATTATATGTACAAATGTAATCTTATATACCTCTAACAGATAAGTATCTTCATTCCTTGCCAGTTGTAACTCCATTATTGAACCATAATTATTAATCTTCAACTCATGTACCTATCCTTGTAGCTTGACATATTAATTCATAAAATTAGTTTTCCTCTCTTTTGTCAATCTTGTCTTTTTGCTCAACTCATCCTTAAGTTAACAAATATATTAAGTTTCTCTTTGCACTCGTTAACCATTTTTACGGTCGAGATACTAAGCTTATCAAGAATTATTTTCCTAAAATATCTCATAAAGAACTTAGCTTAAACCAATTTAGGTTTTTTAGTAGTAAAACTACTATGATCAGGATTATATGTTTTCACTTTGAAACACTATTCATTTTTTCACTACCGTTATACAATTCTCATAGGCATCCCTCAATACATCCAACTTTGATTATATAACTTTCAATATTCTAGAACTTAAAATTGTACTATGTTTGTATTGCATAATTCATAACAAAATCTTTAAATTTTGTTGTTGTTCCAAACTCCATCTCCATTCTGTAATGTGGTGCCACATCAGTTGGATTATGCCTAATATTTGTACTTGGTATTTGCAATGATTTACCAGGCTCTTCTCTACTTTTATATTCATTACTACCAACAAAACTACCACAACCAATTGAACTAAGTTCAATCGAATGGTGGTCATTAGGAATATAAACTTGTATAAACCCATCATCCTAGCCTTATCGTCTTGATCATCTAGGTTTTGATTAACTCCTTCAGCAACTCTTTCAGCATCTTCTTTATCAACTTCTTCACTGAAATGTTCATCATCAATATAATCTACCTTAGCACCATAACTTCCCTCTTCATCTTCACTATCTCCATCCTCTCCTTTGGTAGTAGAGTAATGAGCCTGAGACAACTTTGGATTGATTTAATAAGTCTCAACAACTTACTCAATTTGAAACTAGGTATACTATAATATGCCTTATGAACTTAAAGTTATATTAACTCCTTTCTCGTGTCACATATTTACCTATAGCTAACATAATCAAGGTCTACTTTATTAACAGTACTTGCATATTTCAAATTAAGTTTTACTATGAAGTTTTCACCTTAAAATAACCTTATACGACCAAATATGGTCGTTGCACACTTATTCACAAGGAAAGGGAAGGATGGTTATTTGTTAAAATACTTAATAAAAAGTACAGATTAAGCCCAATGGTCTTAAAATCATAAATACACATAAAATTTACTTTTTATTCAATAATATAAGATAAAATATAGCTATAGTTTTTGATGTAGATTCATATAACATTATTTAGTAAAACAAATGACAAATGTAATTTACTATAGCCAAAAGGAACATAAAATTTGTTGAACTAAGGGAGATTCCACTCGATATTTTGATAACAAGAAAAAACATAATTACTACTAATGTGTTTATTATTTTGATGAAAAGCAGTAATAGAACAAAATGAAGTCTTAATGAAGTCTTAAACTCAAGAAGATAGTGTATAAAGTTGAGAAAGAGAAGTTGAAGTTTGTAATTGATGAAAGGAAGATTAAAACAAGAACAAAAGCAGATCAAGATTCATCAAGGTCATTTAATATATTGTATAATTATTAGTAAGCTCACTTTGTTAATTTGATAATCCAAAAGGACAACCATACATAATCATTTCTTTTTACTTCATTGTATGAATCTTTACATTCATCAAGAGACATTGAAGCTTTTAATATAGAAGTCTCTTGATCTTTTAAATAATCTTTGAAGAACATTTTGGGAAATATTTCAATCATATTTGGACTTTAAGCTTTTGAAGTTGTTAAAATCATATTTTTAGGGTGATTGATTGACTTATATAGGATAGTGGTCAACTAATATAAGTTAAAGTTCTTAAAATTGAAGTACTGTGAGTTTGTATTAAAATTTGTTAATGTATTAGTTAACCAATATGTGTAGTAGTTGACTAGTGTTCCAACAACTGGTGAATCTGGTGTTATAAATGTATATTGGTTGACTAGTATATTATATGTAGTCATTGTCACAGCTAGTTCTTGACTCCAATAGCTATTTTAGGTCCCAAATGCGATAAATATGTATTTTATCTTTAGTTTTAGAATTAAGAAAGTTTTAGGTATTGTATACACACATTTTAAAGACTTTTTCATCCATTTGAGTATCATTTTGTCATATTTGAGTGAGCGAACCATTTTGGAATTATCAAGTAAATAAGTGAGATATTTTCGAGTTGTAATACTTTGATGGGTTGTTGAACATTGTACTTGGGGATGGTGTAAGTGGGATTAAGGTTTGTCTTTAATTTAGAAGAAGATTATAAGAAGGGTTCCTCTTAACAAAGAAAGGTTGTATAAAGGTTATTATTCACCTTAAAAGAAGAATTGTAGTGGAATTCTAAGGAGAATCTTGGGAGTGGATGTAGGCAAGGGTTGTTTGTTATACAATTATAAATTGGATTGCATTCTCTGATCCTTATCCTTTTAAGATTATTGTTTAATAGGGTGATTAATTTATATTAAGCAATTATCTCATCCTTATTTAAATAGATTATTGCTAATTGAGTATATTGGTTAGAAAATTTGTTTAATTTTATAAAAACCCAATTCTCCCCTCTCTTGGGTGTCATTATAGATTAACAAGTGGTATCAGAGCAGGTCTATTAAGCTAATATTTCTAACAAAATCTGAAAGTAAAGGTTATGATGACATATTTAGGAACATCATCATCATCGTTTAACAAGGAGGGAAAAAGCATTAGTAGACCACCTTTTTATGGAAATGATTATCTTTATTGGAAAACTAGGATGAGACTTTCTAATGGCTGAAAGTGTAGACTTAATAGAAATAGTTTCTAATGGTCCCTTCATTCCTACAAAAATTGTAGATGACAAAAGGTTCCCAAATTAAAGGAAGAATGGAAAGCGCAATATATAAGATTAGTATCCTTGAATAGTAAGCTCATATATATATGATATTTTGTGCTTTCGAAAGAAATGAATTTAATAGTCTCTATGTGTGCAACAACTTATAACATTTGGCATACATTAGAAATTACTCATAAGGGCACAAATCAAGTTAAGAAGCAAAGTAAACTTACTAACACATCAATATAAATTGTTTCAAATGAAGCATGATGAAAGCATTTCTAGCATGTATACTAGATCATTAAAATTATAAATTCTCTAAAAGGTCTTAAAAAGTCTTATACTAATGTTGAATTAGTAAGAAAGTTGCATAGGTTAATTCTAAAGATATAGGAAGCTAAAGTAACAGCAATATAAGAATACAAAGATCTAACAACACTACCATTGGAGGAACTTTTTAGATCTCTCCTCACATACGTAATAAGGCTCTAAGAAACACAAAAAGAGATGATGCTTTCAAAGAAAAATAATGCTCCCTTTTATAATGATGAAGATGAGAATTAAGATAATAATACAAATTAAACATAAGATAAAGAAAAGAATTAAGATATATAAGATCTTATATAAGTTATACTCTTAACCAAGAGAAGAAACCAAAAGGTAAGACAGTTCTACTCTAAATTATATGTGAATACTACTTGCAAATATTATATGTTTAAAACCACCATCGCTATGCTTTAAAATATTAAGAGCTAAAACTTTTTTAGCTAATTAAAAGGTAGATTTCACAAGTCTAACAGAAGACATTGATATCTACAAATTAGCAAGTAATGTCTAAAATTTGTATATGTGTGCATGTTTGAATAATAAGCAAAAGTATGAAGATATTTATGTTTAATTTTATGAATAAAATAAAAAAAGGAGTACAAGGGTTCAAAATGGAATTTTCGTATTTGGAAATTTTAATAAGAATGCATGAAGTTCATACACCCACAATAATTATATTTGTGATTTATGCCACATACATTCTATGTGGTGGATACTACCTGCACAAATTAGAATGGAATTCTAAATCATAGATACAACATTCCTTAAATTGTTTGATGATTGGCAATTCGTTAACTTGTAAAAATATCTAGGAATTACCAACTAAAAAGTTATCTGAATATTGGAATTGAAAGATAAGGAGATATCTTTTGTTCCCTAACCAACTTATCATAATGCTCCCCTTTGTGTTTCTTACTAATAAATTAGATTAAAGCTCTATAACTTAAATTGATGTTAGGAAAAATATTCTTATGAATCCAGAAGTTACTCGATTATATCTTTCTCTTTGCATCACTTTTGGATGAATGATAACATCTAGATAAAAGAAAACAAGAGAAGATTATACTGAAAAGAAAGTGTAGTTCAAATATGGTAAGAGACAACAACATAGACGATGTATAAAAATATAGATGACGACCAAAGATAAAGAAGCTATAAAAAACCACCACTTACTATCATGCATTCCATCTTTTGTTGTACTTGTGCTCCTAAGTAATGAGCAGTGGTTGGTAAGAGAGAGCAACCGTAGTCTAAGTGCTGTGATATGTAAGACAAAGAAGCTACAATGCCTACAACATCCGAGAGAGAGAAGTAATGAGAAAATATAGAGAAGTTATAGTGTGATAGAGAGTATGAATAAGGGGAGTAATGTTGCTTCAGTTAAGGATTTGGACAAATCCATAATCCTTAATTTCATAAATCATGATATGTTAATTAAGATAATTAGGGATTTCACTTAATACCTTAACCTAAATAATAAATGATAAATAACAATTATTATAATTAGGTATTTAAATAATTTAATTAATTCATTAATGATTAATATTAATTATTGTATTCAAAATTTTAAAATTTCTAATAATGGGCCTTATTTGAACACATGATAATGAGACCCCTATCTAATTGTAATAAATAATAAATAATGTCACATTAGTACTGATGTAATATTTAATTGACGGAAAGATATCCTATCAATTTTTTTGCTCACTAAGGATCTTTTTTGAATACTTTACAAGAATTAGATTTCAAATTAAAACTTTGATACGATGGTAAAAGATAAGAGTTCACTACTTCTATATATTAAATTCATATTTTCACAAAATGGAAAAATAAGTATATTTGACTTAAATAAACCTTAGTGAGATAAATGATTATTGTATAAGAATAATTTAATCATTATAATGATTATAACATATAATAAACCTGTGAAAATATTTACTTCTAATCCTTTTTCTATAAATAATAATAAACATGTGAAATTTACTTACTTCACACATTGAAATAAGTTTAAAAGAATGGAAATGATTGGAAATCTTTCTAGAGTTAAATTATCTTTCCTTTAAATATTGCACCATTTTTTACGTGCATTTCATAAGATATAATTTGAAAATCGACGAGATCTTCAAAAGGTGAAATTAGAGGTTAAAGCTCATGGGTGTAGATTTAAGTGTTTTCAATATATTAGGGTTAGGCTCAGGCTCAGGCTCAGGCTCAGGCTCAGGCTCCATTTATACTAGCTTGAAATCTAACTATTTTAAACAAAACAACATCATTTTATTTAAAAGAGTTGGGTCTTGGGTAGGCCTGAGCCTGAACAACCCAAGCCCAGACCTAATTAAAAAATATTCTACATTTAATTTTTAAAAATATTTTAAATAATTAGTGTGGTCGGTCCATTGTCTTCCCTAGATATATTGGAACTTGTAAAATCCTTATTTTGTCGTTTAATTTTTTATTCCTGTTCTATGAAATAATGTTACATTTGTCTAATGGTCGATGATAGTATGACGACTATAACTGAAGTTGGTCAAATTCATTTAGTCCAATATATTAAGCTAAAATGTTAGCAAGTTTAAATTTTAATAATTAATTTATAATTTGAATTTATATTTAAATATTAAACTAGAAAGATTATAAAAATTTAATGAAAAGTTACCACTAATTATAATTATTATCTATGTAATACCCCACTCTCGCATGACACGTACTCGACATCCTGAGTGATGTTCGAGGGTGAATCCCGCAAGGGTGACATGCTAGAATGGTCACTCTCGAAAAACTCAGTATAAATTTTTTTAAAAAATAAATTTCATATAGGTCCGCAAAAATCAATAATTAATTGGGCCCTTTCTTTTGATAAACCATTTCATTCAAGAGTGTTACTACAGTCATTAATCAAACTCGTTTACAACATTTCCAAATTAGAAAGTTATTGCATGCAGAAATATTTAAATATACAATTTGCAGAAATTTCAGAACATACAATTGGATACAAAAAATGAGAAAGCAAATGCAGACGCAAACTGATCCCGACCTCTATCTCTTACTTGCATGCCGTAGGTATATTCCCGTTTGTCTAATAGGGTACTCTTCTGAGCCTGAAAAAATATTTACAAATTTTTGGTAAGTTTTGCGAACTTAGTGAGTGACCATCCTTGATGGCTCACCCAGTCACATACCACATAATTCACATCATTTATCTAATAATCACATTGGATCATATACACTTAATCAATCATTTCATATTTTACATTCACCACATTATAGTCATTCATATCATGCATATGCAGTGCACATGAGACCCGCTTTCTATTTGTTACCTTGTTGTGATCGAGTGCCTAAACTATTCCATATCTATTGTAGATACCGGGTTCATTGATAACTCTCCCATATCTGTTAGAGATATCGGACTCATTGATAACTCTCCCATATACGTTGGAGATACCAGGCTCATTTTACATAGTGAGTCTTTGGTTTTTCTGAGCTCTAGGCTCTTTTCCACATTCAGAGCTTTAAGCTCTTTTCAGTGGCTCTTCCGGTCACAACTGCTTTTATCTTTCATGCATTCATGTAGTGAAATGCATCAATCACATATGATCACTTATTCACTTTCACATATCATCAGACCTTAGTCTGATATTTGACATTTATGTTGAGAAACACTTTGTGATCAAGCATTCATCTCATAAAGCATTTAGTTCATCATATTCATATACAATTAGCACTTCAATATTACATTCAAGATTCAGAAACCTCGAACCTTCATTGTCTGGAATCATACAATCAATTCACATCTCATTCATAATAACTCAAGTCATAACATAAACGAAACAAATAATAAGGTAAGACCATCTAGGTCTACTCACAGTACGCTCCAAATTAGCATCAGTGTAACATCCCATCACCGATGGGAAGGATAAAATAGTAAATTTGGGTTGGGTTGTGAGTGTGTACACGTATCTTGGCATATTCATGCATAAAATGGCCTCTATATTGATATGAATGGTAATTTTTTCAAATGCACATGATTGCACATGCATTCGTGACATTTCCCGGCATATGTGTCTATAAGTGTAATTTTTGTGAAAGATGTGAATTATGTGTTTGAAAAAATTGAATTGGAGTGATTTATGTGTTTTCTGCATAAAATTGCTAAGTGGGTACCGATGAGATTTTCGGTACTGAAAATGACTTTCCAATTGATACTACAAATAAAAGGCACGATTTAGGAATTTTTATCATGAGCCATTGAAATTTGGAGAGGTTTATGAAAGTTAAAGTAAATGAATTGATTGAAATGGAAATTGATAGGCACGAAAGAAACAATGAAAGTGTGTGAATCTGAAGGAATTGAATTTCAATTCAGTCCCTAAGAGTTTAAATTTATGAATTGAAGTAGGAAAGTTAAAAGAATATGTATAAGGGCAATTTGGGCATGACACTTAAGATTATAAATCTTAAGGTTTAAAGGAAGGAGTAAAATGGACTTTTCACCCTTCTTAAGGGTATAAAAAGGAAAGGTTAGGGTTTTTGTTTAAAGAGGAAGAAGATTGCCGTGGGAGAAGAAGAAGAGAAGGAAAGTTGGGTTTTCGGAAATTTCTGAAGATTTTGAAGCCAAATCAAGTAAGTTTAAGCTTCATTCCTCTTGATTAGATGATTGATTCATGTTTTGAGTGGTAAAAGTTATAGAATGGGTTAATTATATGTTTGGTTTTTAGGGTTTTCGATCATGGATGAATTTTGATGTTTTATGAATGATATTGGTTTGAGATGAGTTGGAACATGATGTGTGAGTGATGATTTAGGGTTAAGATGAATGATGTTTTGAAAGATGGGAAGAATTTGATTGAAAAGTGTTGAAAAATCAGGTGTCGGGAGGTATTGGGCTCGCACGTCGCGACGCACGCAAGCATGCATGTCGCGGAGCGCAAGCAAGCGTGCACGTCGCGGCGTGCTCATGCGCCCACGACGCACGGCAAGCTTGTGGATTTCATCGCGGCGAGCTTCTCTACGCCGCGACGAGCTACTGCTTTCCTGACAGATATGTTTTGGTTTTTTAAACCATAACTTTTTGTTCAGATATTCAAATAAGGTGATTTTTGTTTTGGTGTAAACTAGAGACATAGGGCTACAAGTTTTATGAAGAAGGGAAGTGTTGAATCAGTCGTTAAAGTTCTCAATTTTTGGATGGAAGTTGAGTGTAAAATATGGTTTCGACATAAGGATAGTCCATTTATGTTTGGAGAATAACTTTCGGATTTCTGAAACAAATTGAATGATCTTAGTGTCCATTGAGTTTCTAATATAGAGGAAAGGTTGTGATGGGAATTTTTGGGATAGTGCTGGGAATGTCACGAAAGTGCATTGTACATATTTTAAATTGCTACATATGCATTATTTCTGATTGGACGATGTGTAAAATAAGTGTGTTTTGACTTGTGATAGAGGCGCAATTGGAACGTCAGTCCAGCGACGTTGCTGAGACTTCCAGGCGTTAGCATGGAAGCTATATGAGTGACCTAGATGGTTTCTCAATTTTATTTGTTTATAATTCTACACTTATAACTTTGTGGAGAATAATGGTGGGCTTGTGCGTGTTTATGATTGGATTTCGGACCGAAGGTGTCCGAGGTATTGGAAGATATTGACATAGAAGTGCTTTTTGTCTAAGAATGTGGGACCTATGTGTTTAAATGTGACAAATTGTGATTGTGATTTTAATGTGACTAATTGTGAACCATTTGTCCGAATGTGATAATTTGGACATGATTGTGATATATGAATACGTGCATATAAAGTGATGAATTGTGGCATATGTAGTTCATACATGAATGCATGAACAGATAATGATAGTTGTGACCACAGCAGCTACCGAGAGCTATAAGCTCAACGTTTATATTTGGGCCTCGAGCCCCGCAGTGATTCAGAGCCTCTGACTCAACGATTAATGTGCCCTTATTGGGACAGTTTCAGAGCCTTTGACTCAACGATTAATGTGCCTTTATTGGGACAGTTTCAGAGCCTCTGGCTCAATGATTAATGTGCCCTTATTGGGACAGTTTCAGAGCCTCTGGCTCAACGACTAATGTGCCTTTATTGGGACAGTTCTGGCACTCGGTCACAACACCGAAATAAATTGTAAAAGTGTTGCATGCACACGTCATATGCATTTGATTTTAATCCTTTTGATTGAATGAAAGGCAAAATGCCTTATACTGATGTGATAACAATCATGTGTACTTCTAAATGTGAGATTATGAAATAACTATGACATGCCTTAATGTTGCATGAATCATAATGGCTGTTGTGACCAGAGTTGCTACTGATCAGAGCTTTTAGCTCAACGAGCGAAAATGAGCTTCGAGCTCATAAGTGGTTCAGAGCCTTAGGCTCAACGTATAATGAGCCCTGTATCCACCAAGGGATAAGGGACAGATATTAATGAGCCCTTCAAGGGACAGTTTAGGCACTCGGTCACAGCAAAATGATAATAAATAGGAAGTGAGTCTCATATGTATGTATCAAATATGAAAAATATGAATGTGAACTTCTGTAAATGTGTGAATGTGAAATTTTGCGAAAGTGCATTATGAAATAAAGTTAGATGTATGTGAATTGTAAAATATGATGAAATGTGCAACAATGCGAATATATATATGTGAACTGATGTTGTTGCATGGATTAAGTGGACCATTGATGATGGTTACCTCATTGAGTTCGCAAAACTCACCCAAAATTTGCAAATTATTTTTCAAGACTCAGAAGAATACCCCGTGAGGCAATGAGCGTATAGCGACCGCTTGCGAGTGAGAGAAGAGGTCGAGATCAGTTGCGTCTGCATTAGTGTTTGATAATTTTTGTATAAAATTATGTTTTTTTGAATTTTTTTGGTATAAATGATTCGGTCAAATTGTAAAGACACCAGACTAAATTATTCTGTGTTTATAAGAGGACCCTCGTGGTCATTGTAATCACCGGTCATGTTATGTAAATTGTGTTCCGCAATATATTTATAATGTATGTGTATGTTTCAAAAAAAATTATACTGAGATTTGACTGAGTGATGTAGCATGCCACCCTCACAGGGCATGGACTCGGATATCGCCATCGATGTCGAGTTCGGGTCCTATAGGTGTGGGGTGTTACAATCAGCTTCCCAGTTCTGGAAACGTCTAAATGCGGATATTTGTCCTGCACATTCAAATTATGCAATATACATATTGCACTCTCACATTAATAACTTTGCACAGTTACAGACATTCATTTATGCATACATGTGGATATGGAATATGTACAATGCAAGTTCATGATAATCCCGCGTATATTATCAAATTTCATATCTTATGTTCATTTACATTTCATAATTCAATCACTTATCATTTCTTTTCTCGCATTACTTGCTCTTATTATCAATTTCTCATTAATTTAAACTAGATACATTTTACTCGTCTTCTTCGAATCAAAACTTTAATCAAATGAACCACTTCATCTCTATTTTACACATGTATTTGGTACTTTAATACCAACAATTCACTTATTAATGTAGTTCTAGCATTACAAGACCAAACAATTATCTAACTCTCATTTTAGTCTTATATCACTTCTAAAAATCTAGACTTGTGGGTTAATTTTCCGTGATCATTCTGATCAATAAATGAAATAATTTGGTAACACTTTCTACTAGAAAAGTGTTCTTATTGTCTTAAATTTCTAATGACACCACAATCACTCAATTTGGTTCAGTAATTTGAAAGTTATACTTCAAACATTTTCGGACTGTTCTCATTCTAAAACAGTATACTATGTACAAATTCCATTCAGAAATTGAACATCTTAGAAGCTGAATCAAAATTTGACTTCTTCATATAATTTGTTAAGCCTATATCTCTAGTTTACTCCACATTAAAAATCATCTCATTTGGAACCCTACAGATCCAGATATATTTAAGATACCAAAATATGTTCAGTAAAATAACACCAATTCATACTATCCAACATATTCCCTCACTTTCATTCGATCAACATTTTTCAAATCAATTCAGAATGCTACCAATTTTTGTGAAGAGATAGAATAATGTGTTAGGAATCCATTGGCTTAAGAATCAAGTTATTTGGAGGTCTAGAGAAGAAGTTATTATCAAAAGAAGCAAGACTATTCAACTTGCAACTACTCTCAGATACACAACAAGTCACAGCTAACAATTGAAGAGCATAGTATTTTGATGTGACTAATAAGTTCTTCAGTGTCCATTAATTGACACTCACGGGGTGAGAAGGAAAAATTATGGGCGTGTATGACTCACGGGTGTAAGGGTCATGGGTGTGACAGAAACAGACAAAAGAGTTGGATGAGAGCGTACTAGTCAGACCCGTCCCACATTTATCACTCAATCTCTCTCAATTTATTTCATATGGCTATAATTTTTGGTGGAGAGGTAGAAAAATGTCTTACAAGTCCAACGGTTCAAGTCTCATGTCATTTGGAGGTCGAACGAAGAAGATATAGCCAAAAAAAATCAAAGGATGGTCATCAGCCTCCCAGCCTTCCAACTCGCGATCGTGCACCAACCTTCATGCACGATAGTGACTTTCATGCGAAAGTCTGAAAATCGCGATCGTGGTCACATACCTAACTTCAAACCTCCATAACTTTTGGTTCATAACTCTAAAAGTTAAAAACTTTATATCAATAAAAAGCTAAAAGAAAGGTCTAAAATTTTCGTGAAGACATTTTATCAAAATCTTCCTAGATCAATACAGTTTAATCAAGGAAGTTCATATCAAACTTTTACCTCTCTTTATTTTCTTTGTTTCATTCACAGCCAACTTCTCTACATGTCTTCCTTCACTAAATTCAACACTTCAATTTTCATTTCTAGTTTTTTCCACTCCATTTCATTCAACTAATTCACCACAAATTCACAGTACCCCTAAATATGAAAATTTACTCAAATTTCTCAAAATCATCACAAACAAAATATCAGTTATTCATCCTCTTCATGTTATGCACTTCATCATTTTTTGTACATTTTCCTATCTCTTTATTCTCTACATTTTCTTAATTCTCTTCCTCTAACTATCATTTATACGATCTTTCTCACCTCATACCATCATCTCACAACTATTCTTCAACTCTAAATCCATTCTTTTGGTCATCTCTAAAACACTCACATTTTCACACGCACACACACACACACACACACACACAAACACACACACACACACACACACACACACACACACACACACACACACACATAATGGAAGTTGAGAAGAGATACAGAGCATATCAGAAAATCATCTTTTTTATACATTCTCTATTTTTCTTCTCAACTTCCATTTTAAATCTTTCAGTCTCCTTTCCAGACATCACCACAAACTTATTCCTTAACTTTAAAATCGTTTTTGTCCATTTCTAAAAACATCCAAAATATCACATAAAAACCAAGAAAACAGAGTATATACATATCAACTTTTCATGATTTTCTGCATTCTCCCTATACATCTTATCAATGATTTTTTTGAACTAAAAAATAAAATCCTTTCAACACCATCATATAACATATTGGTCATCAAATCTGAAAAATCAACATATACGGTATACCCTGAATTTCCTCACTCACTTTTTAGCAAACATGCATATCACTATTGCATAACCATTTAATAGTGAGATAACGTGATGCATGCTATACAAAAATAAAGAACCACAAAAGCTTACTTGTTTAAAACTCTACCATCTTCAAAATCACGTGAACCCTAATCTCTAATGCAACCATATAGGTCATTGTAGAGGTTAGTAGGTTTCGATTTTCTGTAGGGCAAATGAAAGAAATAACAAAGTTGGAATCGTAGTGGGTAGAAGAAAACAAGATTTTACTCTGGTGGAGATTTAATGAAAAACTCTGTATACTAGAAGAAACTTGAAGAACAGGTTACAAGGAAGATGAAAATAAGAATACAACACTTGGTCTTCCAAATGAAATTTTATAGTCAAAACTTGAATTAAACAGGTGACACTTGTCGCTTATCTAACAACTTAGGCTCTAACTAAGTTCTCTTTGAACTAGCTCCCATAACTTTCATCCTTTCATTACAATTATCTCCAATATTTTCAATATCATTTGTAAATTCTCTAATGTCATTTTATTTCTATTTCTATTTTCCATACATTAATTTACTATCCAAGTGGCATTTTTCCTTGTACAATTATATCCCATATTTTCGGACATTATTCTCCAAAATTTACCAAAATTAAAAAATTGACAACTACACTCTCCAATTAAATTTTAGAACCAACAATTTCACATTTTTCAATAGTATCTCATCACAATTCAATTATATCTAGAATTATCCATAAATGCATGTACAATTATTTTCATGTGTAAAAAATTTTCTATTCACGTGCATGTGTATGACATATTATGTATAAGCATGAAATGCATTTCAAATCTCTTAGGATTCTTTCATATTTACTATTCTAACCTCTTCGCAGGTAATGGGATGTTACAATCTAATTATTTATTTAGATTAATTGATATTCATTAAAATGTTTATATTCTTTAAATTCATCAAATTTATGAATTATTATATTTATTTATCAAATTTAATTTTAATGAGTTATAATTAGTAATTTACATAAATTATTAATAGAAATCATATTTTATTATTAAAATTTTGCACAATTATATTTAACAAATAATTTGATAATTTTATTATGTTTAATATATTCGTATAAAATATATTAAAATTGTTGAATTAATTGTTATGAACTAGCATAACTTTGGTATGTATTTGTATCGTTTGGGTCATTTATGGGATGAACATTATATTATTAATTTTACCATGGGCCCTTAGATCCATTCATAAATTTCACCTAGGCCTACCCCTTGGGTTTATGATCCACTACAATGTGTTTGCTTTAACCTAATTAATATATTCTTAAGTGTGGTCTTCTATCTAGTAGTGTGGGGTTTTCTTTTTGACGACATTATAGTGGTTTGTGTAAGAAATTGGTGAGTTGGATTCAACAAACCCAAGTATTCTATTTTCTGTTGTGTTTGGATTTTTGTGCGGCAGAGAAGTATGGCTTCTAGTCAACTTTCAACACCTTTAGCAGGCAATTTTTCAATTACATTGTTTATACTTGCTTCAAAGCTATGGAATCTGGTTACTATCTTTATTAAATTTTTATTAATTGGTATTAGAGCCAAATATATACCTTTTTGAAGCTTTTATTTTTGTTCTTCATTCGTATATATATATTGTATTATTTTATACCCATTTTTGTAAACTCTTATTAACAATTCGTATGTTGTTTTTCTGAGCATAAATACATCTTATGTTGTTTAAATATGCATTAATATGTGTTTTAGGCAAGCTTTTGCAATAAAAATTATTGAAATAAGTGAGTTTTTTGTAATACCATTCATGACTAAAACCTTTTGTTCTCATATTCGTATCTCCTTTTGAGTGATTTTTTTTGTTATAATAGATCATATAGATAAGATCATTTAATCTTTGGAAGAGGAGCAAAATCCCTCTAAAATGGTTGAAAACGACTTTCTCGATGGTTAGATACAGTTGGGTCAGGCCATGGATAATCCATGACTCGTTTGACCCATCTGGAGGTTGAAGATGAATTATTTACAGCTTTGCCATGACAACTTATTTACAATTTTGGTATCTCATATTATTTACAGTTTTGCCATAACAACTTGCTTACAATTTTGCCATCTTAAGTGATTTACAGTTTTTCCATTAATAATAATAATAATGACAATGTTAAAATATGTAATTACATTGTTAAATATTAAAATTGTGATGTCATTATTTTAGGGATTTTTAGGCATGATTTATTTATAATTCAATTATATATTTGATCTAATTACATGATATCTTATCCATATTTTGGATAACTATATGTACTTTTTTGACTAGTTATCTTTTATTTAATATAAAAATTTATTATATTTTATCATACTTTTGGAGCTTTTGAACTTGCCTCTCGTAATTCTAGGCATTCGAATATTTTTGTCTATATATATATTTTAAGTCTATCAATTTTTTACTAAGACCCATACAAGCAATCAAGTTATCCTATAAATAAATTCATTATTTGGTAGGGTGCTTAGATTAGTGAAGAGAATACATTGAATGTTATGAATCGACACAATTTTACTATCCTAGCAATAGTCGATTGATGCATTTGGTTGTGATATTTAATGTGTTGCTCTTGTTTGTGAATGAGTCTATTTTTTAATGCTTAGTGGACTCTAGCATTCTATGATCACTTTTGTGGATCATTTTGAGAAAGTTGGAGAAAGAGCGAATAGCATGATCCTGTGTTACATGCATATTAATGCTACTCTTATGGTTTTTACCTCATGTTTAAGCAGTGCTCAATTCTCTGCCATTTTGAAGCTTAATGGGACTAATCACAAGCAATAGGTTGAATCTCTCATGATGAACATAACTATTATGAAATTGGATATGGCCTTAAGAGTAAACTCTCCTCCTAAACTTGATAATGAGTCTTTTATTAATGATAAGAAGCTTTATGATGAATGGGAGTACTCAAATCGGTGTTGTTTGATGATCATAAGGTATCATATAGAGGACTTAATACATGATAGCATTCCAAAAACTAAGAACGCCAAGGAATTTCTTGGGGCCATCAATAAGAAATACAAGAAGTTGTCTAAGAATGAAAAGAATGAACTCTTAAACACTTTACATTCCACAATTTATGATGGTGTTAGTGGGATTAAAGAGCATATCGACAAAATTGTGGCTTGTTACCATAACATTAAGGTAATCAGTATAGAGTTCGATGAGGACTATATTGTGTGGTTTATCATGGGGTCTCTTCCATCTCAGTTTGATTCCATTAGGTTAAGCTACAACGCTTAGAAAGAGCAATGGATCATAGAGGAGATGACTACTATTCTTGTAAATGAGGAGGATGACATGAAAAAGGGAAGGGCAAGAAGTGTGGCAATGGTTACAAACCAGAATTACAATGGACAAAAAAGGAAGTTTCTACTGAAGAATACCAATAACAATAAGCCTTTCAAGAAACAAAATGTGAATAATAAAGGGAATGGACAAGGAGCAGTCTTAGCTTCAAATGTTTCCAAGATTGAGGGCTTTAAAGGAAAATGCAATTACTGCTAGGAGTTTGGGCACAAGAAGACAAATTGTATGAAGCTTAAGGCTAAATTGGAAAAGAAAGGTAATCTTTTAGTAATGGTTTGCTTGGAATGCAATATCATTGATGTACCTTCTAATACTTGGTGGTTAGACACTGGTGCTACAGTTCATGTTACCAATTCTTTGCAGGAGATGACAAACAAAAGGAAACCAAGTAGTGTAGAGTAGTATGTATATATAGGAGACAGTACAAGAACCAAAGTTGATTTTTTAGGGACAGTCAGATTACAACTTATCACATGACATTTTTTGGAGTTATATGAAGTTACTTACATACCCTCAATTAGGAGGAATTTGGTTTCAACATCTATTTGAGATAGAGCTGGTTATAGTTTTCATTTTGGATCTGAAAAAGTGACCCTGTACTATGACTCTACTTTGATTAGAAATGGATTTTTATGTGGTAAACTTTACAAGCTTGATTTGGTAGACGTGTCTCTTCTTATTTCTTTTTCTTCTGCTATTAATATTGTTGCTACCATAAAAAGGTTGAGGTTGAATGAAAAATCTTCTATTTTATGGCATAAGCGATTAGGCCATATTTCCAGGCAAAGAATGGAAAGATTGATGAAGGATGAGATTTTATAGGACCTTGATTTCTCATATTTTGGTATTTGTGTTAATTGCATAAAAGGAAAGTTAACTGCAAAGGTTAGAAAAACAAAAGTTGATAGGTGCGAAGAACTACTTGGGTTTATTCATACTAATATTTGTGGTATTTTTACACCTCCATCTACAGGTGGTCACAAATATTTTATCACCTTCATTGATGATTTTTCCCGTTATGGTTTTGTTGAACTCATTTGTGAGAAGTCTGATTCTTTAGAAGCATTTAAAGCATTTAAAGCAAAAGTGGAACTTCAACAAGGGAAGAAGATCAAAGTAGTTCATTCTGACAAAGGTGGTGAGTATTATGGTAGATATGATGAGATAGGACGTAATCCTGGAACCTTTGCAAGATACTTACAAGATTATGGTATTGATACTCAATACACAATGCCTGGTACACCTTAACAAAATGGAGTTGCAAAAAAGAGAAATTGCACACTTCTTGACATGGTACGATGTATGTTAGTAAACTCTTCCTTACTAGAGTATCTATAGGGTGATGCTTTGAAAACTATAGCTTATATTTTGAATCGAGTGCTCGGTAAATCTGTTCCTAGGACTCCTTATGAGTTGTGGTAACAAAAGAAACCAACTTTGCATCATTGTCATGTTTGGGGTTGTAAAACATAAGTGAGACCCTACAATTCACAATCTAAGAAACTTGATCCTAAGACTATCAGTGGTTACTTTATTGGTTATTCTGCAGGATCAAGGGGCTCTAGATTCTATTGTCCATCTCATACCACCAAGGTCATTGAATTAGATAGTGCTACTTATTTTAAGGATTTTATTGGAATAAGCTAAGGGTCTAGATAATTTTTGTTTAAAGAACACCCCATCATTATTCCTATACATGTCGCTTCCGCTCTAACAATTGGCTCTATGGTTGATCAAGATTCAATAGCCATTCAAGATGATCCTATGGAGCATGTAGCAGAAGAGGCTCCAGTTATTGCCACTGAAAATGTGTCTTTACAGAGATCAAAAAGGGTTTGCAGACCTGCAATATCAAGTGATTATTTAGTATACTTACAAGAACTTGAATTTGATATAGGTGACTTTAAGATCTAACTACCTATAAAGAAGCCATCTTTAGTTCTCAGTCTAAATTTTGGATGGATGCTATGAGTGATGAGATGGATTCTAAGTCATTAAATAAAGTGTGGAGCTTGGTAGAATTGTCAAAAGCTTGTAAGCCTATTGGATGCAAATGAGTGTTTAAAACCAAGCATGATGCCAAAGGTCAAGTTGAGAGATATAAAGTGAGGCTAGTAGCTAAAGGCTATAGCCAAAGAGAAGGTATTGATTACATAGAGACCTCCTCTTCTATTTCTACTAAAGATTCTTTACGGATTATTATGGCAATTATGGCTTATTTTGATCTTGAACTTCATCAAATAGATGTGAAAATAACTTTTTTAAATGAAGAATTAAGAGAAGATGTTTATATGACTCGACCCATTAGTTTTAAGATTGTTGGGAAAGAAAGCATAGTTTGTAAGCTCCAAAAGTCAATATATAGGTTGAAACAAGCTTCAAGGCAATGGGACATCATGTTTGATGAAATTGTTACCGGTAACAGTTTCAAAGAAAATATTGTTGATCAATGCATCTATACGAAGATCAATGGAAGTAAGTACATACTTCTTGCTTTTTATGTTGATGACATCTTACTTGCTACTAATGACACTGACATGTTGATTGAGACAAAACAATTATTACTTGATCATTTTGATATGAAGGTTGTTGGTGAGGCATAATAAGTTTTGGGTATACAAATTCTTCGTGAAAGAATAAATGGTATTCTCAAATTGTCTCAAAGCATTTACATTAATCGTATTTTGAAAAGGTTTAATATGCAATCATATTCTTCTGTAAAGGCTCCAATTATGAAGAGTGATAAGTTCTCCAAGGCCCAATGTCCTTTTAATGATACTGAGAGAGATCAAATGAAAATAGTCCCTTATGCTTCAGTTGTTAGTAGCCTGATGTATGCTTAAATATGCACAGATCCTGATATTGCCTTTATTTTAGGTGTGCTTGGTAGATACTTGAGTGATCTTAGACAATGTCGCTAGAAAGCAGCTAAAAAGCTCTTGAGGTATCTTCAGGATACCAAGGATCTTATGCTGACATATCGGAACACTGGTACTCTTGAAGTAGTTGGCTTCAGTGATTGTAATTATGCAGGCTATGTGGATGATAAGAATTCCACTTCTGGATACATTTTTATGACGACAGGAAGAGTTGTTGTAGCATCCCACTCCCGCTAGACCCAAACTCGACATCGAGGGTGATATCCGAGTCCGTGCCTCACGAGGGTGGTATGCTAGAGCAGTCAAAACAGTTCAAAAACTCAGTATGACATTTTTATTTTTGAAATACGAGTACGCAAAAAATTCGATAAACGATTTGGGTCCGCTTAGTTCGAAATCATTTCGATCATAACACAATTTTAGTCATAAAAAGGCACTCAATAGTATTTAACCATTTCATGTACAGAATTCTATACCCAAATTGGGTCCAATGATATTCTTGAACGCTTTCAGTAATTACATTACAATACAACATTAATCAATTGGAGCCCTCTGTAATAAAATGCCCAAATCTGCGGAATTTGCAGAAATACGAATATACACATGAATCAGAATGACACTAATGCAGACGTGAACTGATCCCGACCTCAGTCTCTGACTTGCATGCAATAGGCATACTC
>JANZLD010000006.1:10728231-10739438 GCA_026413575.1 Erythroxylum carthagenense | reverse complement strand
TCGTAGTGCACCCTCATCGTAGGTTATGTATTGGAATGACCTACGGGTATTCCGGTGCGTACTCTACGGTAAGGGGGTGCTACACCCAAGTCCTTCATATGAAGCTTTTAACTCATATACTGCTTAAAATCACAAATTACATCACTATCATTTCTTGCAACAACCAGATCATCAACATATATCAAGATTGTAAGGAAAACGTTTCCTATATGACAAGTAAAGAGTGAGAAATCTTCCTTTAACTGAACAAACCCATATGCCTCAAGAGTCATCAATTTTGAAAACCACATATAGGGAGCTTGTCGCAACCTACAGATTGATTTTTGAAGACGACAAACCTTTCCAGGCTGAGAGGGAGCAAAATCGGGTGGCAATCGCATATACATCTGCTTATACAGATCATTGTGCAAAAATGCATTATGCACATCCATTTGATGTAATTCCTAGCCTTTGATAGCTGCAATGGCTAGAAATGCATGTATACTGACCATTTTTGCAATTGAAACAAAGGTCTCAGTATAATCTATCCCTTTCACTTGTCGATTTCCAAGAGCAACCAATAGTGCCTTATATAGTTCAACTCGTCCATCAACGTGGTATTTGATACAATACACCCACTTACAGCCTATTGCATTTTTATTAGGCGGCAGGTCCTGCAAAGTCCATATCCCATTTCTTTTAAGTGCATATATTTCAACTTTCATGGCATCACACTTGTTACGATATATTTATTAATTGGACATATAAGATATCAATTGTAGTGGGATTCAAATAAATGTGGTTGTTACACTTATAGTTGTGAAAGAATCTTATCTTAAATTGAAGTCTATTATCATATTGGTAATTGAATTGTGCTTTGCCTGGATTTTGTGGATTTTGTGGATAGAAGAAAATAAAAGGATGAGGTTGTTGCATATTTGAAGTGGGATACTTATTGCTTAAGTGTTTGGTGTCGTGCACGTCTTCTATGAACAACCGAAGTGAATCCCTTATTGAAGTCAAAAAGATATAGGAGCTGGGTTATGCGACGATGGTAGATTAAAAAACACTACAGTAATTATACATGTTTTTGTTAATAGCTGAATAAAAAATTGAGTGATGCGTGAGACAAGAAAACGGAGCAGTAAGTGTTTAGCTATGGTGGAGAAAGTCTTGACGTGAACAAATTTATTAAGAGTGGACCTTATGTTGGCTACTATAAGGGCTCATTCACCAAGGGACACTTGAAACACCTAGGTGTCGACGAATCCAAGCTCCCGCCATTCAGTACTGTTGAGGAATGGGACAATCTATTCATTAAAGGAAGTGTGCATTAATTGATGATTGGAAAAACATAGTTGTACGTGCAGGTCTTCTGGGTTTGCAAAAGTTGTGAGTCAGTTTGTTATTTTTACAGACTTCTTTATCTGAGTTTTTGCATGAAATATGCATGGTGTATGGAGTATTCCATATGGTTTAATTGGAGTTGTTAAAGTTAGGTTAGATTGTTTCAATTGAAGGATTATTTTGAGAAGTTGAAACCATAAAGAAAATTTTCTTTTATCTCAAGTGTTTTTTGTTTTTATTCTTAGTTAATTCATCACTTAATTTATTTTTTATTGATTGTCTTTTAATTAAGAAAAGTGTTGAGAAAATCCTCTATTGAGGTTAGTACGAGGCGGTTGTACTATTGGGTGTGAAATTATTTCACGGGAAGTGAGGTTGAGAGATAATATCAAAGGTTTAGTGGTGTCAGCTCAGTAAAAACTTGGGTAAATCTATTGTACTTCGGTGAAAGTTATTAAGTTGGGTGAGGGCCCCGCAGACGTAAGCAAGGTGTGACGAACTGCATTACTAAATTTCTGTTGTTATTTGTTATTTCGTTTTTGATGGTTTTTGTTTTTGTTTATGCTAGAGACGTCCATGATAAAATTGAAAAGTTTACAAAAGTACTACCCCCTTCGGTTTTTCAATTGATATCAGAACAAAGTCACCGAGTTAGGACTTAGTAGCAAGTTGGTGCAGATTTGGGTTTCGCAATTTTGGCTTTAAGGGAAGGAGCGTCAATTATAAGGCCACCGCTGTTAGATGGTTCAAATTATCCTACATAGAAATTAAGGATAATAGTCTTTATTCAAGGGAAGAAAAGCATGGAACTCGGTGTTACATGGCTGGACACATTCGATGATTACTGACGATAAGGAAGAAACAATTCTAAAAGATCCATCTGAATAGACAAGGGTCGAAGAAGAAAGAGCACTTGGAAACTCACAAGCATTGCACGCAATTTTCAATGTTATTGATGAAGGACACTTCTCAATTATATCAACCTATGAATCAGCTAAAAAAGCCTGAGATACTTTGCATATTATTCATAAAGGGCCCAAATCTATGATAGCATCAAAACTATAGATGTTAAATATGAGGTTTGAAGAACTAGAGATGGATGAAAATGAGACTAATGGGGACTTTCATGAAAGATTGAGTGATATAGCGAATCAGGCACATTAACTCGGGAAGAAATATTCCAATATGAAACTAGCCAAAAATACATTGAGTCCACTACCTCCAACATTTATTATGAAAATTGTAGCAATCGAGGAGGCTCATGACATCAATGACTTGTCATTAGACAAGGTAATTGGAATTCTTACAAATTTCAAAATGAATTTGTAAGGGATAATCGAGAGAAGAAGAAAGAATTAGCATTTCAAGCCAAGATTAGTAAAGTCGTGAATGACTTAGAAGATGAATCCGATGAGAATGAGGATATAGAGCTATTAACACGAGAGTTCAGTAAGTAGTTGAAGAGAGTGAAAAAGGATAGACTTGAATTTAGGAAAAAAGGCAAGAGCTCATCGAACAATAATTTCAAACAACAAGCTAAAACTCAAAAGGGAGAAAGAAAGGTAAAGAGAATTCAATGCCATGAGTATCAAGGCTTCGAACATGTTCAAGTGAAGTGTGCTAACAACTTGAAGAAGAGAAAAGGAAAATCTTATACAATCACTTAAAGTGATAATGAATCCAGAAGTGAAGAAGAAGTTGTAAATAGTGATGCGTTAGTTACTTTATACAACAAAAGTATCATTACTTGTTTAACAGTAACCGAGAAGGAAGTAACTGAAGACAAAAAAGTGAGTAAATCAGAAAATTTCGAGAAACACGTAAACGATTCAGCTCAAAGCTTAATCTCAGATTATGACAGTGATGACGGTAGTTCAGATAATTAAAAAAAGATATTTATGAAGCCTATAAGTTAATGTATGAAAAATAGGTGAAATATGTAGGAAGAATGAAAGTTTAAAGGAAGAAAACTTCTCTATGAAGAATACAACTCAAGATTTGGAGAAAAAATTGTTGTCTATATTAGATGAGCTTGGTGAAGCTAGAATGAAATTTGTAAATACTGAAAAGGGATAGAGAATGTTGAATAAAGGCACAGAAAAACTAGAAAAATTAATAGAAATTGGTAAGGTTAGAGGGGATCTTCAAGGCATTGGCTATATAGGTAAGTGCTCTAAAGTAAATGAGGAGAAAAATAATATGTTTAGATCTGTCCGAGAGAAGAAACATTGAGAAAGAATCAAAGATTTATACCCACGTGTCATTTTTTAGGAGTTATCGAGCACATAAGGTCGAGATGCTACAAGATGTTACAAATGATGTTTCAAAGGGGTCAAAACTAGAAATCTAGACACTCCCTATTAGATTTCCAGTAGTAGCCTATGGTCCTGAAGCAAACTTGGATTAGAAAGGGTCAATTATAGGCACAAAGATATTGTGAAGGAAAAAACAAGAAATTGTCCAGATTCACAGTTAGTTACTATTTTTAAAGAAACTGGTTAGACAGAGGACAAGTCAATTACTTCAGAAGAAGAAACCCATGACAAAGATAATATGACAAGGAGTAAACCTAGGTTTGAATTTCTTTGAAGGACATGGGGACTGTGTACTTTATGTTTTTGAAGTATTTTTTTGTGTTATTAAAAAAACAAAGCATAAAAAAAGAATATTTTTTTAGTTCTTTAGTTTTTATGTTGCCATTGTCGTTCCATCTTTTTAGTAATTTGAATTGTGATTTCTATTTGACTCTACTGAAGACTCTTCAACTCTTTGATCAGTGTGAGTCTTTCTCTCAGATATCTCTCTCTCTCACTACACTGGCAATACTCATTTTTATTTTCTTGGGTTTATTAATTTGATCAGTCTTATGAAGATGGAATTGAAGTAAGTAATGACATGTTGGCATGTGTATTGACTGGTGGTAAATTGTCATTTTGGCGTGCTTATAATTCTTCCGATGAACCTACTACTAATTTGTATGTGTCTTTATTCGCTAAGATTGATTATGTTGAAGGCATTCTTTATTTTGACAATGTTTTGTCACAAAGGGAAGACATCAGATTGTTTATAGTGAGTGTTCCATTCAGGGGAGATTTCAAGGTATATGCGTGACTATTCGTCATACTTTTTGACATCCTTTTGTCCTAAGAGGGAGAATGAATTGTGCATTTGATGGTTATATATCTAATTATGTTATTTAGGGGGAGTTTCATATTTGTGGCAAACAATGCCAAAAAGGGGGAGATTGTTAGGATATATGTTATATATCTAAGTAAATAGTTTTGACATTATTTATTAATTGGACATATAAGATATCAATTATAGTGGGATTTAAATAGATGTGGTTGTTACATTTATAATTGTGAAAGAATCCTATCTTGAATTGAAGTCTATCATCATGTTGATAATTAAATTGTGTTTTGCCTAGATTTTGTGGATAGAAGAAAATAAAGGGACGAGGTTGTTGCATATTTGAAGTGGTATCCTTATTGCTCGAGTGTTTGGTGTCGTGCACATCTCCTAGGAACAGCCGAAGTGAATCTCTTGTTGAAGTCAAAAAGATATAGGAGCTAGGTCATGAGGTGATGGTAGATTAAAAAAACATGGCAGTAATTATGCATGTTTTTGTCAATAGTTGAATAAAAAATTGGGTGATGCGTGAGACAAGTAAATGGAGCAGTGAGTGTTAGCTATGATGGAGAAAGTCTTGATAAACTTTATCAATGTTACACGTCATCATTGCAGATACACGTCATCATTGCAGATAATTGCCAAGAAGCATATGGTTACTGATGTGAACAAATTTATTAAGAGTGGAGCTTATGTTGGCTACTATAAGGTCTCATTCACCAAAGGACTCTTGAAACACCTAGCTGTCGACGAATCCAAGCTCCTGCCATTCAGTACTATTGAGAAATGAGACGATCTATTCATTAAAGGAAGTTTGCATTAATTGATGATTGGAAAAACATAGTTTTACGTGCATATCTTCTGGGCTTGCAAAAATCGTGGGTCAGCTTGTTATTTTTCTAGACTTATTTATCTGGGTTTCTGCGTGAAATATACATGGTGTATGGAGTATTCCGTATGGTTTAATTAGAGTTGTTAAAGTTGGGTTGGATCATCTCAATTGAAGGATTATTTCGAGAAGTTGAAACCATAGGGAAGTCTTTCCTTTATCTCAAGTGTTTTTTGTTTTTATTCTTTGTTGATTCATCACTTGAGTTATTTTTTATTAATTATTTTTTAATTAAAAAGTGTGTTGAGAAAATTCTCTGTTGAGATTAGTACGAGGCAGTTGTATTATTAGGTGTGAAGTTCTTTCACAGGAAGTGAGGTTGAGAGATAGTGTCAAGGGTTGAGTGGTGTCGGCTCAGTAAAGCCTTTGATAAATCTATTGTACTTCGGTGAAAGTTATTAAGGTAAGTCAAGGCCCCACAGATATAGGCAAGGTGTGCCGAACTGTGTTACCAAATTTTTGGTGTTATTTGTTATTTCGTTTTTTATTGTTTTTGTTTTCGTTTATGCTAGAGACATCCACAATAAAATTGGAAAGTTTGCGAAACTACAACCCCCTTCGATTTTTCATCACTAATTTTTATTCTTTACCACCTTACCAAAGAGGTACCTGAGGAGCCAACAGATGTGGGGTGAGTGAGAGATGAATCACAACGAGTAATGTAGCATATGTAGTCTTGAAGTCAAGCAGGAGGTCACCTCACACACTGTCCAGGTCAATTGAACCTGTGATACAAGTTCAGTACCAATTTATGAACTATTATTATTATTTTGTTCCTCTAAAACCGCTGCTTCACCACTTCCTTTTTCCTTCTCAGAACCACTCCCCCTTGTTACCAACTTATAACTCTCTCCCACACATCAAATATCACTGTCACCATCATACACATGAACTCTCCCCCTTGCACCATCGTTGTCTAAACTAACTACCTCTATATTTGGTTTATGAGCAAAAGGAAATTCATTTTGACAAAGCACCACATCCTTTGATACAATAAAATCTCCTACTTTCATATCATAAACACGCCAACCCTTTTTACCAAATGGATACCCAACAACTATGCACTTTCTACTTCTAGTTTCGAACTTATCAAAAATAGTTGACTTGTGTGAGATATAACACAAGCAACTAAAGACATACATATGTAAGTATAAAGGTGCCTTTCCAAAAAATAGTTCATAGGGTGTTTTATTTTGCAAAATTTGAGTAAGTGTTCAGTTAATCAAAGAAGCAACAGTAAGAACACATTCATCCCAAAAATCGAGAGGTAAATTAACCTGAAATCTTATTGCTCACACCACATTAAGAACGAGACAGTGTTTTCTTTCTACCCGACCATTTTGTTGAGGTATATGCACACAAGAGGATTGACATAAGATCCCATTCTCTATGTAAAATTGCTTCATAAATTCTATCTTAAACTCAAGCCCATTATTGCTCCTCACACACTTAATAGATTTTTTGAACTAAGTCCTCACCATCTTACAAAAGGATATTAGCATATAAGAAGTTTCTTTCTTTTCTGCCATCAAATACACCCAAGCAACTCGAGAAAAATCATCAAATGTTATTAGGAAATAATGAGCACCACAATGAGAAGCAACACATATAGACCCCAAATATCACAATTTATTAATTCAAATGATTCCATAGCTTTATTTAAACTGATATGAAATACATCTCTAGTTTGTTTAGCCTATAAACATATCTCATATACACTTCTTGAATTACAACTATCACTTCTAACACTAGGAAAAAGAGATGTTATCTGGGTTGAAGGGTGTCCCATATGTTAATGCCAAAACAGATAATCTTCACCTCTACTTGTATGACATGCTCGTGCTGATGCTACCGAATGATAGAAGTAGATTCCATCTCTCATCTCACCCATACCAAACAATGTCCTCAAAGTGATATTTTGCACAACATATAGCTCATCAATAAATGTAACAAAGCAGTTACTATCTTTAATTAATTTACTAAGTTAAATTAGATTGTAATTTAAATAAAGCATGTGTAACACTCTTTTGAGAACCACTCCTCCTTCAAGATATATTGATCCTTCTTATTCAGCCATTGCTTGGTCTCCATTTGGAAGTATAACTGATGAAGGGGTCACCAGATAGATACTTTGCAAGCAATCAAAATTTCCAGTCATATGATGAGATGCTACTCTATCAAGGAGCCATTTTGGTTCAGGAGCATTACCATGCAACTTTTCATTTGCACCACTCGAGCTAGACATGCTTGAGTTTGCTAAAATGGCTATGATCTGTTTCACTTGAGCATCAGTCAATCTTGGTATTTGCAGCTGTGAATTGTCTCCATTGGAGTTCTGAGATGCAACAATGTTTCCTTACACAATATTGGTTGATGTGCAACCTCAACCCTTGCTTCTTCCACCGCCACGTCCGCCACATCCTCCACGACCTCAACCTTCTAGATACCTAATTATTTCAAAAAACTGAAAAACTTCATGTCCTGTTTTACCATAGTGTGTGCACACCATTTGCTCACCAATTTCCCCTTTTGCAGATTGGATTATTTTCTATTAAGATGCATAGCAAATCCTGCAGCTTCACTTCTCTCGTCACGACCTCACACAACTGATTTGTTTCTCTCCTCTTACACCACCATTGAGTAAACTTTATCCAAGTTTGGCAACATATCCATACTCAGGATATTGGTTCTCATTGTCCCAAAAATTGAGTCATCAAAACCTATAAGGAGCTGATGAATCTTTTATTCTTCTTTCTTTGAAGAGTTTGATAGTCACATTGAACGTGCAACCACCGCATTTACACACTGGCACATGGATGTAGCTGCTTTGCTCGTCCCACATGCCCTTGAGACATGTGTAATAGGTCACAACTGGCTGGCCTTGTTGCTTCGCTCCGGCTATATTTGCTTTTAATTGATGAATACATGGTGCATTGCCAACAGAAAAATGATCTTTTAAATCATCCCAAAGTTCTTTTGTTGTATCAAAGTAAGTCACAATTGGTTGAATTATAGGATCAATCGAATTAAAGAACCAAGAAACCATCATAGAATTACAAAATTCCCACAAACCTGCCTCAGGTTCTCCTAATTTTGGTTTGGTAACAGTACCATCAATAAATCCCAGTTTATTCTTAGCACACAAGGCATTTTTCATGGCCTTTACCCATATGTCATAGTTTTTCCCTTTCAAGACACATGAGCTATCATCATACTTGTATTATCTGATGAATTCAGTTAAAAAGGAGAGGTATTGTCAATGAATTTCTTGACAGATTGATCAATTGCGGACTTCTCAGTCTTGTTTTCCATTTCAACAAACCAATCACAAATAAGCTTTCAATACACCTCTCTGTGGATCTTTAATTATGTGAATTATCACATGTCTTGGAGCTTATGTGGAGAGAATGCAAATTAAATTTTGTAGCAGCACCAGAGCGATGGCGACTATAATACCATGAACAAATTTAAGGAAAAACTTTATTTTTGTTTTCCGTGATTACAAAACTACAAACCTCTCCTTTATATATACATCTTAACCCTAAATTACTTTCCTAGCAATACACATACTATATTCCTAAGATACTCCAATGATTCACTATAAATTTGTTTCCTAGAATTGTCTTATTAGGTCATATCACACTTGATCTTTTAGTAATATTATAAAGTAGAAAACCTTAATGTTAGTTCTTAAGAATTAGATAATAGTTATAAGAGTATATTATAAAACTCATTTAACCTTTAAGGTCTCATATAATGTAACTTGAGATTTTATAACTTACACTAATCCCTTTTTATGGTCAGTTGTACATATATAGTAAGAGTTATGTATTATGATATTAATTCTTTTATATATAGGGTAGATGTCATTTATCCATAAAATTATATAAATATTAGTTCAAATATTCTTAATATAAATATAGTTAAAATTTTCATAACTCACATTTGACATTTAAGATACATATAGTGATTATTTAATCATTCCAAATTAATTTCCTTTTTTATTATTTAAATTGACAATTTATTGTTTAAGTTACAACTCTTAACTATCACTTAGATAACAAAGTCTAAACTTGTTTTTATCTCTATTTATTATAAACTTTGGAAGCAATTGTGTGTGTAGGAGAGCCAATCTCTTATCTATTTGACATGCATTAATTCACATTCCATATATTACACATAGAGGAAACATACCTTAGAATCAAGTGTTATATAATTCTTATCACATAATTAACAATATTAAAATATATTGGGCATTTAAACATGACAATACGATAAATTAAAATTCATTTAAAAATATTTATCAATAATATATCAATATCTACATAATCCTAGCCATATATACATTGGATTAACTTTTTCATTAGGATTGTTATCACATCATGTGAAGATATAACCTTATGTTCACTTCATCTCATGCAACTATCTTTCATGTAATTATACTTAGTATCTACATATTTGACTTTGTGATAAAATTTGAGATCTTTCATATATTTGATTGCTACTTGACCATTGTAATTGAATAATATTATATCAATTTTTATTTTTAATGAAACTAAGAAATGTCTAAGTCATACAATTTTCGTGTACTGTAATTAAAAACAGTATGAATTCAACTTTCATTATTGATAAAGTAATAGATGATTTTTTTTCTTAGCTTTCTATAATATTTGCACCAGTATTAAGTAAGAAAACAAATTTAGAAGTAGATGTTCTCTAAAAAAAACCCATTCTTGATTTTAATTCATATAACTTTGTATATATAGGTTGTTGCCTTAATAATATAACATATTATCAATAATAACTTTTAAATACATTAGTATTCTCTTTATTGATTTTTGATATGTTTAACTAAAATTGGACTAATATTTTCTTATCATTTTAGTAATGTAACACAAATCTAGTATTATTTACACCTTTATATACTTGAGGGTTCTAATTTACTAAAATAAGAAACTTTCTTCATTTGTTCCCTTTTCCATAATGATGTTGGATTTCATTAGAAATAGGATTATCAATTGGATTACAATATTGCATACGAATTTGTTTAAGAATTTTTTATCAGTATATGTCACTTGTAAAAAAGATATAATCTCTTTGAACGATCTTTTAAAATCTCTACTCCAAGATATAGGTTCATTTGTGTCTTTTTAAATTTGGATAATAACCAATTTTTAATTTACTTAACAAACTCACATTATTATAAGCAATCAAAATATCATCTATATAAAAGGATAAAATTGCAAATTTATTTTTGGATCTTTTATTGCACAAACAACCGTCTTCATTCATCATGTAAAAATTATATAAAATGAATACAAAAATGTAGGAATGTGAATTTTGGCTCGGCCCGCTTAGCCTATCATGATTTTTGGCCTAGATTGATTAGGTCATGGGCAAGCCACAGGTCAAAATTGTTCGGCCCGACAGGGTTATCGAGTCAGCCCAGCCCGTAGCCAGATCTTTATATATATATACCTAACCACAAGTTGATAGATCCATGGCGCAGTTCTTGGTTACATGGCCACAGGCGAGCCAGGCTAGTCTAGCCCACGAACCGTGTCATGGATCTATCAACTCGTGGTTGGGCCAGGCCACGAGCCATTGACATCCCTACAAAAATGAATGTCTCATTATCTTGAAGACTATTCTAGGCCATAAATTGATTTAATAATTAACACAATTCATGTTTTTGGCCTGCTTTAATGAAGCGTATATGTTGTTATATATATATATATATATATATATATAAATCAATCTTAACCTGTATTTGATGTAATTCAAGTTTTAAGATGACTACTATTGTCAAAATTAATCTTATTGAAACAAACCTCATAAATGATGAAAATGTCTCTTTATATAT
>JANZLD010000006.1:10685709-10706469 GCA_026413575.1 Erythroxylum carthagenense | reverse complement strand
TATACCGACGACAATGTCTCCGTCGTTATTTCCGCCGTAAAATTGCGACGGAATAGTTCGGTCGGTGTTTTTAGCTTCGGCGCATTCACCGACGGAATTTCACGCCACCAAATTCCGTCGGTGATTGTCTTCAGCGACGAAAATTCGTTATTTACCGACGGTACTTTCCGTCGGTAATCATCGGATTTCTTGTAGTGATATAGTATGAACTATATAAATATAGTTAAGTGACCTATATAGAATTCATGACCCTAAAGTGAAGAAGGAGATTATTCTATTGTTTTCAGTTAGCGCTAATTTAGGAAATCCTTGTGCAAGATGGAATGACACTTTGTAATCTAATTTACACATATCATTAATAAAATCAATTGTTAATGATTGAATTATATAAAATTATACACGAAAAGGTTATTCAAAACTACGTTGATATTTCTACTATTTAAATAATCATTATGCATTGCTAAACAACAATCATAATCTATAGATATAAATTATTTAATTAAAAAATTAAGGATAAATTAAAGGAGTTTAATTTATCTAATCCTAAATATAATTTAAAATTATAATTTATATATATTGCTTAATATATTTAGGAACTTAATGGGTTACACATAAATAATGATTAGAGAACGAAAAACGTAATTCAATAAAGTTGAAGTTAATTGTAAAGTTTAAAAAAATTCAGGATTAAGATTTAATAAATAGGACCAATATAAGATATTCAATTTTATTTGAACCTAACTGATACTTAGCTATAATTAAAATTTAGTTAGAATTAATTATAATTCTATTTTAAGTTTAATTAAAAATAAGAATTTTAATTTAATAAAATTACTAAAAAGTTTATATCTTATTATACTAATACATTATGATTCATGTTTTATTGTACTCATACATTATGATTTATGTTTATTGTACTCATACATTAATTATGATATATAATTTAAAGTGATTTTAACTTTTGAGAAATTAAATAAAAAAAAATTTTATTTATAGTGTTCCATACAATGAGATTCCCTCTCAGTTTCCAACAGTACTTCTCATTACAAGATTGGAAATCATTAAGTGGACTACATGATACCATCTAATTCGAACCAAGGCAGTAATTTAGTTCTAAAGGAAAAGCATTCTTGTCAGTCTGTAGGTGATAAGGTGAAAAGTACAGATAACTCTTGAATTGAATTCAATGTGTCTAGTTTAGCCCTGGGATTAATGATAGATTCGGATATGAGTAACTTTATGGTAACTACGAATGAATAACCAGTTACACATCATGTCTTTGTTAGGAAAAAAATAAGGACCATAAGAGCATTATAGTTTATGGAAATAAGAGAATTAAGAATTTATGAATCTTCAGAGTTTTAAGTGTCCTTGTCATAATTAAAAGGTTGAGTATGTCTGTAAGTTCGATAAACATTTTCATGTTCGCCCACTATTATTATAAAACAAGTTGAAAGAAATGAGAGGGGAATATAATTAAGGACAAATTGCACAAGCCACAGGCCGAACCTTGCTTCTTGTTCCCGTTAGTAATATACCATATACTATCCTCTTCATTGTTTTACTTTTGTGGTCCAAATTCTTAGTTGAAATGCCTATTCTTGTTTTGGCAAATTACAGTTGTCCATGGTTTACAACGATACCAAATCTTCTTTGCTCACTGCTTCGTGCTCGTCATTTGATGATCGATACTGCCCACATGCATCAATTTTCTGGATTTTGTAGACTGTAATATCTCTCTGTCGATTCCCAAACAACCCCTTTTTCTCCAATCTTTCTGTATGAATGCTAATTAACGTCGATGTTGACGCTCCAAGAAGAGTATTCAACGCAAGCCAAGCTCGAGTTGGCATGCTCCGACTTGAAAACATTTCTTCAGATCTCCACCAAGATGAAAGATAGCTTAGGAAATATGGGAAAAAGATTTCAGTTTATCGATGAAATGCTATCAACAGCATCGAGAAGAGTAACTCCTTTGCATTCTAAGGCTATGGTCAACAGAGCCCTAGAAACCAGAATCAAAAGAGCTGTGTCTCCAGCTCTTCTGGTATTAGATAGTTTTGAGATGTCTGAGTCTCTTCAACACAAGCTTCTTGAAGTTTCCAACAAATTACCTGACCAAGAAACCCCAGAAAAACGACTCAAACACTTGCTTAAATATGTTGATTGTGCTGATAAACTGAACGCAGTCATAAACTGTGTTAGTCGTGATGGTGGACAAGTGATTCAGAAGTTACAAGAGGTGGTAGAGTTTTTGAGCAGGACTAAAGCCACTGATCACTTTAGAACGCATAGGCTGAGAGAGACTATGCTCACGCTCAGAGCTCTCTATGACACGGAGGTTAGTGCCATGAAATTCAATGGGTTGCTCGACGAGGCTTTGTTGAACTTACAAGACGAGTATGAGTTCCGATTGCAGCAATTAAGACACGAAAATATTGGCGAGGTCGACGAAGGTGAAACAGGTTCTCTTGATCTGGGTTCGGAGTTGGAGATTCAACTTCTTAGAAGAATTTCTGAAACACTGGCTTCTAACGATTGCTTGGATATATGTATCGATATCTTTGTCAAGGTATGTCACAATCATATACATACATGACATTTGAGGTATGCATTTAACTTCGATCATATTGTCTCTTATAATTCTGCTTTAGGTACAGTAAAGATTTAAAAAAAAAAGAGTATGAAATTCTCTAAGTATGTGCTATGCTGCCAGGTATTTATCAGAACGTTAAAAGACTGCTCAGAATCTAATCTTTGTTCTGGTTCAAATAGGTGAGGTACAGAAGAGCAGCAAAGGCTTTAATGCGGCTAAACCCTGACTACTTGAGAACGTATACCCCAGCAGAAATTGATGAAATGGAGTGGGAGACCTTGGAGACAGTCATAAGCCTTTGGATCCAGCATTTTGAACTGGCGGTGAAAAAGATTATCGTGTCCGAAAAGAGACTCTGCAACCAACTTCTAGGAGGAATCATGGGAGGAGCTGTCTGGTTGAAATGCTTCATCAAGATTGCAGATAAACTAATGGCAGTCTTCTTTCGATTCGGAGAAGGTGTAGCAAGGAGTAACAAAGAGCCACATAAGCTTTTCAAGCTTTTAGACTTGTTTGATTCCCTGGAAAAGCTTAAAACAGAGTTCGTGGGGATTTTTGAAGGTGAAGCGGGTGCTGATATTTGTACAAGATTCAGAGAACTGGAAAAACTCCTCATACATGCTTCAAGCAAAGTCTTTTGGGAATTTGGTCTCCCAATTGGAGGCAACTCGTATTGTTACGCTCCACAACAAGACGGGTCTGTCCCGAAGCTCGTAAGATATGCCATTAACTATCTAAAGTACCTTGCCACTGAAATTTACAGCCCGCCTATGGCCAAAATTTTACTGACGGAACAAATGTGGAATTCTGGAGCTCTACCAAAACCGAAATCAGATGATAATTTGCTTTTACAAGCTGTCACCAATGTCATGGAAGCTCTTCAAAGAAATGTTGAAGCGGAAAGATCGAGCTACAAGGACAAAGTTCTGGCTCATGTATTTGCCATGAATACATACTGGTACATTTATATCAGAACCAAAAACACGGAACTTGGGAAGGTGCTGGGAGAGGATTACATGAAAAGGAAGTACAAGATTGTTGCGGAGGAAGCGGCGTACATGTACCAAAAGCAAGCTTGGGGACCTCTTGTAAGATTGCTAGAAAAAGAAGATGAAAAGAGACAGGGCTATAACAGTGAGGCCGTGGCTGCTCTGATAAAACGCAAGCTCCAATCTTTCCTGAAAAGTTTCGATGACATAGCAGAGAGGCATGGTAAGTGTTATGCCATTCCTGATATCGATCTTAGAGATCAAATCAGACAAGCGACCATCAAATTAGTGGTTACTGCATACGTCGAGTTTTTGGAGGCGTATCCAAATCTCTTACAAGCGAAGTCCTACGTTAGTCCCGAGTCAATCCAAGGTCTCCTTGTTCAAATCTTCGATGGAGCTGATGGAAAGATGAAGCAGCGTGATTCGAAGGGTCGGACACGTGCATGACCTTCCATGTCTATGGAAAATGTTGTCCAGGAATTTCGCAAGTCTCGATCGAGAAACGGTGGTCGATTGATTTTCATTTGATTCTTCCACTTCTAAGTACATGCACTTATCGGCTAAGCCTCGAGTATAGAGTTCCTGTTGTCTGCATGTAATAATTATGGCTTAGCATGGCTAAACGGACAGAACATGTACAAATGTAACCTAACGTGTTTTCTTCAAATTATTTCGATGACCATGCTGTTAGAAAGATACCATCAAAGCATGCGTGCTCATAAAGTTCGATCAATATGTATAAATTTAGGAGTTGCAACATGCCAAAACTAGGGAAAATAAACTATATGTGAGTGAACAGTAGAAACCAGGTATTATATTTGGACTTTGGGCTTGCGTTTGTGCCCTGGGGGGTTGGAGCCAGTCATTTCTCACCCTGGGCTTGAGGTTGCTTGGTGTCATCCCAGAGATCTCACAATGTTTTCAGGGTCCGATCCAATCCAAGTACCAGCCTAATAAGCTAAGAAGCTTCCACGTCTCTCTTCGCTGACAAAGAATAACTTCCAGAAGTATCAGTCCCTTCCTTCTATTGAAGAACACGTACATCTCAAAAAAAAAAAAAAAAAAACCTAAATTCTATTTGCAACATTTTGGAAACATGTCGATGGATAGTTTTTCCTTCTCTGATTTCCCCGAAGACGTGCAGCTTTCTATCCTTTCCTTGCTCAACCCTTCCGACATAGCCATCTTTGCTTGCACTTCAAAACGTTTCGTTTCCCTCTGCCAAGACGAGACCAGCAAGCTCTGGTTCGCTCTCTGCGACAGGCGGTGGGGGTCCAAGACAGAAATCAATAGATGGGCAAACGGTAAAATCTCCTACAAGCTCATGTATAAGATTCTCAACAAGTGGGAGCATCTGATTGGCTTCTGGCGCCGTTGCGGTCAAGGTCAGCAGAATGCGGTGAATCCTCCGTCGTTAATTTTCTTCGAGTGGGGCTCTTCGTTCCTCTCCGGCTCCAGGGTCTCTCCGTCCCATGACGGCACCTACAACGTGATCAAGACGCCGTTTTTATTCATGACCATTTTCGCGGAGGGTCAGATTGTAAATTATGTAGATCCCGATGGACAAAATGACGGTGATTTGATTCCGGTGAATGTTAATTTCATCGGTGACGTGCATTTTAGTGTGGAGGAGAATGCATATAGAAATCTTGACAATGATGATGTGATCAACGAAAGTGGGCCCCTTAATGGTGCACCGGAGACCTCAGAGATGTATCAGTTCTATGCTAATTGGATGAGTCCTGGTACAGCAGATAGATCCTTTAGGAGGCAGAGAAGGAGAGACGAAGGAAGAAAGAGATGGGAAACAGAGCATTTCTTGAAGATTGTTGATTGCTCCCCAACACCCTCACGACCGCTCCAGGGTTTGTGGAAGGTTGGTGGTAATTATTAGTTTATGGTTTGTTAATTATGATAGTTATGTCCTTTGAAATTAGGATCATGTTTTGCAATTTGTTCTGTTATTGGCATAATGAACTCGTGTTGTTCTTCTTTCTTGTCAAATTACATTTCTTTAGAGTACACAAGATGCGACACAGTTTGATTCGTAGTCTCTTGCAGGGGCTTTGTGATGAAATGAAAATGGAATTCTATCTTGTGGTGTATGATGGGATTGGCATCTCTTGTCGGAGGGTAGGAGACTTATCTGAGCGGCTTTCCAGTTTTTCTCCGGTGTTTTGGACGTCAAATCATACTCTAATAGAACCTCCATTTTCTCGTGAGGAGCAAAACATATACGATTCTCGGATACATTTCCTCCCATCTGAAATCGGAGACGACTTGCAATGGAACGGCTCTTTTGTAGATGATGTTGTCTCACGCATTATGTACATTAATTCGAGTTATGATTTGGTAATTCCGGGCTTAGCAGATACATCTGCAAACCCTTGGCGTGTTGAAGGAAGGATTTGGCTGTATAAAAATGGGACTTTTGGATTTGGGTTTCTTAGGGATAATTTTATTGTAGATCTGAAGCATATTGCCCGAAATAATTGTCTTCTTGATACTATATAGTCATCTGGTGATTGAAAACCTTTGGGATTTTAGATTTACAAATAGATCCGTAGTTAGATGCCGTAATGCTCAATGGGATTGTTCATTACATTCTTCTAAAAATTTGATTATCATATCTTTATTAGAGTTGATGTTTTGCTACAACATCCTTCATTTCTCTGCGTGAATTGCTATGTGGTGGCATTGAACTTCTCATCAATGAGCAAGCAGGAAGATATTGTAATTTTGATGCGTGTCTTAGTAAGGAATTGTTTTAGAGTTTGATAGCCCTGTTTCAATGCACAGTGTTTACAGATTTAACTTAGAATGCCTTCCACCGTTTCGTACTCAGATGCTTAATGCCATACAAGGAGCTGGTTTATTTTATTTTATTTTTTCCCATTAGTTGATTGCAAATGGCAAATGAGGTGCTGGTTGAGTAACAATTTTTCAATATGGTTACGATATCCATTTTTAGAGTTCTTGCATTGATCACTGTTTTACCAACGTGACTCTTTATCTGCCTGAGTGCCTTCAGTCTTATGCCTTCCCGTCACTTTAATCGTGTTTTACACAAAAGTTATTGTACATTTAGCCATATGACTTCAGGTTCTGTTATTGTTATCGTAGGCATAGCCTGCCGTAATGTCAGTTAGGTAAATTCTCCTCCTCAACGTTTTGGCACTTCCTGTTAGGTTTCGTAAGTGTCCTGATGAATGTCTTTTTGCTTCCTCTTTCCTCATTTACCCCTTAAATTTGGTGTATTCAAGAGACGAACTGGTGGCTACAGAAGCCCAGATATGGAGGTAAAAAGTTGCTGCCATTAACATGAAACAGAATTTCATAAAACGCAATTTACGTCTCACACCTTAAGCTGTTGTCACATGATTACAATCAAACAGGGATAGGTCTTCGATTCTTCACATATATTTGAGCATTGTAGTAACAAGTAAAACCAACCAAAACCAGCACACGGCAATATCAAGTATGAAGAATGTAGTCTGTCTTATTAGCATAAGCCATTTGAACTGACTGCTGGAGAGAAATGGAGAAACCATGACGAGCAATAGGAATAGGGAGGCAGGAAAATACAGCGATGCTGATTATGACTCAGCAGCAACTTCCCTTCCATTGGTCTTACCATTTGTTTCCCTCTCTCCATCACCCTCGAGTTGGCTTAAGTTACCCTTCTCCTTTATGAGTTGGTTGTGGTGGTGTTTGCAGTAGAGACGCCCCTCATGTGCAATGTAGTTCGACGGGCTAATCGTACATCCTCCATGAATGCATTTGAAGCAGCTCTTGTGGTAAGGAGTTCCATTCACTGTAACCTTTAGAGCAGAATGACTGTGGGAGATTAGCGTCACGATCACAGTAAAAAAAAAGCACTAGAGTGATTGTGTATCAAATTTTATGGACGTTACCTTTTCAGTTGGATACACAGTGTTCTTACATCCAAAACATTTGTCTCTGGTTCCAGCAAACATGTTTGACACTTTAGCTGCTGCAGGTTTCTGTTTGAAGCATCGGAAATCAGAATTAGAGATAGGCCTCTAAAACTCATCCACTGGATATGGGCGTGATAATTTACCTCAGTATCAAGAGGTTTTTCTGGTTTTGCAATTTTTGGAGTGCCTGAAAGCAAAACTCAAATGGAAGTATGTCAGATTGAGTTGATGGATGAGGAAAATCTAAGGTATTGGTAAGTATTGTACGAATGAACTTTTCTCTTACCCTCGAAACTTTTGTCAAGACTTCCAGTTCTTTTGAAGAGCTGATCAAAATGTGGCCTGCAGTAGAGTACACCTTCAAAGGAATTGTAGTTGCCAAGCTGCACATAGATCATCAGTCTCAGTCTAATTGACCGAAATAAAGATTTACAACGCTTCCATTCCAAACACAACATGAATATCAATAAAATATATAGTTTGCAAGAACATTTCCATTGGAATGGTATGCTTCGAGTTGACAGTCCCGGTCAAGAAGCTTTCAGAACTCACAAAAGCTAATGAGATTCAGATTTCAAGATAGAAAAGTAACTTTAAATTCCCAGACAGTGAGTGAACGAAGTTACATAGGAATCTATAGTTTCAGGAGGGAGGATCTAATCTTTAGCAACTTTCCAGGATCTAATTTCATCATCAAACAAGAATCTCAAACTTAATTGATAAGACAAAAGCATGATTTGAATCCTAGCAATACAAGGTTCAAGATTCCTATTACTTATCCGAACTTGGAGAAAAGATACATGCAATGACAAGGATGAAGTATAAGTCTATGCTTATCAAAAGTATAGAACTAAAGGATCTACACATAGTCTGTTATGAATCTCGTATCTCACATGACAATAGACAATGGCGTACCTTGAGGGTTCCTTTGCAGTGATGGCACCGAAAACAGGCCTTATGGTAAATACGATTGTCAGCTGTTAACTTGTCCACAAGATAGACAGTCTTGTCACAAGCCATGCACTTCTGGGTAGTTCCTGCAAATGCCATGGTTTCAAGGGAATCTCTCTTCCTTTGTTTCTCTGGAGATGTACCAACTACAACTAGAAGGAACTGAGAAATGGAGATAAGGAATAGGAATACGATAGCAAGAGAAAAATGTGAGTTGGTGGGGATTGCGGAGACACAAAGCAGAGTCTGAATTATTAAAGTTCAGTGGCAACTTTCAATCATTGCATTCCAGCTTTGAAGCGCCCACCTAACGCTGTCTCGTTAGATATTTTATCCGTTTCCTAAGTACATAGATTAGTGAAATGTTCACTGTTTGAAGTTGGGTTTAATTACTCGTACATGTTTGTTAATTTACGTGGGAAAGTTTCGCCTTTGTAGGTGTAACGTCTAATCATGGAGATCCCTTCTGGCTTTAATTACATCTCGCAAGTGATCATTTCTGATGAGATTTCTGACCTATTTTTGCATTTCTTCCAGGCGTGTCGGACTGGTTACGGATGAAATACGTAGAATTTGCGAACATGCAATGCCAAGGTTTCAAGCAGGCACCTCTAGTAGGGCAGCCTACTTAACCGATTTTATTGAAGCATGGACATTGGATGCCACTAGTCTTATGGAAATAAGGACCACAAAGCTATAGATTCTAGACGATATAAACGGAAAACATGCGGACCATGTCTTGGGTAACAGATATTTTGAAGCTTATCCTACCTCAGGAACTCAGTGACAAACTCATCTCTCTAAACCAGATCATAGTATTTGGGTATGTAAGGACCTATAAACATCTATGCGTCCATGTCTGTCGTGTCTTTGCTTCATCTTTTTGTAGCGTTGAACAAAGTTTAGATTGTGTAATATCCGGGTACGTTTTAGTCAGAAATGATAGTAAAATTTATAATAAATATAACGAGGAATAAAAATAGATATAATTATTATAATTATAATAATTAGTTAGAAATTTTGTTCATCAAATTATAATATATTATCAAGCATTTCTATTTATTCTTTACCCTTTTCTTTTTTCTTATATTAACTAACTAAGCATCCTCACTGTAATATACTTGTTTCGGGGAAAAGTGGGGAGGTAAGGGCCAAGAACTTGGGCCGATGTAGCTTGCTCTTTACGGTTTATGTGGACTTAAGGTCTTGTTAGGTATGACGAGTGATGGGTTAAACTGGGGTCCCCCAGATCTAATCGCCGCCATGTGTATCGAGGCTAAGTAGCATATGGCATGTTCTAACGGTGTTCTCGTAAGTAGTAGTATGTAATGTGCCACAACAAAAAGAGCTGGACCGCTCTTTTTAACTGATGATTAACAGCCAGTATAACATTATTTCAAATTATGTTCTATAAAACTTTTAGAGAGTTCAGTCTGAACCGGTCATCATCTCAAGTGATGTGATTTTTGTCTTTGACTGTCGGCTGTCCTAGTTCGATTATTGGATACCCTTTACCACTTTTCTCAGTTTTTGTTTTCTCTTTGCCAACAACTACACCTGCTCTTAGACACATAGGCTTCATTCTTTGGAGGACATAGAGACTGATGTCAAGATGCAGAAAACATTTACTTGCGTCAAGTGGCAAGTGGGCATTTGGTCTAGTGGTATGATTCTCGCTTTGGGTGCGAGAGGTCCCGAGTTCGATTCTCGGAATGCCCCATTGTTAGTCTCGTTTTTGGTTCTCTTTGACAAGTAATAATATAGTAGGCGTTGAGGTTCATTTTAGACACTTGATGATTAGCAATTAATGTTCAAAGTGTATCGTTAGACGACTGAGAAGCTCAGCTCACAAAGCCATCTTCTTCATATTTCTACAAGGATGGAATCTGAGCCATGAATCGATATCACAAGATCGGTTTCAATGAAAAATCGACAAACATATACTAGTTGTTCTGAAACTGTTTTTCTTCTTATAGGTTTGTCGTTAAATAGTCCGACGACTTGAGGATGTTAAACAATTTAGAGATTGGCTGAATAAGTAAGTAAAAAATGGATGCTTCTACGGTTGTGATCCACGCAAGGCATAATTAATATTGGTCAGTTTTTGAATGTCAATCCTGAGACAGCGTATTCCTGAAGACGTCGTCATTTTTGGATAGACACAACTAAGTCTAACTATAATTAAAAGCATATCTACCTGTACAATTTCAGAAAATGGAAGAGATAGTCAAGCAAACGGTGGTTTATCACCGTCTGTCCTTGTCTTCCTGCTGCCTCAGGCTTATCTGGCATCTTCATCAGACCCTGTGAGTAGTAAGGAAACCAATTCTTTGACAAAAACCTGGAATAAAGAAAATATATAATATTAAGGTTGACTTGGACTTCCAATGCTTGTTAGTCAAAGTATTAGAAAGTAGAAACGAAATATGTTAATATCCCCCAAACATTGGTGCTGTACAATGTCGATATGATCATAATTGCATTTGCCACTTGACGGGTGTGTGTGGATATGTTTTCCTGGAAAGAAGCTTGTCCTCAGGATTGGACGGGGGGACTTCTTCTTCTAGACAAATAGAATTAGAAACGAAAAGATATTTTAGATGGAAGAGTAATTTGTGAGGATTGTTCATTTGGCATTGGTTACATTCGAAAACCTGACTTGTCTCTCTTTCTTTCCTTCTCAAGTCACCTATAAGCCTATCTCGACACTGCAAAACTAATCTTCCTTACTTGACAAACATGAAGTAGCGACAAACTAAGGAAAAATGCAACTTCAAGTAATTAGAAAATCAGGCAATGTAAGTCGTTCAACTTTGTCCTTTTTGGCCTATCATTTCCTTCTAGAAGAACAGACCAAAGAGGATGATGTTTACGCAAGGTACCGCTGAATTGTAACCACTTGTTTCCTTTCCTGTCTGATCTGAATATCGGGTCGTGATAGTTGGAAGGCGATTATTAATGCAAGTAAATGCAAATTTCCTTTTTTTAAAAAAGAATTTAGAAAGTTTATTGACGTGGAAAAAATGGATAGAATACGGCATTAAAGAAGGGCTCTCCTACGATGTGGAAAAAACGTATAGAATACTTGCATGATAAGTACAGCTTCTATATTAAATGATCTTCCATTTATAAAACTTACATGACATAACCTTCCATTTCCCATAGTCTATACATACGAGTACAAATCAGGACGAATCAAAAGAGAAAATGTAATATATATTTTCTTGCCACTCAGGTTGAGGTGAATGGATATACTGCAATACTTGATTGAGTTGCAGATGATGGAAGCACTTCCTATTACTTGGAATTCAAGCAAGTTTGTTTACTACTACGGTATGAAATGACATTAGGGATGACGCCTATGACAATTCAAGGAGATCTAATTGCTTACGTACATATAATATAGATGGAGACAATTATCTTCTTACCTAAGATCTAGAACCGCAATTTTAGTTGTTGGAAGCCAAGATTTGTTGCTTTCACACAACATCTCAACAAAAGCATTTGAGTGGATGAAGATAAACGCAACCAATCCATATATGCATGTGTATAACCAGACCATTTATCAGCAATTGTTTATGCTTAATTCAACATCAGTTTTTTTTATTACAATTAATTCACAATGATTAAGAATTTAAGACAATGAAGTTTGAACATTACATCGTTGTTGCCTCTTTGGCTTTGTTTTTATCAAGAACTAAGACCAGAATTAAAGTCTTAATCGTTGCTTGCACCAAGAATCTTATATATATATAAATCATATGTAGCAATCACAAACAAGATTTTACCAACTATAGTTATCATATGATGCTTTCCTTTCTTTTTTTTTTTTCCCCCGATAAAAGTTTAAGATTATCTCCAGTTAATAGTCATCTACCATCTTCCACACAATTACCCTTTTCCTTACGAGACACTCCATGAGCTAACAAACAATAAAGAAATATCTACCATAGAAAACAACAATGGATGATACTAATATTATTAAAAAAGGTTTTACGATTTCTATTTCAAATTTCCTCAAAAATTTAGTCTTGCTTTAGCGTAAAGATACAAATATGAAAATCATGTATTACCAACTAAATAAATTTTGTATTAATCTTTTATTTCTCTTTATTTATTTTATAATTTAATTATTTACCTTTTTTGAAGTGTTTTTAATCAATTTGAATCAACTAAATAAGAAGTTAGAAATTCAAAGAAAAAAAGACGTTTGGTTCTCTAAAAATATTTATTGCTAAATATTGTATTCTTTAGTTACATAAGAAATCATATCTTCTTGTATCATGTTAATTAAAAAAAATCAAATCACTAAATTTCTACTCTACCCTCTTTTTTCAAATAATATTATGTCAATTTTGAAAATAATGATATGACATTTTCATTAACTTGTTAATATTTATATATAAGTCGTACATCATAGCAAAGTCCCAAAATAAGGAAAAGTCCTAAAATCAATAAATACAAAAATAATTTACATATACGAATATATAGAGATATTCTAACACTCCCTTTTAAGTTGGTATATGAAGATTTCGAATGCCCAACTTATAAAGGAGGTATTAAAATTGAAAACAACCAAGAGCTTTTGTGAAGGTGTTAGCCAATAGTTTGGTAGTGCACATATAGTAAGTAACAATGTGACCCCATTTGATTTTGTCCTAAACAAAATAACAATCCTTCTCAATATGTTTAGTTTGCTCGTAAAAAAATGGGTTAGCAGGTATGTGCAACGCGACCTGACTATCATAATAAAATCTCATTGGTCCTTTATGCATTACATCTAAGCTCACTCATCGTTATAGCCATAGATTGATACTCGATCTTTTTAGATAATCGAGACAGTATTGTTTGTTACTTGTTGTTCCAAAAGATGAGTGACTAACATAGTAATGTAAAGTAACTTCTCAAAGAACTCCTGGTCAAATGATTGTAGAGCACTATTAGATTGAAGAAAGCCACCTTGACCAGAATTGTCTTTAAAGTATTGCACTATTCTCAAAGTCGTCTCCCAATACTCCTTAGATAATCGAGACATTATCGTTTGTTACTTGTTGCTCCAAAAGATGATTGACTGACCTAGTAATGTAAAATAACTTCTCAAAGAACTCCTAGTCAAATGATTGTAGATCACTGTTAGATTAAAGAAAGATACCTTAACCAGAATTGTCTTTAAAGTATTGCACTATTCTCAAAATTGTCTCCCAATACTCTTCTGGGTTTTACATAAATTGTGCCAATATATGTACACAATAACTAAGCCCAAGCCTAATGATAATCAAATATATACGCGACCCACAAGATGATGGTATTGATTTGAATTGGTCACTAACTTCCCATCATCCTTTGTCAATTGATGGTTCTATTCAATCAGAATTGGAGTAGGTCGTGCCTTAAGTAGACCACACTCTATAGTCAAGAATGTATTTGTGTTGACACAAGAATATCCCTTTTGGTCCGTAAGCAATTTCAATTCCCAAAAAAATAATGAAGTGCTCCTAAATCCTTCATGTAAAAACGTCAACATAGATAATCTTTAAACTTAGCCAGTGCAACAAAATCAGTTCCCGTAACTATCAGATCATTAATATACATCAATACACAAATTCAAACTCTATTATGAAAATATGTGAATAATGAGTAAATAAAATAAGATTGGTAAAATCCATACTGCAAAGCGGTAACTAATTTGGAAAGCCAACATTGAGGGGCCTAGCGTAGCCTATAAAGAGATTTTTTTTAGTTTACATACCTTACATTTTCTAAGAATAGAAAACCCTAATGGTTGCTTCATTTAGACTTTCTCCTTTATGTCACCATGTAAAAACGCATTGTACACCTGTTCATTTGATGTATTTCCTACTTCTTTCTTATTGCTATTGCTGAAAAGTTTAGGCAGTCACCAATTTTTCCATAGAAGCAAAAGTTTCTACATAATCAGTTCCTCCAGGTTGTTAATTGCCCAAGATTACCAAGTGTGCTTGATACCTTTCCATAGTTTTGTCTTAGTTAAATTTGATTCTATAGATCCATTTGTACATGATGGCTTTTTTTAGGGGTAAATCCTTTAAAGTCCAAGTCTCATTGTCCTCCAGAGCCTGGAATTCCTTTCTCATCACCTCTCTCCATTTTTCAAATTTAATTGCCTTTAAGAATAGAACAAGATCATTTGCTACAGCAACACCTACCAAGAAACTTTAATATCTAGATAAGAAATTAGTATATGTCACAAAATTAGCTATTGGATAGGAAGTTGTGATTGAGGGAGTCGACTTGGAGTTGGAACAAGTTGGTGCAATGTGGTTTCTCAAATATTAGGAACTATAAGTAACAAAATCATGAAATAAGACTAAACTCGTTCATTCTCGTTGGCCACTTCTAAGTGTCTTAATTGTGGAGTTTTGTTGGTCACTCTCATTCACCACTTTTTCCTGGACACCATAGACATTACCACCTTGCTGCTCATGATCATCAATCACCTCTAAGGGCTTCTCCACCTTAATCACAACATTCGACTACCCCTAACTTGAAGCATCATGCTCCCTCTCAATTGGAGCACTTGTAGTCTCCTTATTAAACTCATCATCAATAAAGTTGTTCCCACCACTCAGTATGTTCCCGATTGTATGCTCTGTACCTTCACTTACTCTAACTGCATAAGGATATACATCTTCATAGAAAATCACAGCTTAGGAAACTACATATTTGCCTTTTTCAATATTGAAGACCTTTCATCTTTTCTTCCCGTAAGGATAGGCTACAAACACATTTCTCTGACTTATTTATCTTTGTCACGATCCTTATAATGAACATAACATGGACATCCGAAAACTTCCAAATTTTCATAAGAGGGTGCCGCCCCAAACAAAGTTTCATGAGGCATTTTCTCACTCAAAAGAGAGGTAGGTGTCCTGTTTATCAAATATGTGACTGTCAAAATGCATTCCACCAAAACTCAATAAGTAGGTTGGCTTGAATTCTTAAAGCCTTGACAATATTCAAGATATATCTATGTTTTCTCTCCACCTTACCAGTTTTATGAGGGGTTTGTACACAAGAAGTCTAATGCAAATTGCCATTTTTCAGAATAAGTCATTAAACACTTAAATTCAGTCCCATTATCACTATATAGTAGTTTTACTCTTTTTCCAAATTATCGTTCAACTATAACACATAAAATTTTAATTATTTGTGCCACTTCAGACTTTTCAAGTAATAGATACACACACATAACATGTAAAAAATATTGTCTACTATAGTTAAGAAATAAATTTAACCACAAAAGCCTAGGACCCTATACACACCCCACATATTACAATGAATTAAAGAAAAACAATATGTTAATTTATTATTCCTATTATAAAATGTCTCACATGTCTGTTTAGCTTTATAATAAATATCACAATGTCCAAAATTCTTCATATCACTACTATTATTTTTCAATTCAAGAATAAAAGAAAATAGATATTAAGATGGATGTCCCAACTGTTTACGCCAGAGATCTCATGAGCTTACATGTTTCAATTTATTTGCTTGGTGCACCACCCTTGTCCAAAAATAATAAACCATGTTGTATTGGTTATTTGCTCAAATTAGGACCCTCGATGTTTAGTCCCATATCAAACATAGACTATCATTAAAAGTTATAGTGCAATTTAACTCTTGCAACAACTTAGCAATAGAAATTAAGGTACAATTTAAGTTAGGCACAAAAAGCACATTATGTACACAAATATCCTTAATTAAATACAATGTGCCCTTTTTTTTTATTACAGTAGTGTGTTTTTCATTGGAGATGATTATTGGGCAAGTTGCAATGTTTTAAATATCATTCAACAAATCTATATCTCCATTTATATGATGAGACATCGCCAAATCAATAATCCAATTTTCTAATTTTTTATTATTGGAGAGACGCTTTTATTTTTGTGTTTTTGTAGTGTTCAATAGATTGATGAGTGTAGTCCACTGTTTGCCACTCAACTTAAAGAAGCCTCTGTGACCTGCCTCTGTCATGCCATTGGCTTACTGCCTGCCATCATCATTAGGGCTTGCTTATGCAAAATTGGCACAAGTAGCTCCTCTATGCCCTCACCATGTACCGGTTCCTCTTCCATGCCTAACTTCATGTCCAGTCAATTCACAATAGTCCTTCGCATCATGCCTAACCTTCTCACAATGTAAATAACTCCTCACAATGCAAATAACTCCCGATCTTCTCCTTAGTACGTGTTGTCACTACATATGATCCAGAATTGGCTTGGATAGCGAATTCAATTGCCTCAATTCTTTCCTCGCTACTTCACATTAAATTTTGGTGTCAATTTTTTTGCACCACCATTGCTTAGACTTGACTTAGATTAGGCAAAGATTCTATAGCCAGAATGTTCGACCAAACCGTTCCAAGGATTGCATAATCAAGTCTTATTAAGAACTAATGGACCCGTGCTTCCTCAAGTTGTTTTGTGAGTTTGCCAGTAATATCATAGGTTGAGTTTCCATACTGCATGTCAAATTTGGTTCATAATTTACAAGTTCATCCTATTTGACTTTCAAGTGCCCTTTGATGGGAAACCGGGTTGAGATCTAATCCCGACCGCAGCGGAATAATCATAAAATTTTTTTGTGACTTTTAATTTCTCGAAAATCAAGATCTATTTAATTTTATAAAATAATTAATACAAATCATAATAAAACGAAGACTTAATTGGTACCTTATTTCAAAGCTTGATCTTTATCTTATTATATTCCTCGAATCATTTTCAAAACCGATCTGTCTCAATTACTATAGCCACACAAATGTCCGACCTTTAACGGTATCTACAGAATGAGTTTAGAGAACTCTATAACTCTTATAGAGAGGATTAAGCAAGAAGTGCTAGCTCCATAAAACTTAAGCCCATTTATAATCATCTTTGGATGTTTTAGTAATTAAATTGAAATTAAATTCTAATTTTAAATTCTAATTTCAATTAAACTTTAATTAGAATTATTTTAGAATTATAAATAATTCTAATTAAATATCAATTATGCCCATATAAGATTCAATATCTCATATTGATCCTTATTTATTAAATATCTTATATTTAATCATAAAATTTTTCAAACTTTACGATCAAGTCCAACTTGATTAAATTAAATTTGCTCTCTTCAACCAATTCTATATGTGAGACCTATTAGATTCCTAAATATATTAACAATGATTATAAAATTTAATTTTAATTCATAATTAAAATTAGATAAATTAAAACTTCTTTTAATTTATCTTTAATTCTTCAATTAAATAATTTATAATCATAGATCAAGATTAGCATCTAGCAATGCATTATGACCACCCAAATATTTAGGAATGTCAAAATAGTTTTGACTAACTTTTTCGTGTATAATTTTTTTGTATAATTCAATCTTTTTATTATACAATGTTTCGATTAGACATAGAGTATAGAATTAATATCTACTATATTTTGAGTCTAATCATATTAGTTCTCCGCCATTAGCTATCGATTCAATTAATGATATTTGTAAACTATTTACAAAATATCATTTCACATTGGCCAAAAATTTCTTGAATTGATACTAATCGAGAACAATAAAATATTCTCTCTAATTACTTTAGAGTGATGAATCTTATCTTGATCACTCAACTATCTTCATATAGTTCATGCTACATCCAATAACTACCGATTAAACAACCTATGATTAAATAGATCATAAGCAGTATCAAAATATAGCAATCCCCATACTAGATAACTTTGATTACCTCAAGTCAAAGGATCGTTTATACAATCATCACAAAGAGAATTCCATATACATACAAGTAATGTTTCAAATGGATTTCTCATATTGGGTCTATTCAGTGAACTTGTTTTCTAGGAAGCACCTACACATTTGTTTAAGTATCTCTATACTTTAGCCTATAAGATCGACTATTTCCTTCATAAGGAAAAACAAAACGTGTGCTCGTCTTTTTATATTCGATTAATGTCCAATCTTAATAAAACAATAACTAAGAACATTTAGAAATAATATATAAATGTAATATAAATCTCATAATTAAATCTCATTATAATTTCATTTGCAATATACAATTATCCCATGGACTTTATCATATATATCTAAACATGTATAACATGTATATAATAAAAAACACCTTTAAATAATTTGTAACTAAACTACAACCAAAACGATTGGCTAATAAGGTATAAACCCTTAATATGCCATTTCCGATTGCCCATATTGTTTTCACTCTGGAAGACCACTCTTCAATTGTTGAACACGCGGGCCATTCTCGATCGAAAATCACTATTTGAGTTCATCCCAGAGTTCTTTCACAATCTCCGTATATGTCATAATAAATTGTAGGCTTGGTTCAATTGTATTGAAAATCTACTAGTCATCAATCTCAGGTGAGTCATTAGTGGGTTTGGACAAAATATGCAAATATCCTTCTAATTTATAATTTCTCTTAACTCGTAAGAATTACATATAGGTGTTTTACTTTTATTATCAGTTTATCACAAGGCCCACCAAACTCACATCCAACAATAAAAAAAGTGGTAAGATAATTTAAAATAACTCAAAAACTAATCAATTATTATATTAAACAATAATTTTCAGAGTTAATAATTTATTAAGTGTTGGCGGTACTACTTAAGTTTTAAGAATAATAAGGATTTCCTTTAAATAAATCATTTGAAATAACTCGTAATAGATTTTTATTACCTAATTCAAAGGATCAAATTTTCCAGACCGGGACGTAGACTGGAATCCTGTCCTATTAGAATAAACTAAACGCCCATCCGCTGAGGTTACCTTCCTCTGCCCAAGAAGTCAAACAACACCGAAATCAACGTTGAGCTAAAGTTTCTTCAGTGCGTAGGATATTTATCTTTCAAACAGTTCGTTTGACTATTAATAGGTCACCACGATCCTCTGTTTTGCTGTTGCACTCCACCGTAACAAGCCAATCATTTGCAACTATCTCCTCTATCTGCAGATATACAAGCGAAATCCATATATACAGGTACCCATCAGAACACGCACTTTTGATCATCACAGAGAAAGTTCCAGCCTTCATTAATGGCAAGTGACAAGATGTTGATTCCCTTCCATTCTGGCAATGATTCTGAGAAGAAGAAGAGGGATTACAAGAAATGCAAATACCCATCTTTTCCAACATCGAGAAAATCAAAAATGGGCACCAAGACCGCCGGAAATCCTTTCTCGGACCGTGGCCTCGACAAGTTCGAAGAACTTCTTGCTGATATTGAAAAGAAGAAGAAGATGATACACTCTAAAGTGGGTCCTGAAGATGTGTATTATGTTAGTTTTAAATATTCACCTTCCAACGATTGCGTCCCTGTTCTTGTAAAGTTGAAAGATCGTAATGGACAAGAGGTCTCGAAGAAGAACACCAAGACTGCTGATTTCAAGGATGATAAGAAAGATAGTAATAACTTCGGTGGCCATGAGACGAAGGTTTTGGATAAGTCGCCGAGAAAAGGGTCTTCAACTCCTGTAGAAAGAATTGAGAAGGGGTCTTGCTGGAATTTAATGTTGAATAAATGGAGAAGACCATCTTTCTATATGCCTGTGATTTTGATCTTGATCCTGCTGTTGCTGCTATTTTTTGGTCGATCTGTTGTTACACTCTACATCTCTATAGGGTGGTACGTACTGCCTACAATGATTTCGAAAAAGCCATTAAAGAAGAAAATCTACAAGAGAGGATTTAGTGAGCTTAAGATGGCAAGTGAAGGTTTATCTTCTCCCAAGATCAGCAAGACTAAGGCGCCTGCGAAACTTAAGTTCTTCCAAAACCAGAAGAGTTTCTAGTAAGTATGAAGTGTTCTTGTTTTTGTTGTTTTGGTTCAGTTTGCAGATTTTTGTTTCCTCGTTTTGGTTCCAAATTCAGATGTTGGGTCCACATAATTGTAAATTACAAGCAATATGAGATGAGTTATGGCTACAAGAAAGTACTCCCCGTGTTTCTATAGTTCTTCGCAACTCTAATTTCAAGAAGGGAATTGAGCATCTATACCTTCTGTATATTCCTAATTCGTTTGTCTCATTCTTTATTACAAAAGAGATGCTGACATTGGCAATACTCATCTAAGCGAAATGTATAACAACAAGTAGGGGTGTTCATGGTAGGGTAACCTGATCCGTTCATAAATATCCTGAACCTGAACCTGAATGTCAGGTTCGGTAATTTCATGAACCTGAACCTGAACCTGAACCTAAAGAACCTATAGGATCGGTTAACCTATTTTCAGGTTCGGTTCTC
>JANZLD010000006.1:10662298-10677971 GCA_026413575.1 Erythroxylum carthagenense | reverse complement strand
GTCAGTGTGTGGTCAGTTTTGGGTCTGCTATGCTTGTGTGTTTCCGAATGTTGGGCCTCGGAGACGGGGTCCAACATAAGTATCCCCACAAGGCACTTGTTTACATGTGACTCCTTTTGAAGAAGTACTAAATTGGAAGATTGAAAACCAGTTGCCCAAAACATATTACTTCAATGCATTGATTCAAAACTAGAAGGCTTGAACATACAAACACAAGATTTACTTACTAAGATAAATTCGATATCATTCCAAATTTAGTAGTTACACCAAAAATTGCTTCATCAAGCACATTGACTTGATTCATACTTGAAAAAATATATAGAAGAACACTATTATGGCCCAAAATTTTCAAAGAAAGAAAAATATTTGTCCATGATTCATAAATAACTAAGAAATGTAAAGTCAAATAGAGCAAAAGACTAATAAAAAATTGTCTATAATCCTTATGATTTAGCCTTTTCCTTTAGATCCACCTCTTATCCTTGTCCATCATATCCAGGGGCCTCAGACAATGGAAAGGTTTTCAAAATAGAGTACTTTTTGGGGCTAATTCAAAACAAGAAGGTTTGAACACATAATCACAAGATTTACTTACTAAGATAGATTCGATATCATTCCAAATTCAGTAGTTACACCAAAAACTGCTCCATCAAGCACATTGACTTGATTCAAACTTGAAAAAATATATAGAACACTATTATGGCCCAAAATTTTCAAAGAAAGAAAATATTTGTCAACGATTCATAAAAAAATAAGAAACATAGAGTTAAATAGAGCCAGAGACTAATAAAAAACTATCTATGATCCCTATGTTATGGCCTTTTCCTTTGAACCCACTTCTTATCCTAGTCCATTATATCCAAAGGCCTCAGACTATGGAAAGGTTTTCAAAATGTCATACCAATTATTCTTATGTTAGTCATATAAGTGATGACTTCCTTTGGGATATGGATCCATATGTGTGTCATGCAAATTGTAGATGTTGGGAAGATGATATTTTAGATAAAGATTCTAATTCTAAAGCAAATGATTACTATAATAAGAGGATAAAAGAAAAGCATAAATGTAGACTCCAATAGCGTCCTCCAGTATAAAGATTATTTAAGGGTGATGAAGATGATTCTAAGGTTGGATTGATGTAAGAAAAAAATCCTAAGTCAAGACCAACAACTTCCATCAACTTCTAAAAGAAGCGGGATATAGTCATCTCTTGATTCCATATTGACCTAATCTAATCATCCCAACTATTATAGAAAAATTTGTGGAACCGATTCCCTGTTTGTAGAGATGGCAATGGGTCAGACCTGAGGTAGCTAGACCTTGAACCCAGCCAAATCGAGCTATTCATTTTTTAAAATTAAAAATACATAATAATGTCATTTGCTTATAAGGGTTAAGCTCGACATGAGGCCTAACTTTTTTAGAAATTCTGGGTTTGAGGCCTAATCTACCCAGGCATGATTTGTTGACCTTAGGCATGGTAGGGTCAGGCTAGGCCAGGCCTGGTCCCAATTTCCATCCCTACTTATTTGATGATGCAATCATTAAAATAGTTTGATAAAGATTTCCCCTTTTAGAGGGAGAAAAATGAGATGACTAGGGTGACAACTCACCTATTTTGATACCTGTAGGTATCCCCTCAAGGAATTTACTCACATATGAATCTTGCTAAAGAAGTACTAAATTGGAACACTAAAAATGTAGTTGCTAAAAGTAAAATACTTTATCGTATTGATTCAAAACTAGAAGGTTTGAAATCTGAAACACAAGATTTGCTCACCAAGACATATTCAATATCATTCTCAGTTCAGTAGTTACACTAAAAATTGTTTCATCAAGCAAATACACTTGATTCATACTTGAAATAATATGTAAAAGGACACTATTATGGGTCGAAGATTTATAAAGAACTAAGAAAGATAGAGTCAAATAGAGCTAATGACCAATCAAAGGATGTCCATAATACCTATGTTATTTCCTTTTCCTTTAAACCAACCTCTTGTCCTAGTCCATCATATCTAGAGGCCTCAAACTATGGAAATATTTTCAAAATGTCATACCCATTATTTAGACAAACCTTCCAAAAAAACCCTCAAACCCTGAAGACTCAATGGAAGCCAAAAGACTATCCAACTCCGAAGAAACCCTTACCCCTTCAAAAGAACAACCTTTTTTTGGCTCAAAAAGAAAAGGAGCCTAACGAAGGACCTAGGTTTGTAGATACTATTCAACTAACCTATCCTTGTTTGGTTCCTACAAATCTCTCTAACTTGACTTCACAATATATTGAGTCTAGCTCTAACATAGAGCAGGTGTTTGATCTCTTATAGTTATCACAAATTCTGATGCCATTCCAAATTCTCCTCCATAATAAATAGAGGAAAAACTTGAAGTGAAACATGTGGACTCTTTAGGGACAGAATCGATACAACAACATTCAAAAACCATAACCTAACCAACTTTAGGATCTTGTTTACATTTTATGATATTCTACCCAACAAATGTAAAGACTTGTTACATGATATTAGAGCATAGTTCAACCTATAAATGACTAGGCCAGAAGCTACCTCAAAGAAATATTAATGTAGTTTGTCTCCAGAATGATTGGAAACTTGCAATAATGATATCAAAACCTAAGAGAATTTTGGAGGCTTTAGGTTGTTAGGCTTCCCAAGGCAAAAAGCCCACTAGGAATGATCCATAAGGAATTTATTAGAGACTTCAATTAATTGATAAACAAATTCATCAAGAATACTTTGAAATGAAGTATTATTCTCTAAACACAAGAGATCTTTAGGGGTATTTTTAAAAAAAAAGAAAGAGAATTATTACATGTTAAACTGGTTTGATAATGTTAATCTTATATATACATTTATTGCCTCTCTCTCTATTAAACTCTAACCAAAACTGCAGAGAATGATAAACTCTCTCCATCATAATATGACGGAAATCTCATTAGGAGACATATACCAATTGGCATTAGCTACTCTCGACAAACTATATGAATAATAGAAATTCCTCAGGAATATGATGTCAAAAAAAACCACACTTCACGTATGCTTGTAAAAAACCCTACTTGAAGATTAAATGCAAGAAAACAATAGGATGTTTTTATAAGAAAAAAATCTTTTTTTCCACAAGACAAGGCTAGCAGATTATCAATAACCTCATAGAATGAAAAAGGAGAATTATAAGATTCTTTAATAAAAGAGCATGCGAAGCAAAAAAATATGATCAATGTTATTTTTATGAAAAACTTGGACATTATGCCAATAAATGTCCTAATAAATCTAAAAGAGATATGAAACATTCAAATTTCATTTAAGGATATTTTACCAATCAAGAATGATAAAGATGTTAAGTCTGCGTCTAATGAACAAATAAGTGAAGATGAAGACACCCAATTTGTAGTCCTTTTTTATAAGTCTACTAAAGAAAGTGATTCTTCTATAAGAGAGAAAAATTACATATATATGATAAGAGAGCCTTGCCTAAACATAAACTCCAAGATTACATCATACACTAGGCCATATGTAAAACTTCAACTTCTATTCAAGTACCATCGACCTGTCAGGACTATAGGATTCATGGAAATAGGCTCTTGCAAAAGTGTAGTTAGGCCTCAGATCTTACCCCCTAAAGCATGGCAATCTTATGAAAAATATTTTAATGATGCATATGGTAAATCATTTAAGATAGATCTCACAACCAAAGGGAAACTAGGAATAAAATTTTTCCCAAACTGCATTATATGGACAAATGTTCTTGGAAAAAATCTCCCAAGGCCAGATGTATTAATTGCAATGGACATCTATTGCTAAGCAAAGAAATTACAAATCCTAACACAAGGAATCAAATTTAAATAGTCTTTCCATCTCTACACTAATGTATCCAACATGTTTAGGCTCCAAAAACTCCCTCAAGAATATGAAAGCATAAGAGACCAATTAATGCAACACTGCCCTTGAAGCCATGATTAATTAATCACCAAAATTCTTTATGGTGAAAACCGAAATTCTTCATCCAATTGCAATTTAAAAGAAATGGAGATATTAATCCTACCAAAACCATCCATCCAGACAAGATTCCAAAAGATTTAGCTCTAGCAAGAGAAGAAAGTGTCATCCTTCTATGACAAGGGTTGATTGAACTTATTAAGTTTTACTAGGCTTGTTAAGCATTTTATGTAGAGAAAAGGCCAGAATGCACGCAAGGAAAGAAAAGGTTGATGATCAATTACAAACCATTAAATATTTTTCTCCAAAGTGATGAGTTCCCTCTACCCATGATTAATACACAAATAATATTCCTAAAAGAGGCAAAGGTGTTCTCAAAATTTGACTTCAAAGATGGATTTTGGCATATAAGGATAGAGTCAACAGATAGATATAATATGGCATTTTACATCCTAAATGCCTAATATTAATGGATAGTCATACCCTTCAGACTTAAGGTAGCCCTTTCATTGTTCCAAAAGGCAATGATAAAGATCTATGAGCCCATGCCAAACAATATATTGGTCTATATTGATGATATTTTATTGTTCTAAAAAAATATTGGTAAACATAAGACCTTGCTAGAAAAATTTGCAAATATCACTAAAAAATACAATATAATGCTCTCGGCCCCAAAAAGTTAGCTTAGTTGTACCCAAATAAACTTTTTGGTTATGAAATTCTATATGGACATTATCAACCAAGCCTACACATTGCAAGTGAATTATCTAACTTCCCTAATGAGAAGCACACGAAAAACATATCTAACAATTCTTCGTATCAATTATATTTGAGAATTTATCCCTTATGTTGCTGTCTAAACCAACCAACTATTTAAGTTTTTAAAAAAGAATCATCCACTGTGGGAACATAACAGGCACGAGTAGTACAACATTTAAAGAAGATTGCTTAGCATCCGCCACCACTTAATATTCTTGACAAAGGAGAACAAATCTTATAGATTGGTGCTAATAAAAAATATTGAGGTGCAGTCCTAATAGAAGAAGTGCATATTAAAGATTTTATTGTGGGCATGCTAGTGGCCAATTCAAGGAATTAGAAAAACACAACCATATGATCTACAAAGGGATTCTTGTAATAAAACGAGGGAGAAAAAATTTAGCTTCCACCTCGACCTTTATCATTTTACTATTCAAATGGACAACATATCTTTTCGAAAGGTATTAGACCCTAAGGAAAATACCATACCAAATAGTCAGTTTCATAGGTGGAAAGTCTAGTTTTTTGCTATAAATTCTCAGTTCAACATATAAAGGGGTATCAAAACACCATAGTTGACTACCTCATTCAATTTTAAAGCAACATTCAGCTCCTCACTCCTACTAGAGCTATTCTTTTGATTTTCCCAATGGCTAATCTTTCCAAATTAGAAAAATGAAAAGATTGTTTCCCCTTTATGTAAAAGAACCCACTATCATTGAGGAAATCAATGACCTGGCAAGAAATCTTTTCCATTAGCTTCATCTCTTCTTAGAAAAACAAAATTGTCCTCGCGTCCCTCTTGCTTTGATATGCAAACCCCTTACTAACTATAACATGTTAGCTCAAGGTTTATATTTAACGATTTTGATGGTAACTATATAATATTTCAAATTTCAAATTGAATTTATTTCCTTGTATAGATAACGGTATTTTTTTAAAGGAAATAAAATCATGAAAAATTAGTTCCTTTCTTGCAAGAACCTGCTTAGTAAACTTATCTTATTAACATCTGAGATGATCTTACCTTTTCGAACAATTAGCTCTGAAAATTTTCATTCTAGCAGAGATGATATTGAAAATCCAAAGTCAACTCAGAATTAAGATGAAGCAATGATTAGTTGAAGAAATTGAATATTTAAAGAACAACAACAACACTTGTGAAAAAAATGAGTATACACATACCTTCAAAACATTTGAGCAACATTTATTTTCCTGAGAGTCTTATCATTCTTATTGTACCTCGGAAAGTGAAATCACTCTATCAAGAGAGAAATTGTTGTTTGATAACTTACTTTTGATTTTACATGTTACTCTTTTGTGAGCTTTTAGAAGCTTATTATACACTTCGAGTGTAGAAGGTTAGAGAACTTTGAAAAATATTTACTCGTGAGCTTGAAGAGACTTATCAAATTACTACTCAGTTTTTACACTTAAATTAGATACTTGGAGACTAGACGTACGCTTGGGTTGTAAGCTAATCCAGTATAAATCGACCACTTCCTTCTCTCTCTTCTCATCACTTTTAAAGTTCCACATTATATTATGTGTGTGTGTTTATTTCAGCAAGAGGTTCCTTCACTTTATAATAGGCTCCTTCTATTTTCAACTTGCAAGTGGTTCTTTTCAATTTTAACAGGCAACTTCTGTTTTAAATTGTTTTAAACAAAACGTTTTTTTAGTAAGCTCCTGTTGTTTAACAAGCTTTTTATCGCTTAATAGGCCCCTTCCATTTAAATAGGATCCTATCGCACAACAGACTCCTACTGTTTTAATTATAGAAAGTTCCTATCATTTCTTTTTTAATTGAAAGTAACTTGCAAAATTTTTGACGGCACACATAATTCACCCACCTCTTACGTGTGTTTGCTTTATCATTTGGTATCAAAGCCAAGTTTCATATATATTGTGTTTCACAACACGTAATAGATCATGGCAAACACCTTAAGAAGTTTTGAAGGACAATCCATCTCAAAGCCTCCTTACTTCAATGGACACAACTCTTCCTATTGGAAAGAGAGAATGACAATCTATCTCCAATATGTAGGTATTGAAGTCTGGGAAGCAATCAGAGTTGGAACTACACTTCCTGATTCATGTAACGTAGAAGTATAGACTAATGTTGATAGAAGAAATGCACAACTAAACGTTAAAGCAAAACGTCATCTGATCTATACATTATCTCCAAAAGAATATGAAAAAATATCCCACTACTCTACAACAAATGAAATGCGGGACAAACTATAAGTCTCGTTTGAAGGAACAAACGAGGTAAAGAAGCATATAATATGTCTGCTAGTACATCAAGACCATAGATGAATTCTTCAAACGCTTCAACAACATCATCATAGCCTTAAAAAACTTAGGAAAGATATAACCCAATAATGAGCTCGTAACGAAGATTTTGAGGTCATTACTAAAGGAAAGGTGACAACTCTAGAAACAGTAAAAGATCTAGACACTCTTTCACTTGACTAGCTATGAGGAAATCTGATAATCCATGAAACCGAGCTTAGACAAGATGAAGGATACTCTTGCAGAAAAGGAATGGCACTAAAAGCAACTGAAGAATCAAATGGTAATGAAAGTGACACTGAGTTTGCAAATAGATGGAGATGACGAGTTCAGCCTTATGGTCAGAAAATATGCCCGCTTCTATAAAAAGAAGCTAACAAAGAAAAGACAGGGAAACAAAAAAGATGGAAACAACAGGTTCCTATCAAAAGGCAGCAACAACTATAGTAATATACAAAACAATCAAATCATATGCTATCACTACAAGAAGCCTAGACACACAAAACCATAATTTCCTCTTCTTCAAAAGGACAAGTCAGAGTACAAAAAATCCAAAAAGCATGCGATGACTACAACCTAGTTAAAGGAGGATTCTAAAAACTTTGAAAAAGAAGAGCTAAAAGAAATCAGCAACGTTTGCTTCTTGGTTGAATCAGGAGAAGATGAGGTATCTTATTCTGACTCTGATATTGAAGTTGATGAATTAAAAAATGCATATTATGAATTGAAAGATCAATATAAAAGGTTGACAGTGAAGTATTTCAAAAAAGTTGAGAAATTCAAGAGCAATGATGCATCTCTGAAGAGTAAGATTAAATTATTGGAATATGTAAATGACAATTTGGTGATCAGGAATATGTCTCTTGAAGTTGACTATAAGCAAAAGGTTTCTGAAAAGGAAGTTATGGAAGAAAGAGTAGCTAAGTTGAAAATATGCTACTAAAAAAAATGATTCTGATAAGGTAAGACAATTAGAAGAAAAAGTCACCATCTTAGAACTTCAAAAGAAGAAAAGTGTTGGAAAGATCTTATCTCTAGAAAAAGAACTGAAAATTTTTGTTGATGGAAGGAAGAATCTTGAGTCATTGTTTAGTAGTGGAAAATGCATTTTTGGTAAGACGGAATAGGATACAATAAAAATAACAATATCAGGTCATACAAAAACAACAGGAACCTACTAAGTGGCAAAAATCATAACAACTATCATTCCTCTGTTTTGTGTGATTATTGTGGTAAACATGGTCACATTAATCATTCTTGTAATTTTCGTCAAGATAAACGGAGACAAGGGAGAATTAATGGATAGTTGATAGTGGTTGTTCGAGACACATACAAATGAAATATCACACTTCAACTACATTGAAAGAAAGAACGAAGGTAATGTTATCTTTGCAAATAAAAATAAAGCAAATGTCGCCGGAATTGGTAAAATTGGTTATTCTGACTCTACCTCTATTAATAAAGTTATCTTTGTTGATGGTTTGAAGCATAACCTATTGAGTGTGAGTCAGCTATATGACAAGGGTTACAAAGTCATTTTCTATGTATCTCATTATGAAATTGTCAATATTCATAATAATAATATTATGTTTGTTGATCCTAGAAATTAGAATATATATTGTGCTCAACTAGAAGACATGTCCTTATAAAGTATTAAGTGTTTTGTTTCTCTATAAAAGGACTCGTTTATCTGGTACAGAAGATTTGGACATGCCAACATGAGCATTTTATCAAAATTGTCTACAAATGAGTTAGTAGAAAAACTACCAATCTTAAAGTTCGAAAGCAATAAGGTTTGTGAGGCTTGTTTAAAAGATAAATAAGTCACAAGTAGTTTTCCTCCTAAAAATATTGTGTCTACTAGCCAACCACTTGAACTTGTGCACATGGATTTATTCAGTCCCACTAGGACTCAAAGTTTTAATAGTAAACGTTAGGATTTTTTTCTAGTAGATAATTACTCTAAATTTACATGAGTTTATTTCTTATCAAATAAGGATAATGCTTTTAAAGTGTTTGAAAAGTTTCGCAGAAAAATTCAAATAGAAAAGGGTACTGCATCACTTTAATAGAGCGATCATGGAAGATAATTTAATAATAGAAAGTTTGAAGAATTCTATGATAGCAATGATGTAACTCACAACTTCTCTTATCTAAGAATACCTCAACAAAATGGAGTTATAGAGAGAACGAACAACACTTTGGTTGATATGGCTAGGACTATGATATGTGAAAGTGGACTACCTCATGGATACTGGACATAATCAATATCCAAGACATATTATATACTTAACAGATGTCTCATAAGACCTATTCTGAAAAAGACCCCCTATGAGCTGTGAAAAGGAAGAAAACTAAATGTTGCTTCCTTTCAAGCATTTGGTTACAAGTGTTTTATTCTAAACAATGAAAAAAACCAACCTTAGATGTGAGATTAGAAGAAGCTATCTTTTTGGGCTGCAGTATCGCTAGTAAATGATTCATAGTACATAATAAAAGAACAAAGAAGATAGAAGAATCGATATGTGTGATATTTGATGAAGCACTACTTTTGATAATAGCAACTAACTTAGATGATGAAGAGCATCCATTAGTACCCAAAAATAAATCTGAGAATCACATTACACCTATAATACCTTCAGAATTACAAAATCAAAAAGGCCCCTCTAAAGCTATAATAGAGTAAGCTCCTTCATCTCAGCAGGAGCCGATGCAACAAAAAACATCGAGAGAATAGGGAGGTCTTGATACACATCAATATATTCTGGGAGATCCCTCTAAAAGTATAAGAACAAGATCGTCATTCAAGAACAAATCTGTTGCTCTCATCTTATAAATAAAACCAAAGATCGTTGAAGAGGCCCTTACTAATGAAAACTGGATTTTAGCTATGAAAGACAAATTGAATCAATTTGATAAAAACAAAGTCTAGAATCTAGTACCTCATCCTCAAAATAAGTCAATCATTAGGACTCAGTGGGTATTTCAAAACAAACTTGATGAAAATGGTAAGGTGGTAAGAAATAAAACTAGACTTGTAGCTTAAGGTTACAATGAATAGGAAGGTATTGATTTTGATGAAACTTATACACGTGTTGCTAGATTGGAATAAATTCAAAATTTACTTACCTTTGCATGTTATAAAAACTTCAAGTTGTTCTAAATGGATGTTAAAAGTACATTCTTAAATGATTACAATAACAAAGAAGTATTTATTAAGCAACTCTCAAGTTTTGAAGATGAAAACCATCTAAATTACGTGATGAAGTTAACCAAAGCTCTGTATGGTTTAAAGCAAGCTCCTCAAACATGGTATGAGAGGTTAAGTAACTTTCTGCTTGAGAATCACTTTGAAAGAGGAAAAGTCGATAAAACCTTATTTATTAAAAGAAAAGATAACGATTTACTTGTAGTGCAAATATATATTGATAACATAATATTTGGTACTACTAATTCATCCTTCTATAAAGAATTCTTAACATTAATGCAGGAGGAGTTTGAAATAAGCATGATGGGAGAATTATCATTCTTTCTCGGATTAGAAATCAGACAAACAGAAAAAGGAATTTTCATTAGTCAAAACAAATATACAAAGGAACTCATCAAAAAATATCATTTTGATAATGCCAAACCGATGGTATTCTCATGGACACTAGAACTAAACTTGATAAAGATAAAAAAGATAAAGCTACAGATGAGACAAAGTATAGAGGAATGATTGGATCATTACTACATCTTACAATCTCAAGACTAGATATTATGTTACTATATGTCTTTGTGCACGCTTTCAATCAAATCCAAAGAAAGCCACCCTGAAGTAGTCGAAAGAATCTTTCAATATCTCTAAAAAATTATGGATTTTGGACTATGATATCTAAAAATTAATTCATTTGACATAGTGGGCTATTGTGATGTAGATTATGTAGCTGATAAAGTTGATCGAAAAAGCATAAGTGGTCACTATCAATTTCTTAGAGGATGTCTAGTATCTTAGTCCTGTAAGAAGTAAAATTACACAACCCTTTCAACAACTGAAGCGGAATACATAGCAACTACCAGCTATTGTGCTCAAATCTTAAAGATGAAGCATCAGCTACAGGTTTTTTCCCTCAACTTTTCTCATATTCCTATATTTTGTGAAAATATTAGTGCTATAAATCTTTCTAAAAATCCTGTACATCATTATGGGACGAAGCATATAGAAATCAAACATCATTTTCTTAGAGATCATGTTTTAGAAGGAACACACTAATCTTTTGCATGTTAATGCTAAGAAACAAGTAGTTAACATTTTTACCTTGCCACTCTATGAAGATAGATTTTGCATATGAAGAAAAGACCTTAGTATGTGCAAACTCTCTGATATTATTTCTACATGAATATTCTCTACTACTTGTCTTTGCATTTCATTTAGCAGGCTTCTTTTATTCTGATTCCTTAGAAACTCTCTTTTAGTTTAGTAGGCTCCTTAGAGTTTAGAAGGCTCCTCTTCTTTGTAGAAGACCTCTCTCGAGTTGGTATTTTAAGTGATATGTGTCTTAAAAATAGGGAGTCATTTATGACATCGTTTAAGCTTTTTCAAAAACGTGGGCACATTTTGACAACTCTACGTACGCTTTTGTCAGAAGAAACGCAACCAACTATGCTTCCTTTTTTGGCCTGTACGTTTACTCAACCTTTCACGTGATCAACTCTCAGGAATCACTTAGTATACCCTAAGCAAACTTCTCTCATTTTTTCATCTCTATCATTCTCATCTGTGCTGCTTATTCTCTCTGCACCCTAATTCTATGAATTCTTATTGTATAAACTCACCTATAATGGAAAGAACAAAATCAAAAGGACGAAAGAAAACCCCAACTTCTTCTATTAACCATGATGAAGCTCATATTACTGAACCTTAAGAGAAGAAAGTGCCTGAAGTGCATTGGATTATGAATAAAAATGATTTGGATGAAGAATCTACTTGGTTAATTAGACAACCACGGACCAAAGAAAGTGTTGCAAATCAAGATGAGAAAAGTTGTAAACAGAAAGAAACCATAGATGCTGAAAAGAAAGAGGAAGAAGAAGACAGAAAAAAGAAAAAGGGGAGAAATAAAGAAAGGTGAAGCACCTATAACTAAAGATACTATTAAGGACCCTATTAAAAGAAAAGAGATGCCTCAAGAAGAGATATTTTCCAAAGAAAAAGGGCAAAGGACATAAAGATAGCTGCACATAAGTAAGGAAAGACATCAATACCACCAAAAATGTTTGAATCAATAGAAGTTGAAGTCCACTGTAAAATCACAATACAAGAAAGGAAAGGTGGTTGTTAGGCAGATCTTGCCTCCTATGATGTTCAATGATATAGGTATTCCCATCACTCCTTATTTTCTTGATGTTAGTTAGGATAATTTCTTAAACTTAGTTGAAACTATGTGTGATGAACTGGTCAAATGTTTTTACACATATATGAGAAAAGAAGAAACTGATGGGAAGATGGCAGTCATCTCTTAGGTATGCGATTATGAGATTTTGATCACAGAGGAAATCTTAGGAAACATTCTATGTGTAATTTCTGAAGGTAGGATAAATCTTCCTTGTCATAAGTGGGACATTGCTGACATTGATCTGGGAGAAGTAGTAAACTTCATTTGTATGAATACTGAAAATGCCTATGAAGGGAGACCTTGGTGCAGACACTTAGACCTTCTACCAAGATGCCTTGCATTCATTTCGACTACCTCCATTTTTCCAATAAGTAGTTCAGTAGAGAGGTGTAGTCTCCTAGACACATATGTGGTTTACAACTTATTAAAGGATAATAAGATGAATCTCCGGGCAATGATCCTGAAGTTCATGGTAGATAAGGGAAGTCACAAGAACACAACCGGTGGTCTACCTTATAGAATGTTGTTGACTAAAATTTTTGCATATTTTGGAGTGTCATTTAATAACCTGAATTGGTATGAACTAGAAAAGTTTCATTCTTCCGTTCCTTACCAATTTGGTTACCAGACGAAGAACAACATGTGGGTTGAAAAGAAGTCAGAAAGAGCTGCAGGTATCTTGAGTCCAACCCTATAAAAGTTAGCCTCTGTTTCACTCCAAAGCATGAGTGACTTGATCTTGCAACAACTGAAGGACATTCACTCTAACCAAGATCAAATGCGCGAAAAAATTGACAACATTCAAAGCCAAGTTCTAGATTTGCAAATTTTCCTTAGGAAAACTCTTTACTGACTGTGTGAATTCATTTTTTTCTCCTTATATTTCATTATGTTTTATTTCACTTCTTCCCTATACTTTTATTATTTTTGATAATGACAAAGGGGAAGAGTTTATGTTGATATACTTTTTGCATGTTTCTGTATATATGATGATATATTTCTCAATGTTGCTCAATGCATATTTTTTAATATTGCCTCGATTATATATGTCATTGATTCTATTATTGAACTTGTGAAAATCTGTGATATATAAATGATAGGTTCCTTTCTTAAGATATAGGTCCCTTCCAATTATGTCTGAACATATAGAAGTCATAGTTATCTTTTGAAATCATCTATTACCTCTTTGAATTTTGAAAAATATATCTATTGGAAAAAATATATCTATTATTGCTTGTCATCATCAAAACGGAGAGATTGTTAGCTCAAGGTTTATATTTAACAATTTTGATAATAACTATGTAATATTTTAAAATTCAAATTGGATTTATTTCCTTGTATAAATAACAATATTTTTTAAAGGAAATAAATTCATGGGAAATTTCTTTCTTTCTTACAAGAATCTTCTTAGTAAACTTTCCTTATTAAAATCTAGGAGGATCTTACCTTTTTGAACAATTAGCTCTAGAAATTTTTGTTCTAGTAGAGATGATGTTGAAAATCCAAAATCAACTCAAAATTAAGATGAAGTAACGACTAGTTGAAGAAATTGACTATTTAAAGAAGAGCAACAACACTTGTGAAAAACATGATCATACACTGACTTTCGAAACATTTGAATAACATCTATTTTCTTGAGAGTCATATCATTCTTATTGCGCCTTAGAAAGTGAAATCACTCTATCAAGAGATAAATTGTTATTTGAGAACTTACTTTTGATTTTACATTTTACTCTTCTATGAGCTTTTAGAAGTTTGTTTTACACTTTGAGTGTGGAAGGTTGGAGAACCTTGAAAAATATATACTCGTGAGCTTGAAAAGGGTCGTCAAATTACTACTTAGTTTTTATAGTGAAACACTCAAGTTGAATACTTAGAGACTGAACGTAGACTTGAATTGTAAGTTGAACCAGTATAAATCGACTACAACTTTCTCTCTCCTCTTAACTTTTAAAATTTTGCATTATATTATGTATGTGTGTGTGTGTGTGTATTTATTTTAGCAAGAGGCTCATTCACTTTATAACAGGCTCCTTCTATTTTCAACTTGCAAGAGATTCTTTTTAGTTTTAACAGGCACCTTTTATTTAAAATTGTCTTTAACATAACTTTTCGTTTAGTGGGCTCTTGTCATTTAACAAGCTTTTTATTGCTTAATAGGCTTCTTCTGTTTAAATAGGATCTATCACAGAATAGGCTCCTATTGTTTTAATTATAGACAAACTCCTGTTTTAATATGAGAGACCTTATTCGTCTTTCCTCTTCTCTTTTATAAAAAGAAGTCTCTTTAACAAGATCGAGAACCTTGTTTAAATAACTCACTTCCTTAATGATACAGTAGTCCATGATACTTAGATGCCATTGCTTAGTCCTTATAATCTTTATCATTGAACTTAATCTTTTAATAAGAGTATTTGATCTTTAATATCTACCTAGAGATCACGATCAAAAGAGATAATTCAAAGTTCCAAGTTAGATTAGTGTGCCCTTCCTACTACTTTGGCAAAACAATATGTTATTTTGGAATTTCCTCCTAAATTAATTCCCTTCTGGCAGGAAGAAGTGTACACTCATCTCCTTGTAGGAGCGATTATACTAATTTTAACTCTCCATGATAAAAAAAAGTAGTCCACTTACTGCTCGAATACCCTTGTTGAATATAACATATACAAAGTGTTCTAATGCTCTTATTGAGACTCTCTTCGTCACCCTTAACAATGAAAGTGTCATATTGATAATAGTGCCCGACTTCAACATTAAATTAAATGATCCAACTCTATCTCCCCGGTTGAAAGTTAAAATCAAGATTATAAGCGCTAAACAAGATCCCATAACTACTATGGTTTCCTTACAACACCAAATTATTTATTATCTGCAAACCATGTTCAAGATTTGCACTTCTTAAACTCTACCAATGATACTTTATGTATAGTGGCAGGCATATCTCATAGAGATGTTACTTTTATCCAGATCCCCAGACAATTGCCCAGAGAAAAGGTAGAGGAAGTCATAGCTCTAAAGTGAATAACCAATTATGAGAGGGAATTTCATTCCCATCATCACCACTCTATCCATACTGTTACTCAACCACTCCTTAAATGACTTAAGGATGGCTTTCTCAAATCAATTTATAAAAGGCCTAGGCAATAAAATACTCAATCTACTAGATAAATTTTGATGATCTCTCCAATATTTTCACATGAAGAAACCATGTTGGAACCCCTCCCTAGTGCGACACGTGTCCGACGTCTCGCGTGACATCTGGACGCACATCTCACGAGGAAAGGA
>JANZLD010000006.1:10651118-10662198 GCA_026413575.1 Erythroxylum carthagenense | reverse complement strand
GTTGACCTTGCATCATAATGTTGGTACTAAAAGAAGTTTTATAAATGAAACTTCAGCTTACTTGTGGCATCAACGTTTGGGTCATATATTGAAAGATAGAATGATCAGATTAGTAAAAAATGAAATTCTTCTAGAATTAGATTTTACTGATCTTGGAATTTTTATGAATTGTATTAAGGAAAAACATATAAAACACACAATTAAGAAAGAAGCCACAAGAGGTACACAACTCCTTGAAATTATACACACTGATATATATGGGCCTTTTAATATTCCATTATTTAATGGTGAAAAGTTTTTCATCACTTTCATTAACAATTTTTCACGTTATGGATATATTTATTTGCTTCATGAAAAATCTCAGTTAGTAAATGCTTTAGAAGTATTTATAATGAGGTAGAAAGGCAATTAGATAGAAAAGTGAAAATTGTTCGATATGATAAAAGTGGTGAATATTATGGAAGATACAGTGAAAGTGGACAATGTCCTGGCCCATTTGCTAAATTTCTTAAAAAGCATAGTATATGTGCTCAATACACAATGCCAGGTACACCACAACAAAATGATGTAGCAGAAAGGCGCAATCGTACCTTGATGGATATGGTTAGGAGTATGATGAGTCATTGTTCTCTACCATCATCATTGTGGATGTAAGCATTAAAAACTGTCATGTATTTATTAAATAGGGTTCCTAGTAAAGCAGTTTCGAAGACACCTTTTGAATTGTGGACAGGTAGGAAACCTAGTTTAAGACACCTATATACTTAGGGTTGTCTGGCGGAAGTATGGATATACAATCCACATGAAAGGAAATTGGATTAAAAAACAACTAGTGGTTTTTTCATTGGTTATCCATAAAAGTCTAAAGGGTATATATTTTATTGTCCTAATCACAATACAAGAATTGTTGAAACTGGAAATGCTAGATTTATCAAAAATGGAGAAATTAGTGAGAGTTCAGAGTCATGGAAAGTGAATATCCAAGAAGTTAAAACACAAGTTTTCTTGCCTATAACTTCTTTTCAAATGTTTGTTCCCAGAGTTGTTGAAAATTTTAACAACTTACAAGAATAACAAATACATGATTAAGAGCCACAAATCCATGACCAAGCTCTAAACAATGAAGTCACCGTTAATGAACCTATTGTAAATGAGCCACATGAAGTTGCATTAAGAAGATCTCAAAGACAAAAGAGGTCAACAATTTTAGATGATTATGTAGTTTATTTACAAGAAGTAGAAGGTGATTTAGGTATTGATAACGATCCAGTTTTGTTTTCACAAGTCATTGAAAGTGAAAATTCTAATAAATGATTAAACGTCATGAAAGAAGAGTTAAAATCTATGGATGACAATCAAGTTTAGGATCATGTTGAATTACCAAAAGGTTGAAAAAGAGTCAGATGTAAATGGGTCTTCAAGACCAAACGTGACTCTAATGATAATACTGAGAGATATAAAGCTAGACTTGTCACAAAAGGTTATACTCAAAAGAATGGTGTTGATTATGATGAGACATTTTCTCATGTTTCTAAAAAGGATTCATTTAGAATTATTATGGAAATGGTAGCTCATTATGATTTAGAGCTCCATCAGATGGATGTGAAAACTGCCTTTCTGAATGGAAATTTAGAGGAGGAAATATATATGAATCAACCTGAGGGTTTCTTAATTGAATGAAAACAAAACGTTGTGTGTAAACTTAAGAAATCAATATATGGACTTAAGCAAGCCTCCCGACAAAGGTATCTCAAATTTAATGATACCATTACTTCTTTCGGTTTTAAAGAAAACACTGTTGATCGATGTATATATCTGAAGATTGGTGGGAGTAAATTTATATTTCTATTCCTATATGTTGATGATATCTTACTAGCTGCTAATAATCTTGAATTGTTACATGAGACTAAGACATTTCTCTCTAAAAATTTCAAAATGAAAGATATGAGTGAGGCAACTTATGTGATAGGAATTGAAACATTCTGTAATCGATCATAAGGAATGTTAGGGCTGTCTCAGAAAGCATATATCAAAAGATTTTAGAGAGATTCAATATGGACAAATGCTCTACAAGTGTTGTTCCACTTCAAAAAGAAGACAAATTTATTCTTAAGCAATGCCTAAAAAATGAATTGGAACACAGAAATGAAAAGAATTCCTTATGCATCTATTGTTGGGAGTTTAATGTATGCTCAAACCTGTACTAGGCCAGACATCAATTTTGTTGTTAGAATGCTAGGCAGATCCCAGAGTAATCCTGGATTAGAATATTGGAAAGCTACAAAGAAAGTTTTAAGATACTTACAAAGAATAAAAGATCTTATGCTCACTTATAGAAGATCCAATCATCTTGAAGTGATTGGATATTTAGATTCAGACTATGCTGGTTGTGTTGGCACAAGAAAATCAACATTTGGCTATTTGTTTCTTCTAAGTGGAGGAGCAATTTCGTAAAAGAGTGTGAAACAATCTATCATTGCTGCATCCACTATGGAAGCTGAGTTTATGACATGCTTTGAAGCCACGGTTCATGGTTTATGGCTGCAAAACTTTATTTTAGGACTTGAAATTGTCGATAGTATTGCCAAGCCGTTGAAAATTTATTGTGATAATTCTGTAGCAGTCTTCTTTTGGAAAAACGATAAGCATTCAAAGGGTGCTAAATATATGGAAATCAAATACTTTGCCGTTAAAGAAGAAGTTCATAAATAAAGAATGTCAATCGAACATATTAGCACTAATTTTATGATAGCAGATCCATTAAAAAAAGGATTGCCACCGAAGAGATTTAATGAACATGTCGAAAGAATGGGCATCATTCGGTACCATGATTGAACAACATATTATTATTTATGTATTTCATGTGTTTGATACTCTGAGCTCATTTATATATATTGTTTCTGATATTGGATCCTGTTATTTATTGTTAGTATATATACATGAATGGTTATATGAATATTAATAGGATTTGTCTTTTATAAAGATATTATTGTTGAATCATTAAGATATATCTCATAATAGATCATATTAAATTATGAACTAGTTTTGTCATGCATAGAAGGAAGTATGTCACATTAAAAGTTATACAATCGCTATAATCCTTTCTAGTTTTATGTGAAAACTTATTATATTCTAAAATCCTGCAATTTATCATATAAGAAAGAATTAACAAAGTAGTGCCCACGACCAGCACTAATTGTGGTCTATTTTGTTTTTTCTCCATAAACTACTCGTCAAATCACGTAGTTAAAATGCTATGTGTTGTATTATGACGCCCTTAACGCTCATTTTGCGCTGCAATCTTATTCCTGCTTTGGACCGGGGAAAAAATCATTATCAAGTGGATAAAAAACTAATTGAAAGCAAGTGACTTTGACATGTCAGGTTTCAACTTTCAATTTAGATCCTTCTCTTCCAAGTGGCTCTGCACAGGATACTATAACGTTATATACTTTCGCTGGTTTTTCAGTCCCACTTAAAAACTCTTAATATGATTGTTAAGTTGCAACTTGGTAGAGCTTATCGTAGCAATTCACTGAGAGTGCGACAACCCAACCCACTAGCTATACTTTTAGAAGTCATGATTTGGGAAACCATGTAGTTTAACTCGAAACAATTTTCTGTTCATTGTGATGACATAATGTACATGTTTGCTTGCTCCTCTAGGAGTCAATTTATCTTCTGATCATTAGAATGTCTTGTGTTCCGATGACCCTTAGCTACAGCAGGATTGCTTTACAAATTTAATCAAAGGCGGTTGGTTGCTACACGCTTATGTGGAATAAACTAATCTTCAACCGCTCACTAATCTATTTCCCTGTCGATGCCAACAGTTGAAGTTGGTGTCTGAAGATCAAAATTTTGAAGTTGCCTGCTTACCACAATTGTGAAATCATTCTCAGTCAACGCCTTGAACTGGGGCCGAGAGCTTCAGCTCATGCGCTGCTTGAAAGAAGTCTGCGGCTTGCTGTAATGAGCCTTCCTCCTTTGAAATCAAACCAAGATTGAACCATGCCTCATGATTTGTGGGTTCCAATCGCAAGGCATTCAGCAGGAAGCTTCTTGAAATTGGATACGACTGGCTACCAAATTTCATCAGAACTACTGCTGTTGAGACGATACTTGGTACAAAGTCAGGGTCAACTGACAGAGAGATTGAGAAGGAAACAAGGGCTTCTCTGTAATGCAATTGTGCTTCAAAAAACATTCCTGCTAAAACGATTATGGATGAGCATTTAAAATAGATGCAAAACAGGTGGCCATGTAATGGAGCAGTTTTCCTACCTGTGATATGCCAAGTTCTGGGAGAATGGAATTCCATTAGCTTGGCTTTGTCAACACAAATTTTGGCATCCTGCCACAATCCAAGTCTTGTATATATAGCAGCCAAATCTTGCCACGCAGACAGTTCCAAATTTCTTTCAATTACTGCCTACAAAGAAATTGGAAATCAGCAAACCTATCTCAACATGTGAATGTTTACCTATCACTTGGAGAACGTTTAGGAGCACTTGAGAAAGAAGCAGTCCATACAGTGAAATTATAATATGAATTAAAAGACACCCGAAACTAAGGTATATTATACAAATTTGTAGACCTCTCCATGTGATCAAGAGGAGTAATTGAATAGCAACGAGACCAGATACCCATTTCCAAAGTGTTACAGTTGGTAAAAGATGTGGTGGTTATCCAAATATTATTGGTAATAACCAATAAAAACAATTAATGTTCCTTACAAATGCCAATATCTAATATCAGAGCTGATATTATGTAATTTCATCATTGCAGATCAGGGTGGAGGACTATATCAGAAGTACCTGAGACTCGTATATTCGTGCTTGATCAGAACTCTTCGCTTGGAGATCTCTATGAGCTTGAATCAGAGAAAGCAAAATCCTATAAGTTTCTATTGCTTGCTTGGGATGCTCCTGAGCAATCTGAAGCACTGCTTTCAATCTAAGAAGTTCAAATTGATCCATCCTCCCTGCTTCATCCAATGCAAACCCAACAACTTTTTCAGCATCTCTGAACCGCTGCTGTGCAGAAACTACAAGAGCTAACAGCCTCCAACCTTTCACCGAGTTTCCAACCACCATTTCAGCATACATCATCGCATTATTCAAAGCTGCATCAAGATTTCTTTGCACTGTGTTTTCCAGACCAAGATTAAACAGCACCTCTGGATCCTCTTTACTATTTAGGGCAGCATTGTTTAAAAATCTCAGAGACTCTTTCTGCAAAATACTCCTTTCCGAATCAGACAATGAAATCCTTGCCGCATTTCCATAACAAACACCAAGGAACTTATGGGCTTGATCAATAAAATGTCGGCCCTGATGATCAGCACAATTAATCACCTTACGAGCAAAATCAATGCCCTGATGAGCATGTTTTGGATCTTGGGAACACAACTTTGCTCCCAACAGGAATGAAGCGACATGAGGCTTATGCTTTGATTCTGAGGAACCTGAAACCTGTTGCAAGAGGTTCAAAGCTACTTCATTATGACCTCCTGCACTGTAACAAAGAGCAAGAAGGTACCATCTCTCTGCTCTGGTGTATACACCTGGGCGGGCCTGCTCCACATGCTCTGCTAACAACTCATATTGCCCAGTAACTGAGAGTGCATAAATGAGAAGATCCATGATTTCTTCATCCTTTTTGATTTCCCCTTTGGCCACCTTACTCATGAGTATTAACAACAAAAGAATTGCTTCCTCGATATTACTTTGTGGGGTAACTGGACCATATACTTGCAACGGGGGAGGAATCTTTGCTTCAACAGCACCATAAAGTAACATAGATGCTAAATCCTTTTGTATTGCAGCCAATCTTTGTGGAGACAAATTCCAAGGTTTAACCAGAGCTTGCCGATATGCGGTAATAGCTTCATCAAGCAAACCTGCTTCTTTCCACAGAATTGGCAATAACAAAAGTGCTTTATGAAACATCTCCTCCAATTTACAGTCCTCACTAATCCCCTCAGTTATACCATTTGGAAGTGCCGATTCAACTACATCCAAGATAATTCTGCACTCCTTTGCCGCCTCTAACATACATGGTATGGCATAAATATCAAAATTCAATTTTGTGAAAGCAAAAATGAACAAGCAAAGCTACGTATCTGTCAGTCAGTTTGGAAAAAATAGCTAACAAATTCTGAAATTCCCAAATTTGTACCTCTGCAACGCCCAAGTTCCTTGAGGGATTTCGCTTTAAGTAAGATTGCTTCAAGAAGTAGACTCACGGAATGCATAGACATGACACTCTGAGGTACTATATCAGCTTTGGAACGTAGCTTTCTAGGCCTAGTTCTTTCAGTGATTGCCTTGATCATTTTCTGAGTTAAGCCTCTAATGTCAATACCTTGAAATACGTGAAGAGAAGCATCGAAGTTGCCTTTCTGGTATTCAAGTCTCCCAAGCAATGCCCTCGCTTCCTGCATCTCATTTTAAGCATATAGACAATTGAACTGAAAATTTTCATTTGCAAACTGAACAAGTAAGAATCTGAAAAGTGGGGATCAAACCACCTCATAATTCAATGACAGAGCTTCCTTGAGAGTGGATTCAGCTTCATCCACTCGAATATCCTCAAGTTTAGCCTCCCATTCACCAGTGGCCCTGGATGAAATGCCACTCGCGGAGAAATCCCTTGTGGCCAGTGACTCCGGCGACTGCGGTGGCTCCTCAAATTTAAATTGTTCCCCTGAACAAGCGCACAACATCTCTTCTACAACAAATCACCAACAAAACTCGGATCTACTTCAGAGGAGTGACTGAGACAATGTCAAAACCTGCAACTCATTTTTCTTATTCCTCAGCGTATACCTGGAAATGGACAATGTCAAAATATAAATCAAATCGCCACAGTCAAGAACAAGTAGATACTATTAAGATTTGGCACCTAAATCTATCAGTAAACCGTTTCCATGATGTTTCTAACACAAAACTATCTGAAGTCATAGCCCATTGCAAGACCTATGAAGCTAAAAATTTACTACTAATTATGGTATGAGCTATAAAAACACCATCCCTTAACATTGTTTGATCAGCATACAACAGCTGATAGAACGACCGGAATGACCCAATAGAAGAAGCTAACCTTGAAAACTAGAGAATGCCATAAGAAGTTGGGGAGAATACTAAAAATAAAGAGCAAAGCTGAAAGGACAAAGAGATGTTTGGGAATGGACGATTAAGAAGAAGACAAGTTGCATAGAAAGAAACGGAACAAAAAATTTCTGGGAGACGAAGAAGAAAACGAGACAAAACTAAGAGAACAGTGCAGAGCTTTGGGCTTACCAAAAGAAAGGAACAAACAAAACCGGGCAGTGCTGTGTTCGGAGGCCATGTGAGATGAAAGCTACTTCTCGTTCTCCATTTACTTTTTCTCGGTTCAGTGAACAAAGAAAACAACTAACTAGAAGCAGGTGGTGACTAAATCAACAAAAACAACACTGTAGATTTACAATGACTAGAGAGCCCTGAGTTCTGAAGGTGATGGGTGAGGCATGGGCAAGGGGGCATATAATATTTCTATATTATATTATAGACAGGAAAGAAAGACGGTTGGTTGCAGCCTTGCATTTGTCACACAGATTATGGAGTGCAGCTCTGACTCTCATCTGGTTTGAATTAATCACAGTAATTCATATCTTCCAATCCTGCTTCCGACTTTCTTTGGCTTTTATTAAGCTTCAACAAACTTTTAGTTAGAATTTACCTTCTGTAAAGAAGTTATGCGGTTTAAGTGAGAATTAATTTAAATTAGATAATTTAAAAATATCTTTTATAATTGAGATTCTTTTAAAATATTTTATAAGTAATTAAAAAAATAATCAAGCAGCTTCATTAGCGGTAGGTCTCAGTTTCTTTTTCTAAGGCCCTAGAATATTGAAATATTTAACATACGCAATCTTATGCTTAATTAAAAGTACCAATTCTTGCTTAACTTTAAATGCACATAAAACACATTCTTTGGGCCAATACTAACCATTATGCATGTGTTGAATTTAGTGGTCCAACAACATGGAATTCTAGTTGTTCCATTATTAATAGGTTTTGTTAAAAGAAGGGAAAGAAAGAAGAAACAAGCGAGTGAGTGAGGGTCGGAAAATGCAGTCAAGTGACTATAAGGAGGGGATGAAGCTAATGGGCTAATTACTCCACGCATTTCAAAAATTTTGGTGGAGCCCGAGTGTCTCTTGAGATTTCTCAAACATGATTTAGCGGGAGACTCCTAGCCATACAAATGTGTTCGCTTTTTCCGCGCTTTTCAAGAACCTTTGCCTTGCCTGCTCCCACGTCTGGTCCGACTCGGCTTCTTTTTTGCTCTTTAACATAAAGTCACTTTGCTATTTGAAATACAAAAGTACAATGCCTTGTGCAATAAATCAGATTATGAAAATGAGGCTATGGGTCTGTCTACTCTGACGGTTAAAATAATAATAAGTTGACCACTGCATGCATGCATGTGATAAGAAAGCACAAGCTTGGCCTTCGGTTGGGTTTTGAACTGAATCATTGGAATTATTATGAGGTAAATAAAATTACATTGGGGAAGATACCCAAAGTGGAGACAGACAGGTGCATGCAGATGCAGGTGTAGTCCACAAAATAACAAAGAAATCACGTGTGCTCGTGTTTGTTCCTCAGATATTTACAACACACCAGCTTAAAAATACCCTTACTAAAGCAGGGTACTCCGTCCATCCGAGGGAGAGATACGGGAGATGTCTAATCGTTTGAGGTCATTTCTTGTGTGTGCATTTAAATTTTCACTGCTGACGCGTCTGACAAAATTTCTCCATTGCTTCGTACCCTTGACAGCTTCGTCCTCCAGGGAGCCCCACTGCTCTGCCTCCTACCAACTCGCATCACACATCTCATCTTCAAAACCATCAATCTTGATTTTTCCCTCTGATGCAATTTCATTTCAGGGCTTATAATTTTAATTCAAAATGGTATTATTCCAATTCCCACTTCTCACACAATTATAAATACATTTTACAATAATTCTTCAAAATTAGATTTATTAACCTTATTCTAATAATTGAAATTGTACAGATAATGACTATACCTGAATTCTAATAATCATGATGCCAAAATCAGCCATTTTAGAATCTGAAGAAGTTCATGTAGCAACAAAAAAAAAAAAGCCCTTTAATTTCCACAATTGGGCCTACTACATTGAACGATGGACCAAATCCGTTGACCATCTTCCCTTCCTCTTTTGAACCTAAGACTAAGGGTGTGTTTGTTTAGTGAGCTTGAAAAAATATTTGAGTATGGAATGAAAAGGATTGTTCGGTAAGATTCTATCATTGAATAGGTAATGTTTTCATTCCTAAGTTTAAGGTAATGCTCCATTCCTCTCATAATCGAGAGAAATAGGAGTCATTACTTTGTTAATTTGGCATGCGTTCTGGCGCCATAATGTTTACTCCTCCGAACTCACTCTCTTTGTAACGTCCTCTTAACCTATAATCGTCTACCCTGGCAAATCTCTCCACAAACTATCCCTATAGCCCACCATGGACACACCCGAAACCAAGAATAGCACTGGTAATATTCTTCCTTTCTTTCTTCTTCAATTTTGTTTTTGTTGATATAGCATATTTCTACTGGATTTCTTTTTTACTGGGTTAAAATTTACTTTCTTTCGTCAATCTCTATCAATGTCATTCCTCCTCCATTTCATTTCTTGTTCTGGGTATTGAGAAAAATTTTAATACATTCATTAGAATTTGTTTTGAGATTCTAAGCATGTCTGATTTTTCTTTATACTGTTGCTTTTATTTTTATCAGGATATTGCTTGAACATTAGCCATGGAGGAAGCAGGAGATGCAACCTAGGTTTCTAAACTGCGTTCTACTCTTGAGTTTGTTGATCATAAGAGAAGAAAGGTAATTTTCCTTACTAGTATGTTTTCCCTCTGCTCTTGAGTTTGTTATAGATGCCCCGTTTGTTATAAGGAATCAATTTTCCAATCAATATGTCATGGTAGTTATTTGTGCTTCATCGTGAAACACTAGAATGATTTATTTTGTGGCTAATTTATAAACTCTAAAGTTGAGGTCTTTAAGGATAGTAGTCGAAGATTGCGATGCTGATGTATGCCAAAGAGGATTGCCTGATGGAATGAATTCATATACAGTAATTGGCTGTTTATGGTAGCCATTGCTCTTGCTTCCACTAACCTGCAACTTACAATCATAAGTATTATCAGAAACAGAGTCACATATCTTTGATTTTCCATCAGATATATATAAAATATTTATACAACAATATGCTCTATCTCTATACTGAAATTCTAGTATAGAGAAAATAGGGTAATAGAAGAAAAGTGTTGTGTTTTATGGTTCTGGTAAGGTGCCCTTTGCATATATAGAGACCAGGGAGAGGGGTGTGAATCTGAATGGAACATCGTCGGTCAAGATATTACTAAAATTGTGATAACTTCTTTTATATAAATTTCTATAGTATATATATATATATATTATAGGTCCTAAGAATAAAGGTTCTGTTGTTGCTTGTGATGCTGCTTACTTAGGGAGATGCATAAGAATTAGATGCCCCTCATTTTTTTTTAACTTGAAGTCTTGGAATTGCCTAAGTCTAGCACTGATACAAAGAAGCTTAGCTTCAAACATGATGGGTAAACTTTGGAAGATCATAATAGAGATTTGCTTGAAGCACGGGCCAATACAAATTATAGGACATGACTCCATATTGGGCATGTAAAAGATATTGCAGAAAACAGATCACAATAACAAGAAAGAAAGCTAACAGAGAACATGATATATATATATATATATATATATTAGTCCATACTAGGCATATAAAAGGCATTGCAGAAAACAGATTACCATAACAAGAAAGAAAGCCGACAGAGAACATGATATTTATATGTATATATCTATATATGCATATATATATACATATACATATATATATAGATATATGTATAATCAGTCAAACTCTTGTTGACTCCTACATCAGCTATGAGGGAATTACCAGCATTTGAGTTCAAAAGACTTGTACATGGAGTCCCCCTTGGACTCACTGAGAAGCCTTT
>JANZLD010000006.1:10489268-10500569 GCA_026413575.1 Erythroxylum carthagenense | reverse complement strand
AATAACAAGAACGACAACAACCACAACAACAACAATCACAATAATAATAATAATAGTTCAATGTTAAATTTGCTATTAATATGAATGATGTAGCAAGCTACATCATATTAGTATTTTTCATATAATATGTATGAATTTTATTATTTAATACATTAAAAAATCTATAATTATAATATGACATAGATATATAGTAGTTATATACTAAAAATATTAATTTGATGTGACTCTTTATATTAAAAACTTAATATTATGGTGTTTTTAAATATAAACTAATATTATAAAATTAAATAAAGATTAAAAAGTTTAATTAACTCCTTTATTATATTCTTCCAAACTTCACAACATAATTGTATGATAAAAAAACCAACTTTAAAATCATATAGAGCAAAAGTAAAGAATAAAGTGAAGGGTCATACTATCATTAGGCAAACAACTAACTCCAAAAGGTTTTCTTAAAGAGCTTTTAGAAATCAGCTTATTACAGTTAAATAAATTAATCAATAAGTAATTCAATAAACACATTAATAACTTTTTAAAATGGTTAAAAAGTTAACTTTTAATTAATAAGCTAAAAAACAACTTATCCGCTATTCGTCAAAACCTTCCGTAGTCTTCAATAAAGACATAATTTTTGACTTTTGAATTTTTTAGGATGTTTTATCAAATGCACAATATTTTATGTATTAGATGCCCGTTACCCTCTAATTTAAACGAAGTCTAAAGTTGTAATCCATAGTGTCAACATCTATATGCATATATATTAATGTCAAACATGAGCTTGCAGTTTAATACATAGAATTAATAGTCTTTTTCCTCTAATGTTGCCAAATGTTGATATAAATTAGGGTTGTGGACTTAGCATGCCATTGATTGTCAATCCCTTTTCCGTGATTCTACATCCCTTTACAGACTAGACATTTTGGGTATCGCTTTCCATTATTATAAGAAATGGAAGATAAGTTACTGGGTTAAAGGAAAAAGAAAGGACAGAAAAAATATCAGGAACACCACCTTCTTGGATTTAGGATTTCACCGGTCAGAAATTGATTCACCTACGCAACATTAGTTGTGCTAATTGGCATGGACAGAAAGTGCTCCAAATGGCCAGTGAATGTACTGCAAAGATTTGTACATGCGATCAATCATCAATGTGCTAGATTCATCATGAGAGTAATTACAAAAGTTACGAGGTTAAATTTCCAAGTTAATGATGCAGGGATAATAGGGAGGGTATCGCTGACGTCGAAGATGGCACTAAAACGATGACAAAGTTGATCAAACACATTTAAGCAGAGTCAGAATGCAACCATCATTAAAGGGCTGTTCCCAGGAATCATTAGCGTAGCTTTTCTTCTTCTGTGGCTTTCATTTAAGATGAGATGGTCAGACTGTGAAACTGTATAATCCAGAGGAGTTGCATTTAATCATTTCCTTGCATGGACGTCAAGATATCCCATATATGAGAATCCGATTCAATGGCCGTAGCCTTCATTCCTAAAAGATATACCATCTTTTTCTTGTGGCCGCATCGGACTCAATCACTAGTCACAGAATTGAAGCTCTTTGACGGGGATTGGCCATGCCAAGCAAAATTAACGCTCCCTCTCTGGTTGCTTTTTCTTTCAAGCTCTGTAACTTATCCAACATCTATATCGCAGACGTCCTTTCTTGACAAATCTGTGCCCTTAATCATGATCTGGAAAACTAAGTGCGTGTGCTTTAGTTTCTTTCACGTTTTTCATTTATACTATTCTGATAACTACTTTGGAAAATTGGCCTCCGCGACAAATGATAAAAAGAATCATCAAGTGATACCTACAAATGAATAAAGTTGTTAGTCGGCACAACACATTGGGTAGAGGCATGTATCCACCCACAAGTCGTAAAAAAATCGTTCGCCACTGCTTTGTTATGTCAGCTCTTACTAAATCAATACAAACTTAATTTGTATATCGTGTGAAAAAATGAGGAAAAGAAAGGGCAAAAACCCCCATCCTTAAAATGCGGGCACGGTGTTGAACTGAATTGCATTGTTATATATACTGTCATTGCCACCATCAGTTTGGGTGATAGAACCTTAATTAGGAGGGGACCATGGAAAGTGAGCCAAAATATGAGCAGACAAAGGCAACCATCAAAAACAATAGCCAATCCAACTTCGTATGTCGTTTAGAAAGGCTAAGCTGGAACTGTATAGGCATCACACCAAGTCAGATGAAACTTGCGGATAGATAGGTAGGCACTGAGGCATGGGTCCCTTGTGCCCAACATAGGCATTTTGTGCAAAAAATGACAGGAAAGAGGAACACTATGAAAGAGAAAGGATGCCGATGGGTGAGTTATGGTTCCTACAATGTTGTGTAGGGCAGTTTTTGTAGACCCCTTTTAGTTGATTTAATGATTCAATGAGCTTATCTGCTTTGTTTATTGTATACTTTTTCATCTATTCTTTCCTCTGCTATGTTGCTTAGAATCTACTGATATTCTCAACTTTTGTCTAGGTTAGAATGGGATAGCTGAGTAGGAAAAGCTTGAGAAAGATCCACGTACAATACGTTGAATTATTTTGATATGTGACTACCTCCTGTAAATTCGATTAGGTATCACTAAGATGCATCCAATGGAAGTTGAGATGGGGTTTTATACAACGATTCTCGTTGTTAATGGGACTGCGGTAGCTCGTCTTTTCATGTTTAATCAAGAATGAAAAGATTGGACGGTGTGGAAAGAGATTCCACAAACCCCTGGTGACAATCTTCACAACTTTCAGAAATGATGTGATTAAGTAGTGAATCCCACTTGATGCTTTTATCTAATGAATTATTTGATGTTACAACTTCTTTTTACATTGATAACCTTTTTATTTTTATTTTTAAATCAATAAAATTCAATATAGTCATTTTTCATAATTCGTAAACTATATTCTGAATAAATATCCAGTAACTTAAAATTAAATAATAAATTTCAACAAATGAATATTAAAAAGTTCGACATTTTTTATTATGTGATCAACCAACTTTGCAAGTTTTAAATGAATCACAACTGATATTTACTCAGAATCCTTGACTTATTAGAGCTGAGTGAGGGACACTTGAAGTATGTTCCTGTGATATCCACCCCTTCAGGGACTTGAGATTAGAACTTTTGTTTTTGGGGATTGATCATATATATATATATGACTAAGGTGATGTGAAAATTGGAAAAAGCTAAGTGAGTTTAATATCCTCGACCAAATAAAGAGTACTATTTGGTTATCTAGTGTTATTGCATGCCCTAGAGAATTCTGATGAAAGAGCACGGGCATGACTAGATAACCAAATATTATTGAAAGAAAGAAGAGCCAATGTCACAAAGATGAAAAAGGTTTGGCATGTTTCCTTCTTTCTTTCCCGGATTTGATACTCCGCGCCGCCTCTAATTTGTTTAATCTCCATTGTCTTCGTCAATCAAGCTTGTTCCCATAAACTTTTGTGCTTGCTGAACTACTTAATGTATGTTTTTCGCAAGTTGTTCTCAATTGCATCTAAGAACTATCCCAGAATTCTTTGTCGAGAGTGACCAAGCTGGTCCATTTTGAATTTAGCTATATTTCCTCATTTTCAATGTACATGACATGTGCATCTCCTCCAGTAGCATACTTTTTCTCAGATTTCTTTTCCAGCCAATCCCACGAAGTCTTCCATTCTAGAAAGTGAAACATAGAAGATAATGCAGCACGAGAAAGGAAAGTGTTTGTGATGTGGATTTGAAAGGAAAAGAATGTTGTTATATCATATTAATTTCTGGCTTCGCCGTAAGAAAACTAAAGATATACAAGGACACAAGAAGCTCAGTAGGTTCTTCATCTATACGCAGTACTCGATCTCGAATTATGTTAAGCACTGGCTATTAGTTACTGGATCACCATTAGAACATATAACAGCTTTTATATTGGAGTCCAAGTAGTTGCAGAGGGGGAAGAAACTTGGGAAGGAAGAGACCTGGAAGATTATTACTCAGCGAATTTCCATGGAATCATTCGCGTAGAAATCATGTACACATTATCTTCCACCATTCACTCTTCTTTTGACACGTCTCGAACTTTTTATTCGATTCCTAAAGATATAGGTAGACAAATAGCCACGATATTAACCCTTTACAGTTCACGCGTGCTAATGTCATTCCATGTGGGCTCCTTTGATATAATGTGACTTGTGTGTTTTACCTTCCATTGTCTTTGATTTGACACATTCTGGATAAGTTATCAAAAACTTCCTCCCGTCACCAACCAACTCAATTCAACCTTTTCAAAATGGTTTGATGATTTATTTTCTATCATTGGAGTTGTTCTTCTTGCAGCAGCAACAACAACAACAACATCCGAAAGTTGCGCTCGAGCTCCATGAAGCTTGGAAGTCTCCAACATGCGACCTCCGTCTTCATCCTAAACGATGGCGAGAAGCATGAGAAAGAAACAGAAACAGAGTTTGTGGACATCGAGTTAGGGCCACGTTACTTTAAACAATTTTCCTTATACTTTCATATCGTTAAAGTAGAGAACTTCCGTGGCAATCTGATATCTTCCTGATTTACACGCCAGAAAGTGTCGAATCCTGCAAAGAGAAAGAAAAGAAAAAGGTATGCAATAGCTCCAAAAAGAAAACGTAAGTGAAGAATCCAAGCCCTATTATAAGATAGGAGATGGGATTGAAGGACTTGCATTAGATTTTCATGGCACGCGTGTGTACAAATTATTATTAATATCTGTCGTGAAACATTTTAGTGGGGTTTCCATTATGTGTAATCTAGTTCCTGTTGACTACTACGTATCTCTTAGTTACGTCAAGTTATTGCTTGTAGGCCTTGTAAAGTGTCATAACTCATAATCTAATCTAACATCCACTGTTCAAAATAGTAAAACTTCTGTAGTGCACATGCTACTAAACGCTCCGATGTTGATTCGAAAAGGGCATCTAGCATTGGACTTGCATCAATCAGTTAATGGAAAATGGGCTAAATTGATCCATTAGTTTGATTACAGCCGGCCTAAGCTTGAGAGAATGCCATGTTAGTTGGGCTGGACCTTCTTACAGATGGTAGACGGGCTCATTGCAATAGCATCAAGAGAATCTAAAACTCCCATTTATTAAGATTTGTTAATATAAAAGGATCATGACTACGAGCATCTTCAGTGTAAACCTATTATCTACTGTAAAACAGTGCAGTATGATCTCACCCACGTGACTCTCTTCTATTCATAGCAATTAATTAACATAAAGACCAACCCAAAGCATTTAAATTAATCGCAATCTCTGCTTTGATCCATACCCATCAAATCCAAAAGAGCGGAGAAGCGGCCGAATCCCCCATCTCGTGGCCTGCAACGGCGACGTTGGGACCAAAGTATCTTAGCTAGGAGACAAAATCTTCTATTCAATTTTATGATGTCTAGTGAATCTCAACCATTTATTTTTGCAGGATCTGTATTTATTTATATGGGATCCACGTGAGACCTACATAAATAAATGACTGAGATTCACTAGACACAATAAGATATCATAAAATTAAACAGAAGATCTGGACTTGTTAGGAGACAAGATCCTCTGTCCAATTTTATGGCTTCTTATTGTGCCTAGTGAATCTCAACCATTTATTTTTGCGGAATTCGCATTTATTTATACCGGATCTACGTAAGACCCACATAAATAAATGACTGAGATTCACTGAACACAATAAGATACCATAAAATTGAACAGAAGATCTGTACACATGTCTTAGTAAAAAAAAGTGAGTGGGATCCACGCACACTTTTGGGGGTACCTCAATGCCTCATACCTAACCCCACATGCAACCCTTTATCCTATAAGATTGCGACACAACAGCTAATGAGGTTACCAGACTAGGACAATATCGTACGCGGTTTCATTTGATTTCACGCGGAAAGAATAAATTAAAGAAAGTGTACATTGTTTGCGGGATCTTTTTTCTCAGGCAATTAAAGTTCATGACAACACTAGCCTACAAATGCGGTGGTCAGCGACTTGGGTTTGCGGTTTTGAGTTTTGATATGCGTTGGTGTCTTGGAGCTAAGCTTCCCTTGTCTTACAGCTTTCCTTTCTCAAAGGAGAAATACAAGTTGGTAACTACGAGGTCGGCTGAGGTCTTTGTTTGCTTTATAAAGATTAAAGAAGAATAACAAGGGTTTCTCTAGGACAGCGGAATAAAGCTTAGTAGAACATTTTGCTTTGTGTTCTTTCTTCTTTTTCCAGAACCAGTCTACTGTAGTGGTTTTTGGAGGGTGAACGTGTTTTGTGCGTGGAGGAGGTAAGGTTTGAGGTTTAGGTATATTCTGTTTTTTGCTATCAGAAGATAGAAGATAGAAGAAGAAACAAGCAATCTGGGATATTGAAGTTGGGGTGATGGAGCAATATTTAAAAGAGAACTTTGCGGATGTGAAGCCAAAGAACTCATCAGAGGAGGCGTTGCAGAGATGGAGAAATCTCTGTTGGTTGGTCAAGAATCCTAAACGTCGCTTCCGTTTCACTGCTAATCTTTCCAAACGTTTTGAGGCTCAGGCCCTTCGTCGCTCCAATTTGGTCTCTCTCTCTCTCTCTTTCTGTTCTACTTAGATCTTCTGTTTATGCTCTGTTGGAACAAACGTACTAAATCAGGATGCATAGACATATCGAATAAACAACTTTTTTAATCGACTTTCTTCATTTGTTAAGACCGAGTTTTCGATTACTAGATGTGTATTGCTTTTGCATGACGTTGGTTGCCGCTTCTGAAGTTGCAAGTTTTAGTTTCCCAACCATCAAGATTCTTCATCAATGGATTTCTAATATGCCTGTCAATGTTGAAGGGTGTAAAGATTTGGGATGGACTGTGGTTGCCTATTTGGAAATACTGATATGTATGTGGATTTATTAGTATAGTAGATGGTTCTCCAGTGGTGAGGGCCGACTCTTCTTTTGTTGAAGATGGCCCTCATGAAGTTCAGACACAATTTCTTTGACTGCATTGTTACTTACCGTGATGTGGGTGACAGATTAAGATAAATAGTGGGGTAGGCCTGAATGTACTCAGAACATAATAAAGATTATGTTGGAAATGACCCAGATATCATTTTCATGTCTTAACATATTTTTTCCTGACCTACCTTTAAAAATTTTTCCATTGCAGGAGAGCCTTAGACTTGCTTTTTTAGTTACAAAGGCTGCACTCCAATTTATCCAAGGTAAACTAAAATCGTTAGTGTCGTATTGAAGTTCTATTTTCTATTTTGACTTTTCCCCTGCATGTCTATAGGCAGCGACTACAACCCACCCGAGGAGGTCAAGGCAGCTGGTTTTGAAATATGCGCTGAAGAATTGGGATCCATTGTTGAACGATATGATCTTAAGAAACTGAGAATCCATGGTGGGGTTAAGGGTATCTCTGAAAAGCTCTCCACGTCACTCACTGATGGTATTTTTACTTCTGAGAATTTACTGAATAAAAGGAAAGAAATTTATGGAATTAATAAATTCACTGAGAGCCCGCCTCGGGGCTTCTTGATTTTTTTATGGGAAGCCCTACAAGACACCACTCTCATGATACTTGGTATTTGTGCCTTTGTGTCCCTTGTTGTTGGGATTATGATGGAAGGCTGGCCTAAAGGTGCGCATGATGGACTTGGAATTGTTGCAAGTATTCTGCTTGTTGTCTTTGTCACTGCCACGAGTGATTATAGGCAATCTCTGCAGTTCAGAGATTTAGACAGGGAGAAGAAAAAGATAACAGTGCAAGCTACCAGGAATGGTTTGAGACAGAAGATCTCGATATATGATTTACTTCCAGGAGACGTTGTGCATCTTTCTATTGGAGATCAGGTTCCAGCTGATGGTCTATTCATTTCAGGCTTTTCAGTTTTAATAAATGCATCCAGTTTAACAGGAGAGAGTGAGCCTGTCAATGTGAATGCTGCAAGCCCTTTTCTACTCTCTGGGACCAAGGTTCAGGATGGATCATGCAAAATGCTTGTGACAACTGTTGGAATGCGGACTCAATGGGGTAAATTAATGGCTACTCTTAGTGAAGGAGGAGATGACGAGACCCCATTGCAGGTGAAATTGAATGGAGTGGCTAACATCATAGGGAAGATAGGCTTATTTTTTGCTGTAGTAACATTTTCCGTCCTGGTGCAAGGACTATTTGCTCGCAAGCTCCAAGAAGGAACTCACTGGACATGGTCTGGAGATGATGCTAGGGAAATGTTGGAATATTTTGCTGTTGCTGTTACAATTGTTGTTGTTGCAGTTCCTGAGGGACTGCCTTTAGCTGTAACCTTGAGTCTCGCTTTTGCCATGAAAAAAATGATGAAAGACATGGCACTTGTCCGCCATCTTGCTGCTTGTGAGACAATGGGGTCTGCCACGACCATTTGTAGTGACAAAACCGGTACACTAACCACTAACCACATGAGTGTTGTAAAAACATGCATTTGTGGAGAAGTCAAAGAAGTAAGCACCTCTAAGAGCTCTGCAATTCCTGATTCAGCTCTAACAATTCTACTTGAATCATTATTTACCAACACTGGAGGGGAAGTTGTCATTAATAAGGACAACAAAACTGAGATACTTGGAACTCCCACAGAAGCTGCTCTTCTAGAGTTTGGGCTTCAACTGGGCGGAAATTTCCAGGAAGAGCGACAAAAATCAGAAATTGTCAAGGTTGAACCATTCAATTCTACCAAAAAACGAATGGGGGTAGTTCTAAAACTTCCAGGTGGAGGTTTTAGGGCTCATTCTAAGGGTGCTTCTGAGATAATTTTAGCCGCTTGTGACAAATTTATCAACTCAAAAGGCGAGGTTGTTCCCCTCGAGGAATCATCAATCAAGCATTTGAAGGATACTATTGAGCAGTTTGCTAGTGAAGCTCTTCGAACACTTTGCATTGCATTCATGGACGTTGGAACTGATTTCTTTGCTGATAGTGCAATTCCTCATAAAGGGTACACTTGTATAGGTATTGTTGGCATCAAGGATCCAGTACGCCCTGGTGTCAAGGAATCTGTTGCAATCTGTAGATCAGCTGGTATTATTGTCAGGATGGTTACTGGAGACAACATAACCACTGCAAAGGCCATTGCCAGAGAATGTGGAATATTGACAGACAAGGGCATAGCAATTGAAGGACCTGATTTCAGGGAAAAGAGTGATGAGGAGTTGCGAGAACTTGTTCCCAAACTTCAGGTCAGTTAATGTTCCATTGCATTGTGTTGGGATAACTTAGGATGCTGTTGTTGGATTTTTGAAGAACAAAAGAGAAAGAAAGATAATAGAAGCCAAACTTTTTCTAATATTACATTTAAACTCAAAATAATGACAACCTTAAATAAACATAGAAATAAACTAACATTCCTAAATGCTAGCAACTAGGAGAACAACATGGGAATCTAGAAAAGGCCCACTATCCCACAAACTTCACAACTAACTAAGTAGATAAACATGGCCACATAATCAATAAAAATCATAATTTTGAATTAATATTCAACAGCTGTTGCTAGGTATCTTTTCTTATTATAAGATCTAAGCAGGTGATTTTTGTGGTATGCCAATTTATTCATTTGTTTGATGAGAGAGTTCCCCAGTTGTCCTTGAATTGATTTCTATGGAAAGGTACAACATGCTTCTGGCCTGTTTGTTGTGGTGTCCTCCATTTAACTTCTGTTAGAGGCCTTGTGACTCGAGCTCCTTTATGCAAAATTCTTAAAAATGGTTTGTCATAAAAATGGTTTGTTCTTTTAACTTCTAAGAAATCCATGTCGAATATCCTTTTCGACGCCAAAGTTGTAAGACAAGATTTGCATATGATGTTTAATTAAACTTTCTGCATTAACATCAATAATTAAGTTAAAATTTCCAACAATTTTCTTCTCCAAAACATTATAAGTTCAATTCTTCAAAAGATGAGGAATTCGATTTTTTATAATTGTCTAAGATTTGGCTCCGTGTGATTTGTTCATGACTTTCAAATGGTGGAAATGGTATTTGGTTTTTGCAAAAATGTGTAGGTAATGGCTCGTTCATCACCAATGGATAAGCATACCCTTGTGAAACACCTACGTTCAACATTTGGTGAAGTTGTTGCAGTAACTGGTGATGGTACAAATGATGCTCCAGCACTTCATGAAGCAGATATTGGGCTTGCAATGGGAATTGCTGGAACCGAGGTTTGTTGCACCTAATCTATCTGTGTTTCTGGCCACAGTGTTTCAGACAAGGGACTGTTGAGAAGAGCAACATTATAGTAGTTTCCACAACTATTTATTTTACTCATAAGCAGTGCATTTCCATAATAGCACAAGCATTGGCATATTATTCTTTAACATGTAGCTTAAGAAGTGCCTATTGGCACAGTAGTGTTCCAACCTTGTGGTGGTTTTGAAAGCATGTTCTTGGTTTTGCAGGTGGCCAAAGAGAGCGCCGATGTCATAATTCTAGATGATAACTTCTCCACAATTGCAACTGTGGCTAAATGGGGACGTTCAGTTTATATAAACATCCAGAAGTTTGTTCAGTTCCAACTGACAGTCAATGTGGTAGCCCTGGTTGTCAACTTTTCTTCTGCCTGTTTGACAGGTAAGTCGAGCTTGAGTTCATGTTTTCATTTCCTATCATGGCTTGTCCTATTTTCAGGTTGTGACCTGTTTCTCATCTGTTACTGGCACAACATTCTCCCAGGAAATGCTCCCCTGACAGCTGTTCAACTTCTGTGGGTCAACATGATCATGGACACTCTAGGAGCATTGGCATTGGCCACAGAACCTCCTAATGATGATTTGATGAAGAGATCCCCTGTTGGTAGGAAAGGGAACTTCATCAGTAATATCATGTGGAGGAATATTCTTGGTCAGTCTTTCTATCAATTTGTAATCATATGGTATCTTCAGACGAGAGGAAAGGCAGTCTTTAATCTTGATGGCCCAGATTCCGACTTGATTCTAAACACCCTCATTTTCAACTCATTCGTCTTCTGTCAGGTGACATCTTCTCTTTCCCATTTGCTATTACCTAGTTATATGAAAAGGATATGCTAGATATTTTGATCATCAGAATATTACATGATTCCTAGTGCTTTTGTGAGGTCAATTTGTCCGGGACCTCAGAGAATATTATAAATTATTCTAGGAGTATGATATTAGCTTTAGACACTAACAAATAATTCATGAAAGCAATTATTTGTGGATTTTTGCCTGTTTATGTGGGTTCTATAGCTGACTGTAAACTTGTCATCCTCATGCTTCAGGTTTTTAACGAGATAAGCTCCAGAGAGATGGAA
>JANZLD010000006.1:10474868-10489168 GCA_026413575.1 Erythroxylum carthagenense | reverse complement strand
GTACCGACCGATACCGGTACAGTTCCGTTCCAGAGCCTAATCCGGTACCGAGCCCGGTACGGTATTCATAACATTGGGTTCTATAGCTGACTGTAAACTTGTCATCCTCATGCTTCAGGTTTTTAACGAGATAAGCTCCAGAGAGATGGAAAAGATTAATGTGTTCGAAGGAATATTGAAGAATTATGTGTTTGTGGCAGTACTTACTTGCACTGTCGTCTTTCAGATTATAATTGTTGAGTTCCTCGGTGCATTTGCAAACACAACTCCTCTCAGTTTGAAGCAATGGTTTGTTAGCATCTTCCTTGGCTTCCTTGGCATGCCTATTGCAGCTGTTCTAAAGATGATTCCTGTGGGATCAAACTGAAGCCTTTTGTGAAAGTAACAGGTGCATGCTTACTGGTGCATTTCCCACCCACGAGTGTGTGAATGAGTTATTCTATGGAAGTTTCTGACCATGAAAATTGTTTGAACCACTGGCAACTTGAGGGTCAAGATGGCTTCAAATAGTGATAGATGAAATGATGACTAGAAGTAGAAGATTCTTCAAAACTTTGACATTAACTTGTAATTTTCGTTTGGAATATAGGTATCAAAACTGAGACAGGTAGTTTGATATTGAATTTTTTTTTTTCTTTTTGTTCTTCCAAATTTCTAATGCTGTAGCAATAACTTTAGCATGGGAATGGGATATGTGAAAAAACTTTGTGTTGGCCGTTTAAATTTGCTGAAGGGTGAAAAATGCCACCTGAAAAAGAATGGATGAGAGATGATATATGATATATACCTAACAAGACTTAGCCCGAACCTTTTTGTTGGATTCTCACTAATAAAAGCTAATATGCTTAGATTCAAGTTTTAGTCTCTCTCCCCGCGCCTTCATGCTGAGGTTTAGTGCTCAACCATAAAAAGTAGACATCTTTTCTGCACTTTAAATTGGCTCCCCCGAGCCACTGGTGTCGGGAGAAAATGTGTACGGTTGCATTGAAATGTATGACTTCTATGTCAGCTTCATTTGATGCTACATTTTACCATATTGACTGTATAGGAAACAAAGGCTTTAGTACATTTTTCTTACAGCAACCTGCTTGGATGGTTGTGTTTCAGGGTCACAATAAGCCCCAGTTAAAGCGTCAAAAGGTTGTCAACTTATTATTGTACGTCAAAAACGGAAAGGAAGAACGCCTGGAAGCGAATTTGCTGGGTTAAGCCTTTGTAGGGGATTCTTTTACTTTGTTTACTGTCAGACCTCACCTAGGCTATTCTTCGGTAGCTCATCGACGACCATTTCACGTGGCTGTTCCTTAACAGTTTCTGGGTTAAGAAAATACCAAAAGGAGAGCTACTTCCCATTTTCCTTTTCCTTTTCAGAGAAACGACCCAAGTAACACTAGGGGGCCGAGCCTATAACATGTAAGACCTCTGAATAATGAAACAAGTATAGAATGACCATGTTAGGTTAACCAAAACATGTGATATGTGTCAAGATTCCATTTAAGAAGCATATATTTTATCCAGACAAGTTCCTACTATAATTACTAAGAGGCAAAATGGTCACTTTTCCCATTTCGAAGGACACCTTTGTGCACATACCCAAAACCACCTTGACTGAGGGGATTTGCATTTGAGAAGCCATCTGTTGCCATCGCTAATTCCTCATAAGTAAATGTACTCTTTGAGAAACCCAAAGCAATGCCTGGAGAAGTTGGGGGAAGTGGGTATTCAGGCCCTGAATAATTGGAACCGGAGCCACCGCTGCTGCTCACGAAAGGTGGTGGAGGTGGTGGTTGTGGAGACGGGTACCATTCAGGAGGAATTTGCGGTCTCCATGCAAGCAACTGGTGGTCGGGGAATGGGCTTTGGCATTGCTGATATCACATCAGGACGTGAAGGAGCATTTTGTTGCTAATACTGCTGATGCTGTCAGCCACCACCAACATACTATTTGCTAGAAAGTGAGCAGCTAAGCTGAAATCCGCATTAGCAATCAGAAGGGAGCATGTAACTCAATAAAGTCAAAAAATCAAGTTTCAATCCACATGCAGGATCGTTAAAAGTTCAAAAACATTATAGAGTTTACATGTCCTGACTTCACAGTTGAAGCTTATTCTACGTGTTACATACAAACGGAACATAAACTAGAAACGCATCCGCCCAAACAATCATTTTCCAAATCTACAATGTTTCTATTTCAACTGCAGAGTGCTCCCATTCAAGTGACCCCACTTCTAATCAATGAAATCCCACCAAAAAAGACAAATCTAAAAAGCCAAAAATCCAATCCTTTGACTATGAAAAATAAAAGGTTATGGAACTAGATCAATACATGTAACTGGGTCGCGAAAGATCAAATCATTATTAGAGAGGAGGGAGGTGGATGCATTTAGTAGGCAACTTCATTGTCACGTCTGGGTCTCTTGCAAAAAATACACAACAAACTCAGCACCACCAAAATCGCCACTGCCCCATCAGCTATGCTCACTATTACTTCCTGAGATCATCCTGACAATGAATTTGGCAGCAAGTGGTGATTGTGGGACCGAAGTTTTATATGACGAGGACAACGGCGGCAGCAAAGTTCTAGAATTGGGAGCAGGCGGAGTAGTGTTACAGGTCTTATGGGAGAACCAACCTTAAAAGTTACCTTAAAGGGTTGGTTCTCCCACAAGACCTGTAACAATGGGTATCAGAGAACTTGATTTTACCTATAGTTCTTGCTGACTAATAGCCGAGGGGACTAGAGGACAAGAATAGCGTCGACTAGAGGAAGCCTTACGCAACCAGATGCAGGAGCTAGAAATGAGGAATGAAAGAAGCATGCAAGAAATGAAAGAATGGATCAGTTAGTTATTTTAGAAGGATGACAAAGAACATGGAACAAGAATAAATGTGGAATAGAGGGGACTAGAGGTTAGTATCAGAGATGGTTTTTATGGAGGGCACTACTTCGTTCTCACCAGATGTAGCAAAATTGAGTTACCAATGTTTAAAGGAGATAATTTGTGAACGTGGATGTTCAAGTGTAAGTGTGAACAGTTTTTCATCTTAGACTGCATACCCACAAAATTAAAAGTGAGCATGTCTACCATGTATCTAGAAGGGGAGATGTTAGCATGATATGAGCTATACATGCGTAACAGATTAACGAGGGAACTGTCAACTTGGGGGAGTATCTTTTGGCGTTGGAGCAAAGATTTGGAGAAGTGGCTTTTGAAGATCCTATAGGGGAATTAAAGGATTTAAAATAGAAGGGAACAGTGAAAGAATATTGTGTTGAATTTGATATGTTATCTCAATAATTGGTGATGCCTGAATCCTATTTGGTTAGCTTTTTTTTTTTTTGATACTAGGTAAATAGTATATTACACAAAATTATATGTACATAGATCTTTGGGGCATACCCCGATCAAAAGTGTGAACCACAATCTACATCAAGTTCTTCCAATTCTCTAATACAATCGAACAGGCTATAATCAAATTACATCATATTCTCCAATACATCCAAAAAGAGGCTATAACTAAAACATAAATCAAGTTTTCCAATACATATGAGTCATCAAAATGTTATACGATCTGTGGGGTATAGTCTATATAATATTTTATACACAACTATTTTAATTTTGATTACTACGTCTAGGCTTGTAACAAATGCAAACTTTAGTTGTATGATATTCCTAGTCTTCCATACCATGTATATGGTGCTCATAAATGCAAGTCTAGCAGCTTTGCTTCTGAGAACTGCTCCGATATAGTCTTTCCGGATCCATTTGATGGCATTTGTTAGTGACGATATAGTGTGGGTCAATCTTAGCCTTGTCTGAGCAGCCTTCCAAACTTTACCTATAAAAACACACTTGAAAAACAAATGGTCAATAGTTTCTATTTCTACATTACATAAGCCACATGTTCTTTCAATCTCCAGAAATTGTAGATTATCCTTTGTTAGTAGTCTATTCCAAAGACTTAGCCATGTAATGAAGGAGAATTTTGGAGGTATGTATTGCTTCCATATAAAAGTCATCTATGGTCTCCTTGTATGCTTGACTCGCATTAGTTCATAGATTTTCTATGATGAAGGAGTTCCATTTACACATATCTTTCGCATGCCATGGACTACTTCTCTTCGGCCTCCCAATTTGTCTATCAACTTATCCCGAATCCATGTCAGTTTTTTTAATAGTGGTGAGTTACAGCTGCGGGGTACCCAATCTCAAATTGATATGTCCCTAAAAGATTCTTCATGTATCCACCTTACCCATAGTGAGTTAACTTTAGCGTGAATATTCCTTAATACTTTAGCTAACAATGCATTGTTCCATTTCTTACAATTTTTCAATGCTAGACCCCCTTCATCTTTTGGAGTGCATAAATTTTCCCACGTCATTTTAAAGTGCCTTCAACCCTATAATAACAGTCTACAAATGGAGGTTAGTCTGTCCAAGATGGTAGTAGGGATAAGGAATGCTTGGAGCCAAAATGAAAGCACTCATTGGATGACAGAGTTTATAAGCTCAATTATACCAGCATATAAAAGGGAATGGCCCTTCCAAGAGTTGAGATAGCCCTCAACAGATTCAATAAGCACTGAAAATTGGGCCACCGAAACTTTCATAGGTGCCAATGGGGTCCCCAAATAATGGACAGTGGTTGGGTCGGTCGTGCTAGGCCCAAGCGAAGACCTAAACCTAGTAGGTATTTTTCAGATATAAAATCATTATCTCATCATGAGAAAGGTACGATTTTCAAGAACCCTACTATTCTTTATTCACTAGCCGCCAAAACCCTCACAAAAAGACTAACTTGAGTGTCGGAGGGGCCTACCGGCAGTCAACCCCCGGTGTGCCTTCATTATTTTGCAGGAATCTTTCAACCAGAATCAGTCAATCTCATGGATCCAAGCAGCAGCGCCCAGCCCCACCAAAATCCGACTGAACCAGACAGGAAACTCCCCTAAGGGATATTCCACCATCTGCCTTAAGGTCTCCCTCTCATATCCATCTACCCCTACTATGTATATACTGGACTTTACCACATTCACCTTCAATCCTGCCACCTTTTCCAATTCAGCCAGTGCACTTACTAGGATGCTTATAGAAGCTTGATTACCTCTAGAAAATAGCTTAAGGTCATCCGCAAAAGTAAAGTGGGTAATACTGAGAAGTTTGCACTTTGGATGGAAATGGAATTGGGGAGTTGTTGTTTTATTTCTTAACAGTCTTGAGAGATACTCCAGCCCTAGTAGGAATAATGTGGATAACATTGGGTCACCTTGTCTTAGTATCCTTCGGTCTTTGAACATTCCATGCAGTGAACCATTTATTGAGATCGAGTAGGAAGTGGTTTTCACACATTCCATGACCCAACATATGAATTTGGTAGGAAACCCCAAACTTGTCATCATTTCTCAAGAAAATCCCATGCAGCTATATCATATACTTTTGTAATATCTACTTTTATCATACATTTTGGTGATATCCTCTTCCTTGTATAACCTCTTACAAGTTCCTGGGCAAGAAATACATTTTCTAGCATTTTTCTCCCTGATACAAAGGTCGCCTGTGCTAAATCCACTATTTTCCCTACCACCTTCATCATACGCTCATTCAGTATTTTAGTGATCACCTTGTAGACAACATTAGGGCAAGCAATAGATCTAAAGTCTGTTACTTTTGGTGCAGCAGTGGTCTTCGAAATAAGAGTGATAATGGAGTGGTTGATTTGTTTCAACAGTTTGCTAGATGCAAAAAAGTCCTTCACTGCTGCTATTACTTCTGGCCCTATCCTTTCCCAATGCTGTTTAAAGAAGGCAAAAGTGTAGCTATCTGGCCCCGGGCTTTGTCATCTCCTATGTCAAACATGACCCTCTTAATTTCCTCGTCACAGATTGGAGCATCCAATGTTCCCCATGCTTGTTTATCCAGGACCATTCCATTCCTAATAACATCTACATCTAGAATGTGCAGAGGTGATGCTGTTCCTAAGAGGTCCTGGTAAAATTTCAAGCAGCAACTTATGATATGAGCAATTTTGTTATGTTTCCCTCTTTTCCTCACTACTTCATGGAAGTATTTATTGATTTTATCAGCCTATACAAGATGTGTGCATTTGGCTTTTTGTTGGAAAAACATTCTTTCTGCTTCTAGTAGGAAATCGACATGCTTCTTTTTAGTCTTTACCTCTTGGTTCAATTCAAGGTCATCAGGCATGTTTAGGGACACCTTATAAGCTGTTTTAAAAGCGTTTTGTGCATTCCTAACCTTGGCAGAAATATTCCTATATGCCTCGGAGTTCAGAGATTTCAGAGAGTATTTTAGCTCCTTTAGTTTCCTACACAGGGCAAATTAGGTTGTTCCCTCCCCTATCCTTTCCCATCTATTGTTTATAATGTCCTGTATCTGAGGATGTTTCAGTTATATATTGAAGAACTTGAAGGGTTTCTTACCTAGCTGTCCCATTCGTTTGATGTCCACAAGTACTGGGCAGTGATAAGATTTTGCCCTCAATTTCGGGAAGTGTGCAAGGCAATAATACCCTAAAGAGTCCCATGCTTGGTTCAAAAGCATTCTATCAAGTTTAGCCCATAATTGGTTTTTGTTGCAAGTATAAAATTCCCCCTACTTGGAGCATCCTCCAATCCTAATGTCAATTTGAAATCCAGTGGATCTTTAAGTAAGCAGGCTGAAGGAGGCTGACATCCTAGTCCCTCTCTTGCTGCACAAACACAATTAAAATCACCCAATATTATCCAAGGTCTCACTGGATCCATATTTACTCCCTTTAGTTTCTGCCAAAGCTCCTTTCTTTTGGTGACACTATATAGACCATATACAAATGAGATTGAATAGGTGAACTGTGATATGCTATATTGAATTCTAGCATGAATGTACTAGTCTCCAATCTCCAAAACCTGACATTTATAGAAAGTGGGATCCCATATAATACATATTCTGCCTCCAAGGATAGAACCAAAGTTATGACAACATTCCCGTCCTACAAATCTATTTCTCATCATCTTATTTAGGCTATCGATAGATAATTTAGTTTCTAGTAAACAAGAAAACTTACAATTATGTTGTCTCATGATGTTGACAACACTATGATGTCTCGAGGCCTTGTTTAGGCCTCGAACATTCAATGAAAATAACTTCATTTTTCAGCTAGGGGAGCCCTCCCCCTCCTGTTCTCCTTGGATCTTCACTGTTACTTCTACGTACTTCCTCCCTATTACTGCCCACCTGCTTGGTATTCCTTTTCTCACTTCCTACCCTATTTGTTTGTGTTATGACTGCCTTTCCTTTGTTTAGATTCCTATAATTTTGTACTTTCTGCAATGCCCCCTCATTCCCATTTCTGGAGACCATCCGAGATTGACCCTTTTGTTCCCTTAATTCAATGATCTCTTCCCTATTTCCCCTTCCATTAATACAAGTTTCATTTTGCAATTGTTGATCTCCCTCCTTGGTAGGAATTTCTTCTTGGTCCCCACTCTCTTGAGCTTTAGATATTTCAGGTATACCCCCTTCCATTTCCTGATTTGGTTGATTCCTCTCACTTTCTTCCCCACCAGTTTCATTCTCTTTTGTAGTTATAGTATCCCTCTTCTGTTTCTTCTTGTTTTTGCTTTTACAATGAAAGGGGTTGTGTCCAAATTTCTTATAGTGGCAGCAGTAATTAAGGAAGGCCTCATAGAGTACCAATTGAGTGTATTTTGAGCCCCCTAGAATTTTCACTTCGAAATTTGTTACAAATATTTTGGATACATCAACGTTAACTAGTATTCTTGCATAGCCTATTTGGGACTTGTTGCTAGTGATCTTGTCTGTGCATAAAGGCTTTCCAATTTGAGAACCAAACTTAGAGAGCCCTCTTTCATTCCACATCCAGTGGTATATTTGACAGCTGCACCTATATTAGGACTTCCATGAAATCTTTGTATTTAAATGTAAAGCCTTGGGATAGTTTCTTCAGTAGCATAGTTCTCCCATACATTACATACGGACCTCTTGTTAATACATTGGTTCAATCCTCTTCTGTATCAAATTGGAAAATCATCCAACCCTGAGTATGAGGCAGAATCTTACACTGTACATTCCATTTCACTATTTTCCCTTCAAGAGCCTTCATCCTTGGGAACCTCCCTGTAAAACAACCCACAAGGTAGTATCCTTATGCTTGCTCAATTTCTGTTATATCCTCTTCCTCCATGGTAACTTCCTTATCTACTTGGACAAAGTTTAGCTGCATCCCATGTTTCATCTCTAAGTTGTTCCTGAACAGACTGACATAAGGAGGTTTAATGTTACCTTCATCATTCTTACCTGAGGTTAGTTCTGGCATTCTGTCAAGCACCTTCGGGGTGGGTTCCTCATCCTTTCAATCCAATGCTTCAGTGGTTACATTCTCCCCATTTGTATCCTCATCAACTATGGATGCATCATCATCCCCCAGCTCTTCAATACACAACACCCCAGAACCCATATTTTTTGTTTTATTCTGTAACTTACCTTCCCTATTCTCGAAACCTAAATGCTCTAGTCTTTCCCTCTTTTCTTTGTTTCTTCTCATTTGTTCCTGTCTACAGACATCAACATTGGACTCATCTGCTGCTTTCATTATCAACTGATTATTTTTCTTCACCTTTACATTGCCTTGAATCCTACCTTGCTGTATTGCTCTTGTTACTCCATCTCTGCTTACTCTCAAAGCCATGTTCACTTCCTTGTCACCTCCCACAGTATTCTGCGTATTAGCCTGTTTCGTCGGAGGATAACACTTTGCACTTACTTCGCCTGTAAACCCATAACACAATCTACCATAATGTCTCTGCCCTTATGAGGCGTCTTCTTCTTCTTACCCATATTCGAAACCCTAGGAGCCTGACAATGTTTAACCCTACAATTTCCAACCTTCGATGTTAACACAAATTTCAATCTCAGTTCACTAGATGCAGCTAAGAGTTGAGCGTATGGTGGTTGTAAGGTATGCGGTGCCTAGGAGAAAAATTGCCAAGGGTGAGAGAACTCACGTCCACATACTATTGATTGGTGAGCTTATTTTTGAAGGGACTGAAGGCGGAGATAGAGTATCCGGTGAGGTTTTAGAGTCCTAAAACACTACAGCAAGCCTATGAGTTGGCAAGCAAACTTGAAATGGTAATGCAACATTGCGATGGAATGATCAGAAATCAGCCAAAGGGGTCGTATCAAAGGGGGAGTTCTTTGAATATGTTGAAATCTCTAGGTTTACTGTCGACACCTCAACCAACAATTTCTAGGGGAGACAAGGAGTCAAGGTGGAGTAAAACTACTTCCAGCAAGGAGTTGGATAATTGTAGGGGCAAAGAATTATGCTTTTGGTGTGACGAAAAGTATGTCTAAGGCCATAAGTGTAAAACGCTGATGCTACAATTGTATGTGGTTGAATAAGAGGAGGAGGTAAAGGAGCCCAATGTAGAGGATGAAGATGAAAAATCGAGCATTTCTTTGTAGGCAATGTTTGGAGTTACTTTGGCGAAATTTCAACAGATTAAGGTACAAGGCGTAATAGATGGAATAACTATTCACATTTGAGTAGATGGGGCAGCACCCATAATTTTGTTGATAAAAGTTATAAGAAGGTTAGGTAATTTTGTTGATAAAAAGTTAATAAGAAGGTTAGGTCCATAATTGGATCCAGTGAGAGAAGTGTCAATTATGGTAGGAGGAGGTATGAGATTGAGTTGTAATCAAATATGTCGAAACTTGACATAGCAGATGGGTAGTAGGGAGTTTTGTACTGATGTCTTGGTGTTAGATATTGGAGAATATGATATGTTGCTGGGGGTACAATTGTTGAGTTTGGACGATATTGTATTCAATTATCAAAATGGTAGTATGAAGTTTTGTTGGCTTGGGTAAGGAATGGAGTTAGTTAGTGCAAGAAGCCTACGAGTGCAAGAAGTTCTTGAAGGTAAAATGGCAAGGACATAGAGTAATAAGGACATCATTTGTTGTTTCATGATAATGTTCCAAGAGAAGTAGTTTCATAAAGAACCAACAACATAGAAAGAGTTGCACATAACTGTGACAAAGAAGCTAGTTTTTAGGTATAATTTTCCTATAAGACCTTTAACAAGTAGTTCTAGGAGAAGATGACACTCGAGAGAGTGCAGAAGGCGTCAACAAAGGAGCGAGAGACAAAAGTGAGGGAGAAGGGGATGCTGGAGGGGGTGGTAAAGGTGGTGGATGAAGGCGATGGTGGGGAGGGAGTGAGAAGCGAATAAACTTCTTCAACATATTAAAAAAAAGAGTGGTCCCATAATTAATAAAATAATATTTAATATTTTTTAAAAAGAAAGGCCCACTTTGTCACGTTAGTAATGAAGTAACACAATAATGTACAAAGCAAAATAAAAAATTGATAAAAACATCAAACTAGTGTTGATAAGATATTTAATAGAGGGATTAAATTTTCTATTATAATAGGTTATAATGAGCTTTAATTTTAATATTTTCTAAAAATTAAAATTATAATTATTCTCAAATGTTAGGATCAAACTTACCCATGGTCAAAAAGTTAGGTCAAAACTGTATCTTTTACCTTACACAAGTAATAGGTATTTCTACTTGTGTACTAAGAAACTGAACACATGCTCCTGTTTTGAACCATTAATGGCATCAAATGGATACTGTAATTTGATTCTGCACGCTTGAAAACATCAGGTAGAGAGCAAGGCATGTGGTCAAGAACCTACGGCCAATACAGGAAGATATGATGTTGCTTCCAAGTCTATGGTCTATACACTTGACCAGCCCCGGCGGAGTTGTTCAGTAGTGAGGGTACCGACATCAGAGTACTTAGTACTTCTTTGCTGGATTGGCTGCAGGATAATGGTACCTCGGGGAAAAAGTCGCTTACCTATGAAAGTATGCGACGTCAAACTGATGTCTCCGTATCTTGGGTTTCAGTCGATATGATATATGAATATATAAGATATATGATATAGGATATAGGACAAGTACTTGAAATCATTAATAGTTACTGATTTTCATATAGGAAATGATTGTAGTAATTGATTTTTAACTTAGTTACTGGATAAAGACAGCAAAGAAGACCGTTCATAAGGCAAGAGGAATTTTTATAATCAATATATAAACTATCTGGGATTCCACATACAATGCCTTTGGTTTGTTTGTAGACCATTTGGCAACGTATGTTTTAGCCAACAAAAATTCGCATCGGGGACGAAAGCAGTCCCCTCTCTGCCCAAAACATTCAAACAAATCCAACTCATTTTCCCCTTTTCTTTGTTTTTTAGTTTTTTAGCCTTGGTGGGCATCATTTAGCAGAGATTTTACCCACTCACACAAACATAGCCTGCCTGGTTTTCCTCAGTTTATAATATCTATCAATACCTTTTCAAATACACAAAGAAAGCATCCCAAGCATCCCATCAAAAGGTAGGGTTGCAAGAGGTAGTGCAAAAGCAGAAAGAAAGCTTGAAAAGAATCGAATGAGTAAGCATATGAGTATTTTGCCAAAGTTAGCAGCCTTCAAGAGCTCTTTTGGTCTGTTCTCTTCCACATTAGTGGCACTGGTCTTACACTTTTACACAGAACTCAAGTCTGTGCTTTTTATTTCCCTTTTCCTTTTCTGTTTTCTCCTTTCTTTGGCTGCTCGTTTTGGAGACCTTTTTCAACCAACTCCAATCATATCCGTGAACTGACAATCAAATATACGACGAAATTAACGAATCATAAAGAATTTCCTATCGAAGTCTTTTCTCATGTGGCTTGTAGCTTTGATCGGGATTTTCAGAAGCCAGCCCTTTTCTCTTAACGCTAGTAGCCGAAGTAATCGAAGAACTGCCGGAAACATCCGTTGGCTTGAGTTGGGTAGGCAGGATATCCACCGAACTCACAGACCTTGGCAAGTTGAGATTTTCAGCTTCTAATCTTTGGATTAGAGCATAGCACTTGAACACGTCTTCCTGTAGATATTCATTGAACAAATTTTATACTCTTTGTGGTTAGTTGAACATTTAATCTGATCAAGCAAACAAAGCTTCGAACTTACAATTTCGAGAAAATGAGAACAGAGGATGGAATTCATCTTACACTCCAATTCCACCCTTGTTAAACCCTGATCTAACGCTGCAAGGGTGGCAGCAATTGCTATAGCAGACGGTCGATGATCTATCAAATTGATCTCTGCATTCATTCAGTTGAATCAATATGTAAAAAATAATTGCCAACATGACAAATGAGAATTCACCGAAAGGTTACCTCTCATTAGAGTCAAGATCAATCCGACAGTCCTACGTAACATCAGCTTTGATGGCGATTCGTCCTTGCAGCATTTAACGATGAAGTAGTGAAGAAAAGAAAAAGGTGTAACAGAGATCATTTTCCATTCTAATGTGCTTAATACCAGCAGCTCCATTCGTTGAATGAGTTTGGTCTCAAAATTATAGTCGTCGATCTGGAATTCTGACAAAGATGGTATCTTCATCTCCTCCATCTTTGCAGCCAAAGAAAGACATGCCACTGACAATAATCTAACTGCCCACAATTTCTCACCCTGAAAATGATTGAACAAAAAGGAAAATCAAACAACATAAAAAAAAAAAAAAGTAACAAGTAATGAAACAGAAACTCAAGAAAAACATAACAAGCAGCATCTTACATCAATAGACCGTCTTGACAGGAATCTATCAAGGTAAAGCATGGACAAATAAGCTGTTTGTAAACGAAATCCAAAGGTTGCTCTACTCTGCATTAATTAATCCCCGTAAAATAAGCAACTAATAATTAAACTTCACAATGGTTTAGACTCTACACCATAGGTGAACTCGATGGAAAAAAACAAAAGAAAAGAATGAACAAGACACTGACTTTCAGAACCCATTCGATAGCTTCCAAGCGGGCACATTTGACCCAGTTTTGAAACACACCAGATTGATTCACTTTAAACCCAAGACTGGTTTCTCTTTCAATCAACATTTCTAAGTCCCCTTCCCTATTAGCGTAATCACCATTCTGTGGAAGATCCATGAATGCAATCTCGTGATCTCCAGCTCCTTCATCAAGGCAGCAAGTATCAGTCTCTTGACAAAGGAGGCCCTGAACAGATTCACCTTCCATGTTTATTTCCGTCACTTGCGTGCCTACACTTGCACCTCAAATCCAGTAGAAAATGTACCATACACATTATTCACCGCCAAAAGCATGACTTGGACAACAAAATGGGGTTTGACCAGCACAGTATCACAACAGAGAGAAAGAGAGATATTGCGATGAAGAAAGAAGAGCAATCACTTTGCCAAAAAGGTCAGGTTTAAGAGTTCTGGGTTCCGGTTGGATTCGTTTCTAGCATGTACTTTAGTATCTGCAGTACTGTATTTAAGTGCCGAGTTTCCTTTTTTTTTTTTCCTATTGTTCTTACTTCTTACCAACATTTTTTTATGTAGTTACTAGCTAGTGTTGTGTTTGTATCTGTGGACTGAGTTTGACCGAGACATAGGGACTGTGCTTGGTTACAGGGCACGGGTAGTTTTTGTGGGGCTTTGTTTGACATACGCGAGCATTAGGAGCGTGGGATTCACGGCGAAATGAGAAACTGACGTCAAAGTGTCAAGTAGGTACCGTACATGGGTCGTACCTGAAACCGCACCCTTTATGATTGGTGATTGGTTGAATCAGGGTTTGTAGGCCAATCAAAACACTTGACAACGTGTCTTCTACTTAGAAACGGAAACTCGGAGATGACGAGGAACACCACTAATCACAACAACAGATGATAGAATTAGTTAATTTGGTAAAAAAGAAAAAGAGAAAAAGAGTTATTAGATGGATGTATTGTTTTCTTCGAGCAATTAGGGCTCTTCACTTAAGGACGAATTTGTATATATATATATATAAATATTGTTTCTTTTCACATTTTATTAATTGTTTGATTTATTAATTTTTGTTTTTGATTTTATCTTCTTAAAAAAAGTTGTTTTTATTTTCTGTTTATATTTTTGCATAATCTAATTTACATTGTTAAATTATTTAATATATTGATTATTAATATGAATGATGAGTAATTTAATTTAATATCGTATATTTAATTAAATAAAATAATTATTACTATGAATTATGAATAATTTAATAAATTTAATTATTAGTATATATTAAATTTAAAATATCTCCAAAATATAAATTTTAAATAAAATTTGATTTAATAATTAAAATATTTAAAAATAAATATTAAATCTAAATAAAAATTAATTTTTAAATTATTTATTTTAATAAAATAAAATAATTTTTATTAAAAGATTG
>JANZLD010000006.1:10440985-10463594 GCA_026413575.1 Erythroxylum carthagenense | reverse complement strand
GTAGCGAACTACACGATATTAGAATTTTTCATATAATATGTATGAATTTTATTATTTAATAAATTAAAAATGTCTATAATTATAGTATGACATATATATGATATATAGTAGTTATATACTAAAAATTAATTTGATGTGACTCTTTATATTCAAAAACTTAATATTATTATATTTTAAAATGTAAACTAATATTATAAAATTAAACAAAGATTAAAAAGTTTAATTAACCCCTTTATTATATTCTTATAAATTTCACGACATAATTGTACGATAAAAAAGCCAACTTTGACAACACACTGACCAAAAGTAGAGAGTAAAGTGAAGGGTAATATTGTCTTTAGACAAACAGCTAACTCCAAAAGCTCCTCTTATGGAGCTTTTAGAAATCAACTTATTGGGGTTAAATAAGCTAACTAATAAGTCATTTACTAAACATATCAATAACTTTTTAAGATGGTCAAAAAGTTAACTTTTAATCAATAAGCTAAAAAACAACTGACAACTTGTTTGCCAAACATCTACTTACTCATTTAAAGTATGACTTAGGTCTTATTTTGAAAGATCATGCTATACTAAATGCCTAGATCAACTTGACATTGCTATTTAGATGACATTTCTGATATGGTAACTAGAGAAAGGGTGTGCTAAAAGATAGCTTGATTATACTGCAAAACATTTTTACCCTAAAGGGTGACATAAATGGTCCTATTTGAAAGTTTGTAATTCAAAGTATTTTAATGGTGCTCTTAATGCTGAGGCATTGAAAAAACTTCTTCAGATGTGTAATAGTACTTTGATGTTGCAAGAGTTTTTGAAGGTGATAAAGTCATACTAACAAGCAAGTATTTGGTATAATTTGCCAAATACAAAGCGATGGAGAGCTTGGATAGATGATGATTTGAATGCTAAGAGGCAACAAATTGATATATGGAAAGTATTGTTTCATGAATTGAAGGAACAATTCCTTTCCTATAATACATTATAGATTGTTCATGAATTGTTACAAAAATTATGATAGGATGATATTGTTTATAATTATGTGAAGGGATTTAGTTTGTTGATGTTGGATACTCATAATATATTTCAAGAAGGTAAATTATTTAAATTTTTTTAGACTGTAAACTTGTGCATATATTGAATTGCATAAAAAATGTGCCAAACATTATAGTTATTAATCAATTGGTTGATTTGTGTTTAAACAAAGATAAAGAACTAATAGGAACCTCAAATTTATCAAAGTATAAGGATAAATAGAAGAATGACAATGGCGAGCTCTAGCATAAGAGGAAATAGATACAAAATGATAAAGTGAAAGAAAAGGTGAATGGAAATGGGGATTTGTCTAATAGGCAAAAAAAAACAATAAGGATATTGGTTTCTTAATTTACAATGGTCCTCACTTTGCATTGAATGTGCCAAATGGCAGAAACCCAATACTATAGTGATTGAACATGAAACAGAGAGTGATGCAACATTATTGGTGAATCCACTCTAGTTATTTAACACTATTTTGGGTGAGGTAAGTACTAACCATGCTTCTTTGTTAGACATATGGTTAATGTACATATATTGCTACAATGGTTGATATTGGTTTTACGCATACATTAATGAGAAACAAATTAGTTTCCAAGATTGGATTGAAGGTGAACAAGAGTACTAAATAGCTAAAAATGGTAAATATAAAAGCAAGGGATATTCACAGAATGGCTTACCTAATGTGGAAGGTTGAATTGACTAGACAAACATGATGGTAATCTCATTGGCTAATTTCAATGTCATCCTTAACATAATACTTCATTCTTTAACATAGGGTAGTGATATATCCATATTTGGGTAGAATTATGTTCACGGAGAAGCAAAATCTTATTAGTAAAAGCAACAGTAACAATCATAGATCCGATATTGTCTTAATAATTATGGTAGAAAAAGGTTTTAAAAATGAGGAGGATATATTCCTTGTTATCATGATTAAAGTGAAAGAAAGCATTTTGTCATGGCAATACCAGATGAGATTGTTGCTATACTATAAGCCTCCAAAGATGTAATCCCAATCTAATTGTCTAAAGAACTACCACAAATGAGGGAAGTTGGTCATCAAATTGAGTTAGAACCTAGTTTTGTTCCCTTTGCATGTTCATGATATTGGATGTCTCTATTGTAATTAGAAGATTTGCAGAAGCAATTTGGAGAATTGTTAGAAGTAGGGTATATGTAGCCCTTAAAAGCTCCTGAGGCACTCTTGTCCTCTTCTAAAAGAAGGCAAATGGCACATTATGAATTTGTTTTAATGATAGGGCAATGCTTTAATCTTTCAAAGTTGGACCTTTGACTAAGTTATTGGTATGTCAAAATTGCAATGGAGGATGACCCAAAAACCATATGAGTTACTAGGTAAATCGCCTATAGGTATTTGGCCCGGTCCTTTGGCTTAACCAATGCCTTGGTCGTGTTTTGTAATCTAATAAACAATGTATTAAATGAGTTTATAGATTAATTTATAAAAGTATATCTTGATGATATTACGGTATATAGTAACTCTATGGATGGACATGTAGTTCATTTGCAATAGGTGTTTGAATGGTTATGGGAAGAATCTACTGTGTGTCAAGACCAATAAGTGTGAGTCTATAAGGCTAGAAATTAAATTTATAAGGCATTTAGTGAGTAAAAGTTGATTTCTTTTGGAACCAAAAAGTGTATAAGCCATTATGGAGTGGCTAGACCCTAGCAAGGTGTTATAATTAAGATCTTTCATATGACTTGTGAATTATTATCATAAATTTATTTAAAGCTATTCTAAGAAGGTTGCTTCTCTTACTGATTTGTTGAAAAAGCAGAGGAAATGGTGTTAGTTAGAGTATTGTTTAGAACTCTTTGTAAATTTAAAGCATTCTATTGCATTTAAACCTATTCTAAGACTACTTAAATTTGAGTTACCATTTGAAGTCCATACATTTGTATCAGATAAAATTGTTAATGATGTCTTAGTCTTAGAAGGAAATCTAGTAGATTTCTAAAAGTAGGAAACTTAATAAAATAGACCAAAGATATTCTTCCCATAAAAAGGAAATGCTTGTAGTTTACATTGCCTAAGAGTTTTATAAAATGAACATTAAATTATCAAATTTTATGTCAATTTATAATTTTATCAGTTTATAAAATATTTTTTAGATTAAGATTTTGTACATTTTCATTTCATTTCATTTCTATTATATAAGTTCATGTTAAAGGTAAGATATGAGCTATTTTAGACAATCTAATTTCATTAAATTATGCATCATTCTATAATAAAATTGTATAAAAAGAAAAACTATTTATTTATAAGGTTTCTAACTTTGGCAATAAAGTTTAAGATAGTGTGCCTAAACCATAAATAATTATTAATTTACAACCATGAAATAACTTAATTGCACCTATAAATTCATAAAGCAATAGATAAATATGTTTAAATTTAACAAAAAAACATTGAAAATTGTAAACCATTCCCCATTTCACAAAATGCAATGAACAAGTACTTAAATAAAACTTTGGATTGATAACATTTAATAAAGTTAAAAGTTATAAAACCTCAAACATACTCCTAATTGCACTCAAACATACTCCTAATTGCATTAGCTAATCATTAATTTTTTAGAATTATGAAAAGGTTTTAACAATTTTCTAGAGTCCCTTATTTTCATCTATAACTGAATGTAAATTTGACTAAAGTATCTAAAATAGTAAACTTAAACTACAAATTCTATGACATGCTAAATTATAGTATGGACTTTTATGAAATTAAACCTATAATTTTATAAATTATTAGAAACTTAAGTTTGAATTTATAACTAATATCATTAACAAAATAAAACATCCCAAATTATGACATAATACATAAGTTAAAACTAGTAACACTTATATAAATCAATTAGATAGAATGCAATTGAAGTTACTAAAAGCTTAAATATACTTGCCCCTCTCTTCTCCATATAAAAACATGATCATTGACATATATTTGTGTTCAAGGTAGCATTCTACTTTCAGTTTGATTCAACGAGCAACAAAAACGTCTATATTTAAGGTTGTGTATTACTTCAAACCTAATATGAAAAGAAACATTGGCATAAAGACACTCATGTTCTAGGTCGTGTACTATTACCTAAATGCTCTAAAAGTGAACACTAGATGTCACACACCCATCTATAACATGCCATCTAGCCTATATGCTCCAATTTTGAACATGGAAAAATATCCCTATGTTAGCCACCATGTACTACTCCCTATATTTTCTAATAATGAATACATGGATAATATGATTGTATTTCATTGAGTTTATTTTTCCTAAATGGAATATAGAGTTATATGGGCATGAACATGATCATCTTCACAACCATACTACTCGCTATCACCTGTGTCTGTAAGTAATCCAAGGCTACATAAAACCAAAATTGACATTCTTAAAAATTAAACTATATTTTAGAAATCATTCCATTAATGAAGAATATTATTTACTTCATAAATAAACAGTAAATAAAAATCATATACAATCTTTATGGTTCTTCTATTGATAACTCCAAGAATAAGTAGATGAATAAACCTTTAGTTTTCATATATTATCTTCCATTTAAATCTTTGGTTCTTGTTTTCCCAACTCTCCATCTATAATATTAATCTAGCAGCCTAAATTTGATTACTAAGCTTATCAAATACTTCTTCAATTATTTATGGAAAACAATAAGGCAATATAACTAGTAAAAGTTGAACCTACATCTTATTTAGAAATAGAAGTTTCTATTAGACACATATATAATCTCAAATGCAATGGGACTTTCACAAATTGTCTATCCTAAATGATTTTGACATCCTATATATAAAAATTGCCAATCAAACAACATATTACCCACAAGTTAAATGAAATGTAATTGACATTCGTACTTCCAACCTTTTCTTCAATGTTGTAGTTACAAGCATATATATTTCTATCATCAACCATTATAATTCCCAAATAACAACTTATATATGTATATATATAATCTATCATTTACTAAAATTAAGAAAAGCATATTTAGTATATGAAATTAATAAAAAAGGGTCAAATGAAACATTAACATTTTTATCAAAATTTAATTTAAATCTGAACGTTTCAACATGTGAAAAAATAACCCTAAGGTTCCATAGACGTAAAAATAACCCCAACTTAAGATCCCTTTCAACCCTCTATTTATTTTTCTCTGCACCCTTGCTATATGGTATCCTATGTGGTAAAGGAATAAAAAATCTAAACAATGTGAGGCTTATTTTTCCTAAAACGGTAATGTTTGGGTTTTTCCTAAATGTTGTTATCTTGCTTAAAATTACTCATCAAATAATATGACAACATTTATGGAAAACCTGAATGTTATCTTTGTATCCATTTGGTTAAAAGCAAATGACGCCTTTCTCGTCCTACCTCGTTTCATATCTTCTTCTCTGTTTTTGGTTTAAATATCGAATCCTTATTTCATGTGTTATTATAGCTATTCCATCAACATTCCTTAATGCTTCTTCTAGTTTTCTTGTCCTTATTCCACCATCATTCTTTGATGCTTGGTTGCTTTTTTAATATATATGGTGCGACTTCACCTATAAAAAAGTATGGTGTAGCTTCTCCTCTAACGAAGTGTGACAGAACTTCTCCTCTAAAGAGGGTATCCTCCATACCGTTCTATTGTTTAATTTTTCTTTCTTTATATGTTTATCCTTTCTTGTTTATTGAAGATTAAATACCCATCAGTTTCATGCTTGATTTATTGTTATATGTTGATTATTTATGAACTTCTGTAGAGGTAGTAACTGTTGTCATAATTATTAGTTATTTTTTTTGTAATTTTTCCTTCATTTCCTTCTATTATAAATTAAAATGACCTTGATTATAGTTTTTGAAAATTAAAGAAGGCGAAGAAGTGGAAAAGAAGTTATGGCACTTCTTACAATCTTTTTCTGAAGTGTAACAAGTATGCATAACTTAATTTTGTATTGAACATTATTTGTTCGTTGTAGGATGAAAATGTAACCTACTTTTTACATCTACTTAATTGTATCAAATGGAACTACTTCATTTGACTTTTTCTTAATTTCACTCTTAAAAAATGACATGAGAGATTAATGACATGATTTTAAGTCATAATCTATATTAGTGACAATGCATATCACCCTCTTCCTATTAATGAATCCTAGTCTTTGAGCAATGCCTTTTTTTGTTAAACTTAACTTCCTAGGGTGTATCGTAGGGTTACTGCATTGCACGATAAGGGACCATCCTTAAATCATAATTCTAAATCAATTGGATCTTTTCATTTTCCAACTTAAATATGATGAAATGTTTCAATGAGATTTAACTTATTCATCTTTTAAGTAGAAATATTTCAAAATTTAATTTGAAACAATTTCACCATATGTGTTAAGCATTTAGATCATATTATATAGGTCATCTATTGGTGTATAGATGGGAGACAACTTATTAAGTAGGGTAGCAACAATGATACTCAGTAAAATCTCTTTAGAAGATTCCTGTATTTGACATGTTGAAAAAGAAGGTTAACTGCGATCTTGTGCATGTTTAGTATTAATTTGGCATGTTGAGAATCAAGATTAAGAAACCCTTTGAACTTGTTCTTATGTTAAACAAAAATGACGAACCTTTATGTATGTTTTTGAACCATTTTCTTTGTTATATTTGAAATAATCTTGCTGTTGATTGAACATAATGGCTATGGAACTTTTTTACAATTCCACAGATAAAATTCTTAACATTAGAAGCTCTATCTATAATATTGTTTACAAATTGGTTTACATTTATAGACTGGATGCTTCTTTGAGGACATCATAAAGCTATAGTAATCTGTGAAGAAAATATTTGGGATTTCCTAATTATCCCCTTGGTAATTGTGAATTTTCTAATGATATGATAAGCAATTTCTTAAGAGAGCAATATATGTAATTCAAAAATTAAGGAAAGATATACCTATATTAAAGAAGGAGGTTAAAAGAAGCATATAAGAAGCAAAAGAACATGATCAGCAATTGAAAATTATGAAGCAAGAAATTGAAATGTTAACTAGAGAGAAAAAGGATATGAGATTGATGTTATTCAAAATAATTAAGGTCTATCTTTTTTCTGTTTCTTTAATCATCTTCTACATGGTTGTCAAATTTTAATATGACTATAAATGTACTTAAGTTTTTTATTATTGAATCGAGATATAAAATTATGTGCTAGACTTTGTTCAACACTTTTTGCTACCAAAAGAATAAGTATAGTTTAATGTAGTATGTTAAAACACTTAATCAGGTAAAAGATATATGTTAGTAGATAGCCAATACACCATTGTATCTAGATAACATCATATATCCTTGTATATAGGATCTATCATATGTACATACTTCTCATATATTTATCATATATACAACATCTAAGCAAATTAACAATGTCCATTCAGTTTAGGAGACAAATATATGATTAGTTACAAAATACATCTAATCAATTGTCATAGGTTGAAATATAATGGTTTATCAAACCAATTGTCTAGTTTGTCAACTTGTTGGTTGTTAGTCCCAATTGTCTCTCTCCTCTTACTTGTAATAACTTGTAATTTTCTTGAAGTAATGTTAGACTTACCCTTAAATCTAAGTCCTTTTAGTTCAAATGATAATTTTAAAAAAATCCTAGATTGACTTATCCATATTTCCTTTGACTAGTGTTTGTAAAACTAGCAACTTGTGAACTAACCTTTTAATAAACATGCATATAAATTTAATATTGATCAAGCTATTAATGAACATGCATATGAGTTCAATATGAGTACAAATAACGTTGATGCTTTTGACTAGGATGATATTCCTCATTACTTGACATGCTATTTGAATCCTGGTTGCTAAAAATAAGTTGGGTTAAATGAGTATCATTATAATTTGTAAGATATACTAATCATTAAGTCTGTTGTACAATTATTAGTGACAATTCTTTAGCACAAAGCCCTTTAGTAAAAACAATTTCAACCAACAAAATAATACTTATAATGTTAACATTGATAATTATATTAAAATTATAAAATATAAAAAATTATTAATAGCTTATGTTGACATATTGTTCATTAAGTCTTGTTACATTGCATTTTTTACTGTTATGTCCAGAAGCACCATATTTCCTACATTTTTGCACTTAACCCTTTTGTGATAACTTACTTAAATTTGGTACTTTCTTTAATTCATTTTTATTTTTCCCTTTTGTCTTTTTTGGCCTTCCTAGCACCACCCTTTTAGTTAGTGGATTTACTTTCTTATAATCATTTATTAGCAAAAAGATCACTCCCCTGATTGGTTGCAAGACTTGATCATACACTTTTTAAAAGGTGCTCTTTTGTAGTTGTCATTCACAAATGCCTTCAATTTCTTTGGAGTGATTAATAGCATGTTTATAGGTCCTATACCTTGCAGCTACAACAATTGTCCCTTCTTAGTATCATAATATGCTTTCCATCCCTTTTACTAATCTTATATGCTCCATCACCATTCCACAATTCCTCTATTGAATTGCCTCCTTATTTTTTTAACTTGTTCACAAGTATAGGTGCAATATCTAATTTCCATGCATATGCGTATACAGTTCTTTTAACAGGTCTCTTCATCACAATTGTCCTTATGGTTTTTAACATATTAATCACTAGATTATCTTTTAGTGGTAGGATCCATTTGTTAAAAGTCTCACTTATATTATTATCAATGTTTAGAAATTTGACTCAAAAAATTAGTATGACCTAGCCTGATTCTCATGTGGATAATCAAGCAATGCAACAATATATCTAGGTGTAATTTTGACTAACCTCTTTTGTTGCTTATTGAATTCTTTGTTGTATATAGATTATCCATATGCCCAAAGTTGTCTCCTCAAGTCTTTAACACTCCATTGTCCATGCCAATTGTGGTAAATATGTCTAGTGCATATTCTATAACATGCATTTCGAAATGTCTCTTCAACAACTTTATCAATCCCTAAATGCCCAAATCATAAAAAATAACACAATAACATATCATATAACAAATAAGATAAGTCAAAAAAACACAATTCTACATTTATGTACCTTTTGAATGTTAGAAATTATTATGAATTCATCTATATATTCTAACTCCAAATCAATTAATAAGAACAAAATAAACCAACTCTATGAATCGGTATTTAACTTCAACAATTGCTCATAATACAAGATATATGCTTCCATGTTCATCCCTTCTAACTGCAATGATCAGTTCCCTTAAAATTTAGTATTAAAAAAACAACCATACATCTTAATTATAGGCCTCAAGTGCTTTAATCCTTCTTCCATAACTGCAAAACAAATGTTTAACCTCTTGTAATAATGATGTTGCTTAATTTCTTGAATTGCGGTTCCATTGTTGATCCAGGATTGATATGTTTCAACTCTTGGATATAACCTTACAACTTGAAATATTCACAAGCATAGTCTAATGCTCTCTCTATAATTGACTTCTTATTATCAACCTTGCATATAGTATAATTCATAGTTATGTTCAACTTTTTCCTACATTTTTAATAATCTTCATAATTTCAATGCTAGGCTTCTCTAAAATTATGTCTCGGAAGTTTCTAGCAAAAGAAAAAATGATCACTTTAGGCTTTGTTGTTATGAAACATGTATGCTAAAACTTATATGTCTTGATTTTGAAACATCTATCCTTACTATTACAGGTTTTATATAATTCCTGCTTATTTCCTTCAATGTATCTAACTCTAATATACTTATACTGGCATTTTCACTAGACATTAAGCCCTATTTGTATTAAATAATCAATAAAAAACATCCTTAAACTTTTTAGCTTTACTAAAATCTATTCAACTACCTACTTCATGTCTAATATTTGTGCCAGGTTTTCTAGTTGGCTGCTTAGTCTCCTCTCTACTAGGTACTCTACACTGTCAATGAAACTTCCACAGTCACTATGGTCAATCTCTATTAATTGTTGGCCATTTAAAATGAAAACATCAAATGTATTATATACTCCTTTTGCTTCATTATCATCTTCAGCTTTAACTTCATTATCACATTTAAATTCATTCCTATAAGTGCCTACATCCTTATCATTACTACTCTCTTCTTTAATAGTTTCTAAATTAATTTCATCATCATTCATAACATTCTCATCGTTACATTTAAGAAGATACAAATATATAAACACATATAAAAGCTAGGGCACCAAAAATTACTTTAATTAAGCATTCCTTATAATAATAGAGTGCCATATAAGATATTAACTGAGTAGAAAGTAAAAGTTGAAAGAAATTTTTTGAGTTAGCAATTTTAGAGTACAACCATTCATTTTATAAGAGCTTATGTCCTGATTACTATACTGATTGAAATTGTAAGATTTGTTATTGAGCTTTTCACCTTTCATAAGCATAAGACAAAAGGAATTTTGATGAATTACATATTAAATTAACTTTGATATGCAGTATCACATAAAGTTCAAACTAGTATGATATAAATTAACATTAAGTTTAAACAACCATGCAATATCACGTAAAATGTGTCACATAATAATATGTAATATGCTTGTCACTTATAGATAAGCCATATTATGTTGAAACTACCAACAAGAAAAAGTAACATGTCAGGACCATATGTTGCTTCTAATCTTCCACAACAAAAAAGGGGTCTATAATTGTCCATAATTGTCTCCTACACTTACCTATATAAATAGATATCTCAATATATTAAATTTAAAACAATAATATGTTGCTTTAACATAAACAAATTATAGACACTGTGACAGATAGAGAAACTACACCACATTATAAAATAGGGAGAAGTTACACAAACCATGAACAAAGAGAAAAGCCACACCACATCAAGCATCAAGGAATGCACATTCCAAAAAACCAAAAAACACCACTTACCACAAACAGAGAAATATAAGGAAGATGGATCTAGGATTAAGGATTTTTAACACACCTAAAAATAGAGAAATGCGAGAAAGGAGGTAGATCTTCTGAATTACCTCCATATCCTTTTCTAAAGACAATGTTTAGGCTTTGCCTAAACATTTTCATTTGGCAATAAAGATAAATGATAACATTTAGGAAAAACCCACACATTGTTGTGTGAAAATTTTGTAATAAGCTTTGTTTAATTGTGTAATGTTTGGAAGAAACCTAAAGGATGACATTTGTTTAATTATTTTGGGTTTACTTACCATGTAGGATATTCATAAGGAATGGGGTCCATATAAAAATAATAAAAATGTCATAAGTACCTTTTTTAATAAGAGTGTTATGAAAATATTAAGTTGGGATTCTCATTGAACATTTAAAAAATGATAGGTTCTTTTAAACATTTATGAAATCTCAGGTTTAAAATTTTTTAACACATTGAAATATTAGGGTTTAAATTGACTTTTATTAAAAATATTATGACCTAATTTGACGCTTAAGTATGTATCTTTAATAACTCACATCCTTTTTTATTTCTTCTTTTAAACCTCCTCCACTCGATATTTCAACCTTTTTGTTCTTATCCTATCACCAAGTTTGGAGATAAATAGGTCTTTCTACCTCAAATCTGTTGGAAGGGATTCAACATGTCTATAAAAATCACTAACTTCCCTTGAATCAATTATAATGGCACTTACGAATTTTTATTTGCTTCTTTTAACATATTATACAAGTACTCAAACTTTGATAATATCTTCCATATAATCAAGGGTTTTACAAAAATTTGATTCCAATTTCTTTGTCTTATTAATATTAACATCATCATTTTGTTAAATGTTGCCAAACTTTGTCTTCATATATAAGCTAATAACATCCTTGTGCCACCTCCTAGTAAAAAGACATTTATTTTTTTTAATCTTAATCTTACTCAAAAAATTCAAATGTAATAGACATTTGCTTTGGATTCAAAGAATATGTGATTAAACCTTACTAATCGAGGTGAGTCATTCAATACAACTTTGTATAACGTAGCAACATTACAACCTTTACCTATATTTTCTACCTCATATAACTGGTTATATCCTTCAATAAAAGTTTTGGTCATCTTAATAGATCACACTTGTTAGGTCATCTTGTATAATACAAAATAAGATATTGGAGTATATAATATGAATTAAGTATTTTCTCAAGCTACATAAGCTTCTAAACAAAGGAGCCATGAAGAAGGGCTTAGATGAATTATAAAAGGTTTAAATTAAGCATTGAAAAAAGTTGTTAGAGATCCATTAAATAACATTAGAGGACCAGTAACAAAGAGTAAAGTAAAGAAGGCCTAAGAAGCTCTTAATAATCTAATGGTGGATCCTTATGGAAGAAGTAAAGCTTTGCTATTTTAAGAGATTGAATTCAAATCTATAATGTTGAGGTGTAGGCTTTAGAAAAAGGTCACATAATATAACTGACACTAATGCTAGTCATATATTCATTTTTGGAGGTTTAAGAAATATAAAATTATTGACACTAGAGTCATTCTAGTGTCGAGTGTTAGTTTTACACTGGGTTTACACCTTGGAGAAATAAAAGGAAATTAGCGTTAAAGTGATCCTGTGACCAACACTAAACTCATCTTTGTTAAGCACAAGTTAAGTTTTATAATAAAATGGGCATCAATGTGGTTCCTAGACCGGCTCCAGACTCATGATTTAGTTATTTAGGTTTTGAAAATTCAAAATATTATTTCATTTTAGGACTATAGTTGTTAGGGTTTTTACGATAATAGATTTTACACCTATAAAGGGCTATCTTATAGATATAGTAGAAAACAAAATCGTTATTATTGATTACTAAAACGTACATAGAGAGAATTTCTTCATCTTTTGCGAAACTGTTATTTTAAGTTCTCTAATAACTTGTCATCTTATTTAATTTGTTAGTGACAATCAACGCTTAAATCTTATCACTCTCACCCTATATTTTTGATGAATTTGGTGATTTATATCCCTCTTTTATGATTGAATTTTGTTATTCTTGAACCAAACTTATCTTTATAAAATGATTCTTGGTCCTTTTCATATTGGTATGGAATCTTACTAATCCTATTAGTGAAGTTTGTATCAGAATATTGGTATCAAGGTCATATTCTATATTCATGTTTGTTCTTAAATTCATTTATACAAATTTTTAATATCCTTGTGTCTTCGTATCATACATTTAATTCTATTTGGTATTCTTATTATTTTTTGTTAATTTCTTATTCTTTTTTTTCTCTATTCAATCTAATTGGGTTACATCGAACTCAATTCTCTATTTGTATTTTTATATTGTCTTAGCCTCTAGTTGTGTCTTATTCATTTTTTATATCAAATTTGCTTCTTTAGGAGTTATTTGATAGAGTGGATGGTTAACAGTAGACTTCTTGATAGATTAGTGAGTTTGTACACAACCTTTAGTTAAGAGTTTGAGTTATAAGGTAGAGTGAATTTTAACAGAAACATGTGAGGGATTGCATTGTCTAACATTTTTTGTAGGTTAATTATGACTCAAAAATGAAATAAAAACTCCTCAAAAGACAAAGAAGAAATGACAAGGTTAAAGAGGGGATAGATTAGGAGTTCATTATGAGCATAATTCAAGGTCAATATGAGCACTTAATTAGGCAATTCAATGAAGTGAAAAATAAGTTAAAGAAACATGAAGTTATCATAGTTAGTTTACAATATAACTCACCTTTACCTACTATAGTGGATGACTTTTGAGGTTTATGGCGAGTTTAAGAGTGTTTTCGACTACTTAGGAGAGTTAGACCTAAAAGGAGGCAAAAGAAAAAAAAGGTGGAAGAGAAGGTAGAATAGGGATATAAAGAAAGAGTAGAGTTTGTTTAGGTTATGATAAAAGGTACGAAGAAAGGTTGGATAACACTACGATACCACCTTTTGTAGTAAAAATAAACCTAGATGCATATTTGGAGTGGAAAAAATGTGAATAGTTAGTTTTCTATTGTTACTATTTTTTATATGAGAAAAAGGTTAAATTGGAAATGACAAAGTTTTGTGATTATGTCATAGATCAACAAATCCTCATTAGGAGAGGTAATAAACAGTTGCCTATCAAAACTTAAAAGGAGATGAAAGTGGTGACAAGGAAGCATTTTGTACTACTTGCTCTATCAAAAACTACAAACTTTAACTCAAAGTTTTAAGAGTGTCGAGAAGTACCACAAGAAGATGGAAGATGCCATAATAAGGGCAAATTTAGAAAAGATACAGAAATAATAACAACTTCCTTAATTTATGGATTAAATATAAAAATTGCCAATCTAGAAATAATAATAGCTTTCTTATATTAATTACTCATGAAATATAAGAATGCAAAACAAGAAATATTTAAATTAAAATAAACTATAGTTTTAGAACAAAATCTTACAAGGTTACAATTAGAGTTTTAATTCCCTTAGAATTAGTTGAATTTAGCCACACAAGATTATTGTTTCAACACAAAAAATCAATGAAAATAAAAAAGATTAAGAGGGAACACAAATAAAAAAGAAAGAGAGCAATATGGACAAGTAAATATCATGTTTTTCCCCCTCTTTCCTACCCAAAAGTTAACTTCTATCTTGCAAAGATTCCATTCTAAACAAACTCAAATGCCTATATAATAGGGATAGGAATAAGTCTCATAATTAAATTGAAACTCTTGGGGTGAATCTAGCATTAGGCATGATATTGTCTTATTCGTTGTAACAATATGTTAACTTCTTCTAAAATTCATGATTTTGAGAAATAATGCTACAATTTAATGTATTCTCCACTTGTCACCTCTTAAAATAAAATAAAAATTAATTTTCCCATTTAAGCTCCAAAATTAATGCAAAACAAAAGACATATGTCCAATGAACATAAACATCTTATTAATAATTCAAACAATTTAGGCAAAGAAAAAAAGAGAGAGATAAACACAAGGGAAAAGGAGTGAGTCGAATAGCTAGAGTATAGGATGTGAGAGATGCATTATTGGATAAGCGTTAAATGCTCTTTTTATTAATAAAGATTCTTTTCTTTATCTTAATGTTGACATTAATGATTTTTTACCTAGTGTTATTATTTCTCTTTTACAGGAATTTGATGATCTCTTTTAAGAGGGAATTCTTAATGGATTACCATCTACAAGAGGGATAGAGCATTAAATTAATTTTATTTCTAGAGTTCAAATTCTAAGTCAACTAGCATATAGAACAAATTTAAAAGAGACAAAAGAGATACAAAAGCAAGTGGAGGAACTCTTAAGAAGGGCTATATGAGAGAGAGCTTGAGCCCTTATGCCTAACTTGTTTTATTAGTACCAAAGAAGGATGAGTCTTAGACAATGAGTGCACATTGTTGCAACTTTCCGCAAAATCACCGTATATTATAAATACCCTACCTCTAGGTTAAATGATATGCTTGAAGAGTTGTATGGTGCATTTTTATTTTCTAAAATTAATCTAAAATCTTATTACTATTAACTTATGATTAGAGAAGGTGATGAATAGAAAACTACCTTTACAAGTAAATATGGTTTACATGAGTGGTTAGTAATACCTTTAGTTTAACTACTACACCTAGCACTTTCATAAGATTAATGAACCATGTTTTTTATGGGTTTTTAGGCAAGTTTATTGTGGTTTATTTCAATAATATTCTATATAGTAAGACCTTAGATAAACATCTTGAACATTTAGGAAAGGTAAGGTATTGCTATTTAGGTAAGAAAAGTTTTATGAAATTTTCAAGAAGTGATTTTTTTCACATCAAACATATTATATTTCTTAAATAGTGGTGAGTGAAAAGGGCATAGAAATAGACGAGTAGAAATTGAGATCTATTAAAGAGTGACCAACACCAAAAACGGTGAGTGTTATTAGAAGTTTCTACGGTCTAGCTAGTTTCAATAGGCTTTTTGTTAAGGAATTGGCATAATTACTACACCTTAGATCAAAACAATGAAAAGAGTGTAGGATTTAAGTAGGGTGATGGTCATGAAGGAGCATTTAACTTAGTGAAAAAGAAGTTAAGTTCAATTCCTTTATTAGCTTTACTTAACTTTGCCAACACCTTTGATATTGAGTATGATCTTTTAAGTGTAGGAACTAATGTAGTTTTGATGCAAGAAAGGAAATTAATAATATGGTGAGAAGTTTAGTGGAGTAGCCTTAAACTACCTAACTTATGATAAAGAGATGTATGCATTGATGAGAGCATTAAAGACTTGGCAACACTAATTGTAGCTTAATAAGTTTATGATACATACAAATCAATGAATCATTGAAGTACATTTAAGGTCAAAGTAAGTTGAATAAGAGACATGCCAAGTTAGTGGACTTTATTGAAACTTTTCCTTATATGATGAAATATAAACAATTTAACAAAAATATAGTTATTAATGCACTATTTAGGAGGCATATTTTGTTGAGGACTTTGCATACTAAATTGATGGGTTTTAAGCATACTTGAGATTTAAAAATTGATGATTCTAATTTTGGTATTGCATTTAAAGTATATGAAAAGTTTGCATTTGAAAAGTTTTGTAGGCATAAAGGTTAATTTTTTAAATAAAAAATATTATGCATGCCTCATAGTTCTTTAAAAGAGTTGCTTAAGAGAGAAAGAAGAGATATAGAGAAAATGTGAGAAAGATATGTTACATGTAAGTAAGCTACATCTAGTGTGTAATCACAGGGATTATACATACTTTTCCATATACCTAGTGAATGATGGATAGATATCTCATAGTTTTTTTTAGTTTAACTAGGTTTTAAAAAAGTAATAATTTAGTTTTGTGGTGGATAGGTTTTCTAAAATGGCAAATTTTGTTGTAGGTCATAAAATTAATGATGCATCCTAGATTGTTAAATTATCTTTTAATTAGATTATTAGACCATATGGAGTTCCTATAAAAATTACTTTGGATTAAGTTTTTTAGTTACTTTTGGAAAAATTTATGGGGAAAGTTGGAAACTAATTTATTATTATTTATATCTTTCCATCCACAAATCGATTTCCAAATTAAGATGGTTAATAGAACTCTAGGTGCTTTGTTGCATACTATTGTTGGTAGAAACCTTAAAACTTAAGAAGAGTCATTATCTTTCATTGTATTTGTTTATAGTTGGACTATCTATAATGTTATGGGTTATTCTCCTTTTAACAATGTTTATAAATTTAACTCATTATCTCCTTAAGATCTTATGCCTATTTCTTTAGTTATGTATTGAGAAGAGGGACCAATAATTCACCAAGTAAGCTAATAAGGAGAGAGAAAGAAATTACATTTTCCTTTTATTGTGTTTGCTTATAACTAGACTATCCATGGTGTTATAAGTTATTCTCCTTTTGAGATTGTTTATAAACTTAACTCATTATCTCCTTTAGATCTTATACATATTCATTTATTAGGAGAAAAAAATATGGCCTAGATAGAAAGATGAGATTCGAATTAGTGAAAAAGGCATATAAGAAGGTAAGATTAAACATTAAGAAAAGGACCATTAATACATCAAGCAAGCTAGCAAAGGGAGAAAAAGAAATGATATTTAAACATGATAATTGGGTTCAGATATATTTTTTAAAAGAGAGACTTTTAGGCAAACGTAAATTCAAGTTGCAACCAAGAGGAGATGAACCTTTTTAAGTTATAGAAATAGTTAAAAACATATACTTATAAAATCAACTTGTTAAGTGGGTATAGTGTTCGTACTGCTAATTTTTTTATTTCTCCTCCTTTTGATTATTTAAATGAAGATGTTGATTTGAGGATCAATAGTTTTGAAGGGAAAGGAAATAATATTAATTAAGGATCTACATAAATTACACAAGCTTTTAAGTGGGGACCTGCGAAGAGGGCTTAAACATATTGTGAACAATTCATATTAAGTAATGATGAAAGTTACTGGTGATCTATTAAAGAAAACTAGGGGACCATTAACAAGGAATATAACAAAGAAGGCCAAGAAGCTCTGAATGATCTAATGATGGATCTTTATGGTGAAACTTTGCTACTTCGAGAGATTGAAGTCAATCGTATAATATCTATTCAAGTGAAGGAGGAAATTTTTAAAGAGACTATAAAATGTAATCTTATGTTGGTGATCGATTTTAGTCATGTATTGACTTTTTGAGGCTTAAGAGATAGAACTAACTAATGTCAAAGTGATTATGATGTCAGTTGTTGTTCTTATACTAACTTGCACCTTAAAAAATATAAGGGAACTGAATTCATAATGGTCTTCTAATTGATGCAAACTTGTCTCTGTTGAGCATATGTAAAGTTTCATAATAAAATCAATACCAATGTGCTTCCTAAACAAGTGTCAATCTCATGGTTTAGTTGTTTAAGTTTTTGAAATTTTAGAATATTATTTCTTTTTGTGACTCTAGTTCTTAATGTTCTTATGCTCCTAAGATTTTATACCTATAAAAGGTTATCTTTTGGATGTAATTTAGAACATCATTATTATCGATTACTCAAATATAATTAGATAAAATTTATTGATTCTTTAAATTTTGGGTTATCTAATAACTTGTGATCTTATCTATCTTGCTAGTAGAGATCAACTCTAAAATCTTATCAGATACATCCTGTCTTTTTTGTCAGTATGATAATTCATATCCTTCTCTTATATTTTGAGGTCTTCATTATTAAATTAGAATTGTTTTGATAGGATGATCCTTGGTCATTTTAATCTTAGTATTGAATCTCACCAATCTTATTAGTAAGAGTTATATTAATAACCTTATGAAATTCTTTCTCAATATCAAATTGCATAACCAAAGAGGGCTTAAACATATTGTGAAACATTAATATTAAGCAATGATGAAAGTTACTAGAGATCTATCAAAGAAAACTAGAGGACAATTAACAAGGAATATAACAAAGAAGGCGAAGAAGCTCTGAATGATCTAATGGTGGATCTTTATGGTGAAATTTTGCTACTTTAAGAGATTGAAGTCAATCCTATAATATTGATTCAAGTGAGGGAGGAAATTTTGAAAGATATTATAAAATGTAACCTCATGTTGGTGACCAATGTAAGTCATATATTAACTTTTTGAGGCTTAAGAGATATAACTAACCAATGTCAAAGTTATTATGACATCAGGCGTTGGTCTTATACTAATTTGCACCTTAAAAAATAGAAGGGAACTAAAGTCATAGCTGTCTTCTGATCGATGCAAACTCATCTCTGTTGAGCATATGTACAGTTTCATAATAAAATCAATACCAACGTGCTTCCTAAACAAGGGCCAATCTCATGGTTTAGTTGTTTTAAGTTTTTGAAATTTTACAATGTTATTTCCTTTTTTTACTCTAGTTTTTAGGGTTTTTTATGTTCCCAAAGTTTTATAACTATAAAAGGTTATCTTTTGGATGTAATTTAGAACATCATTATTATTGATTACTCAAATATAATTATATAAAATTTATTGATTCTTCAAAGAACTCTTGTTTTATGTTATCTAATAACTTGTGATCTTATCTATCTTTCTGGCAGCGATCAACTATAAAATCCTATCAGATACATCCTGTCTTTTTCATTAGTATGATAATTCATATCCTTCTCTTATCTTTTAAGTTCTTCATTATTAAATTAGAATTGTTTTGATAGAATGATCCTTGTTTATTTTAATCTTAGTATTAAATCTCACCAATCTTATTAGTAAGAGTTACATTAATAACGTTATGAAATTCTTTTTTAATATCAAATTGCATAACCAAATATTTACTATTTCCTTCACATAAATAATCATATTCCATCATGTGCTCAATCTTTTCCCTAATTACTTCCTTGTATTTCTTAATAGATTGTCTCAATGTTCTATTAGTATACATATAGCCATTAAAGTTAGCATTAATAACCTCATTTGTTTGCGTCATTAACATTCTTGCCCAAAAATATTCCCTAATATGTGGTAGAGCCCACTACATGTGATTTTGTCATGAATTTTCAATGTTGGTGGCATCATATACAACTTCTAAAAATGTATTTTTTAAAGATTTTTATAACTCTTATAGGTATTGAATTTCTCAATTACTTTCTTAATCATATGTCATGGACAAATTCAATGTCCTATTGTAAGGAATACTAGCTCAGTGATAGTGAATTGTTGTCCATACACCTCAACCATATACAAAAAAAATCAACAAAAAATATTTGGTCATATCATTAACTGATAGTGCACGAACAAACAATATAGATTGTTCGTAATGGTTTACTCTAACATAGGTTAGTATTAAGCCTTCAGTAGTTGTAATAGTTATAGGCATTTTTTGTTGGGAATTTATGTTGAACTAGATGAATGCAAAATTCTTAGTTTTTGCAAGAGTAAGTAAAATTATGTCTGTTACAGTCATTAAAAAGTTCTTAATATGTAATTGGTAGCACGTGTAAAGGATAATTAGACAACATAGGCTAGAGATAATTAGACAAGTATTTAATGTATATAATGTAGATATTTTAGGAGTTATAGAATATTGTGATTAACTGGTACATATCCACTAATTATTTATCTAGCTTGTTGACCGATCTATTTATATTGCTATCATTGAAACCTTGGCCTTAATGTTTGAGTATGTTGAGCAAGTTAAGGGATTAGTGGATGACAAAGAAACAAGATATTCTCATGTATTAGAGAAAGAGAATTCTTATTCAATTCAAATGACCTTTTACAAAGGCTGTAAGAAAGGATAAAAAAGAAAGATATTCATAACTAGAAAATGTTATTTAAGAATGTCATAGAGTTTCTTGAGGTACAATCAATGATACGGATACCGTTTCATAACAGTTGGTACTAGCCAAAAGATTCTATACTGGTCAAAATACGGAATGGTATCACCTCTTTTGGTACCGACCTTGGGTATCAGTCGATACCGACCGATATTTGAAACGCTAGTAAAATATCAAAAGGTACCGTTAATTTTTAAAAGTTAAAAGACTAAAGAGAAAATTTTTTAAAATAAAATCAAGCCCCTGACTTTATCACTTACCTCTTTTCTCTCTCTGTCTCTCACAACTATCTCTCTCTCCTCTCTTTGTCTCACCGATGCTTGTCGTTGCCGTCCTCCACAACGACACCACCATACCTCCCCCCTCTTGTGGGTATGTCTACCTCCCTCTCTACTGCGACTTTCCTATACTCTAGTCTCCACCGCGTCTCTCCTCCTTCCCCTCGGCTTCACCGGCTGCTACGTCACTCGTCCTCTCCTCTACCTAATACTATCCACATCTGGCTCTGTCCACCTCCACCATCGCTGCTTGCTCCTGCTCGTCTTTTATAGAAACCAGATCTGGTTTTCACCCGACCTAAGTCCGACCAACTAAATTTGTGATTTTTTGGGTATGTTTTAGATTTTTTCTGCTCTTGACAATTTTGAATTGTGAATGTGGGGTTGTTAATGGTTGGGACTTGGTGAATTTTGTAAATGGTTGGAAGAACTTGGAATTGAATTGTTGTGAATGGTTTATGGTTGGATTTGGAATTGAAAGAAATGGACGAAATGTGTTGTTTATCTATTTTGTTTGGAAGTTCATAAGTCACTAAGGCTCTAAGGCCTTTGGATTTGGAATTTGGATTGGTTTATTACAATTTGCAATTACAAACTAAATTATAAATAAATTAGATAACAAATTAAATCAAATTAAGCCTATCTATATAATTTCAATTTTATTTGAATTATATGGGTTGGTTTAAATGTTTAAAAATAAAATTTTTCTAACAATATTCAACCTTTTTAAAGATTGAATGCAACATTTATAACATCTTTAAAACATATATGAAAATATTGTATACATCAATGATTCAGTATTATGAAATTTGCAATTATTTTGAGTCTTTGACTCAATTTAGAATTCCTAGTTAAAATAACTTTGTTTAATTAAAAAAGACCTAAGAATAAAAAAGCAATAATATAACTATAAGTTTAATAGTAATTACATATCATTAAAATTCTTATTAAAGCAATATTAATTAGCACAATTTGTAGCAAATACATTATAAATTATAATTCAAAATAGTTTTTTAGACTCTTTATGCATTGTTTTCCTAGGTTTAGATTAATTTATTTTATATTAACTAAAATTTTTGTGAATAAATATAAAATTACTGAATTGCTAGTTTTTGACTTAATGAATTGTGTTAGATAAAATTGAATTGTGTTGGATGAAATTGAATTGTGTATAATGTAATCATACAAAATGAGTTATATTACATATGATGAACATACATATTATATAATTATGTATGTTGAATACTTGAATTATTAGTTTTTGACTTATCGATGAACTAGGTTGGATAAAATTGAATTTTGTATAACGTAATCATATAAAATGAGTTATATTACATATGATGGACATGCGTACTGTGCAATTGTGTATATTGAATACTTGAATTATTGGTTTTTAACTTATTGATGAATTGCATTGGATAAAATTGAATTATGTTGGATGAAATTGAATTGTGTGTGATGTAATCATACAAAATATGTAGCGCCCCCTCACCGTAGGATACATATCGGGACCCCCGAAGGTCGCTTTGACACGTATCCCACGATAAAGGTTCACTACCAGAAAATTTCGCTAATAATCCACATGGCATCGCAATAATTAAACCA
>JANZLD010000006.1:10413904-10440885 GCA_026413575.1 Erythroxylum carthagenense | reverse complement strand
GTCCCATTACTAATTGCTCAATTAACAGTACAGTAATGCATATGTCTCTGTGAATTGATGTACAATGCATGTTCACGATTTTTCCGGCACTAACACCCAATTTTGATATCTTATGACCAATTCTGACTCTCCAATCGATTGATTGACAATGATTGATCTATTCCTAATATTCAGTCAATTTCCTCAATTCATACTCCCTATAACCATTTCCTATTCATTCGGTCAAAACCTCTATTAACAATCCCAATTAAAACTCCAATTGTCCCAATTCAATACTTAAGTCACACTAGGAACCCTAATTGACCTAAATCTCTATAATTCAATGTCATTTAAATCAATTCTAATTCCCATAATTAATCTCAATTGTAGACCTTTTCCCTAGTTCATAACAAATCTGGAATCACCTCAATCGGAGGTTTACACCAAAAATAATGCCCAATAAATTGAAATTAAACCAATTTTGAAAATTCCTTCGTCGCGACCTTGCGGCCTTCTCCGTGCCACAAACGGGTCGCTCACCGCGGCGTGTAACACGCTCGCCGCGGCGAATGCCTCACGCCAGCTAGCCAGGAGGCGAAGCGGGCTCGCCGTGACGTCCTCTTCTCCCTCGCAGCGGCGTGAAACGTTTTCGCACTCGCCGCGACGCCTACCTTCCTGCTCGCCGTGACGAAATAATTATTCTTTCGTCGCGGCGAGGTTTCAGGCACGCCGCGACGTGCAAGTCGCAGGTCGTCTTCTCCGATCGGTTTCCGTCCATTTATCTCTCTAAAACCCCCATTAAACATTCTCAACTACTCAATCAACCATAATAAATGCCATAAATGCAGTAGAAACCATTAATAACAACATTAATGCCATTAAACTTACCAATCAAAGATCAATCCACAAAATCACCGTAAACTCTAAAATTTTCCAAATCAACGATTACTCCCCTTTAAAGCCTCTCAATCCTTCATCAATAACAGTAAGCAAGTTAGCCTAGCATACTAAGAAGAAACTATAAGGGAAAAATCAGAGGATCTCACCGTTGGGAGAGAATCGAAGGATGTCGTAGGGGAAGAGGAAGAACAAAATGCCTTAGCCAAATTTTCCCCAAATTCTCAAGCATAGTATTTATAGACATAAGTCTCCAAATCAGTCCAAATTTCAGTCTCTAAATTTCAATGGCTTAACGTATTTACTTCCTATCAGTAAAATTCTAATTTTCCATTACCATTGGACCATTTCTTTCAGTAATATACAGTCAATCAGTCTGTCATTCCAAAATTTCCAGTCCGGGCATTTTCTCCCGAATTTTCTTAAAATTTCCTATAAACTTCTATAAGTTACCAATCACTCGTAAACAGTTCTAAATCAGTCATTTGAACGCAATTACTCCTAATTTCTCATTTAATCCCGATCCAGTTAGTCCAGTCAGTTCATACTCACAATTAAGTACCGAAAAATCATGAATGCATGTACCTATGAATAAATGCATATGCAATAAGCCTGTCCCTCTATAATTAGAGGCCAGTAACATGCTCAATCGGTGAATGCAATGAAAACCCTATCAGTCTGTCCCAATTACTAAAATACCCTTGCTAACAGTAACGGGATGTTACAAAATAAGTTATATTACAGATGATGGACATCCATATTATGTAATTGTGTATGTTAAATACTTGAATTATTGATTTTTGACTTATTGATGAATTGTGATGGATGAAATTGAATCGTGAGTGATGTAATCATACAAAATGAGTTACATTACATATGATGGACATTTGTATTATGTAATTATGTATGTTGAATACTTGAATTGTTGGTTTTTGACTTATTGATAAATTGTGTTGGATAAAATTGATTTGTCTTGGATGAAATTGAATTTTGTGTGATGTAATCATACAAAATGAGTTATATTACATACGATGGACATGTGTATTGTGTAATTCTGTATATTAAATACCTGAATTATTAGTTTTTGACTTATTGATAAATTGTGTTGGTAAAATTGAATTGTGTTAGATGAAATTGAATCGTTTATGATGTAATCATACAAAATGATTTACATTACATATGATAGACATGTGTATTGTGTAATTGTATATGTTGAATACTTGAATTGTTGGTTTTTGATTTATTAATGAATTGTGTTGGATAAAATTGAATTGTGTTGGATGAAATTGAATTGTGTATAATACATGATACACGATGAGTTATATTATATTAACTGGACATGAGTATTGTGTTATAAAATTATGTGTTCTTTATTTTGATATATGTCTTCATTTATTGTTATAAATAATTGAATGGAAATTCAAGGACTCTTGATCAAACTGCTTCAAGAAGATACAATGATCAAGCTAGAGCTCATGTTGCATTGGTCCTAGGTATGTAGAACTATACTATTTGCTTACTTTGTAACAAGCATTTGAAAGGTGATGGAATCACCCTATTAAAGAAGCATTTAGCTGGGGGTCAAAGGAGATGTGGAACCTTGTAAAAAAGTAAGTCATGATGTTAATTGACAAATGAAAACTTTGCTTGAAGAATATCAACACGGAAAAGATAGAAGGGAGACATTGAATTATCAAATTGGTAGTGGAAGTTCGTTTGCTGGTTTTCGTGATAATTATGGAAATATTGAGGGTAGTAGTGGTAGTGTTAATAGTAGTGTTCCATCCTAGGCCTAGCAAGAAGTGATTATTACACCTGGACTTGATGTTAGGAAAAGAAGAAGGTAGATGCCAAATTTTTGTGCACCACGAACAACTCTTGAAGCCTAGCCTTCAATTCATAGTACCATGCAATCAAGAGATGCAAATCACAATGTTGATATGGCAACGACTAGATAGTTGTATGATACAACTGCAACATTTAATGCTTCCCAATCATACTATTATTAGCCTATGGTGGACGTCATAACCTCTTACGATTCAGGATACAAAACTCCTTTAATTGATGACTAAAGAGGTAAACTTTTGACTTGCTTAGTTTCTAAAATTAAAATTCTTTTAGAAGAAAGAAGAGTGGATTAGGCTACTTATGGGTGTTCAAGCATGTGTGATGATTGGACAAATAGGAGACATAAAACTATTATAAATTTTTTGGTTTATTATACAAATGATTCAATATTTTTTTAAGTCTATCGATGCATAGGGCCTTATTAGGAATATTAATACTTTATTTGAGATATTTAATGAATTTGTGAATAAATCAGGGCTACAAATTTTTTTTTAGTTCATTAATGACAATAATTTCGCTTATAAAGTGACAAAAATGTTATCAAATAAGTATAATTCTTTTTTTGGACCCCTTGTGCTGCATATTACATTAACCTAATGCTGAAAAATATAGGGGATGCTAGATATTTTCTTACTATTGATGAAAATGTGTAGAAAGCTAAAAAGATGACCAAGTTCATCTATAATCGTAGGTGTTGAATTTAGTGAGAAAGGAATTTAACATTGATAGGAATTTGTGTTATCCTACTGTGACAAGATTTGAAACAAATTTTTATCACTTCAGTATTTTGTTACGATGAAGAAAGAGTTAAGACAAATGTTTACAAGTGATAAGTGAGTCCATCTCAGCATGCTTAATCTAATGTTGGATTGGAGGTTTCCAAAATTATAAAGGAAGATAGTAAATTTTGATCTTAATGCCAATTTGTTATCTAAATTTGTAAGCTTTTAGTAAGGGTGCTTTGCTTGTCTGATAATGAAGAAAAGGCAACAATAGGTTTTTTTTTTTATGTCATGGAGAGGGTGAAGGAAGCAATCAAGACTAATTTGAAACATAGGCCTTCTTTGTATATACCGTATCTTGCAATCATCAATGAAAGATGGGAAAGACAACTTTCTTCTTCATTTTATGCAGCTGGGGTGTTTTTAAATCCTAATGTCTACTTCATACCAAATTTTACAAAGAATTTTAAAGTGAATAGGGGAATGTTATTAATTATTACAACAATTGTTGCTTATGACATGATGCAAGATCTCTTGAGCTCACAAACAAAGATTTCTAAGAAGTCTTTTGGAGATTTTAGAATTTTGATTGCTATTTGACAAAGAGCAAAAACCTTCTCCAAGTATTAATTGTTTCCTTTTTCTTACTTGTTGAAAATTAATTATCACTTTATTTTGTTTATAACGCTACTTTTGTTATCTTACGACTTACGATTTTTCAATGAGATCAATTCGAAAGTAGTGTTCTAGAATTCCAAAGATTTACAATTCAAATTTTAAGTCAATGTGTGAGTGTAATAGACTATGAACGGAACTGGACCACATTTGAATTCATCTATTCCAAAAAAGGAATAAATTGAATCACAAGAGATTGAATGAATTGGTCTTCGTTTGTTATAATTTAAAGCTTTGAGAAATGTATGTTATTATCATAATTAATTTCGATATAATTTCTTATAATTTTCTAATAATTAAATTTTATTATTTACTAGGACTCTCAATAGTGTAAGTAGTTCAATAGATCCAATTTGCATTGATAATATCGAACTTTTAGTGAATTAGGTTTTGAAGGAACCGGGTTTGGTAGACATGAATGACTTGGAAGATAATCTTGGATAGAAAAGCATTAACATGTCATTTTGTGTATTGAATTTGAATGATGATAATGATGGGGCTTCTCTCAATTATGAGGATTTTGTACTAAATGATAATTAAGGTCAGTGCAGTTATAATGGATATTTTCCTGTAGACAATTGAATGAAGTTTTAGACTTCCAGGTTTTTGTTTTTTCTCTTCTCTTAATTTTACTTATATTCAATATATATGTTAAATTTTATATATGCAATATAATTATAAATGTTTTTATTTTAGGTTTCACTTCTACTTGATTGTTTCCTCATCGCGAACTCTTATCGTAAATTGTAATAGTTTGAGAGTTGAAAATATTTATTGTTTTTATTTGATGTTTTGATGTAATTATTATTTATTAGATGATGAAATTGTAATATTTTAAATACTTTGTATTGTTCTTAATTTTATATTTGTTTAATGATGATTGTCTTTTTTATATTATTTTTAGTTATTATTTATATATGAAATATTTAAAAATTATTGTTATTTCATATTAATTATGGTTATTATTTATTATTATGATTTTTAGAGGCATGATTGATGTAAACTTATAAAATATACAGTACAATATGACAATGGATTATTTTGTAATTTAAAAAAATTCAGGGACTATCTCATAAATTTAAATAATGACCCAAAATAGAATTCAGTATTGAATGATACCGTTATAGTATCGTACCAAATCTTAATCTGATACCAGAGTCGGTACATTATTCGTAACATTGAATAACAATGCTTGCATTGTCTTTCCTTCTTCAATTTTTTTAATATATGATATTCCTTTATAATGATATTACCATCTATTTTGAGGATGGCTATACTCCTAAAAATTGTCTCAAGTTATATTATAATAAAATTAAAAGTCAGTATAACACGCATTGATAAAACTTAACTTTTTCAAAAATTAGAATGGTGGTAGATTTATGAAGCATATATAGCTTAATAAATTCATCCAGTAAGTCTTTGAATTTACACCAACTTCTCCTCGAATGACACCTCCTAAAAAGAGACATCGTGAATAATCCTATTACATTTTGCCCAATTTAACGAGTATTTAAACAAACTATTATTGCTAAAAAAACTAGTAGATAAGGTTCTTTTTAAATACTTTAAACTCACTGAAGATTTTTGATCCCTAGAGCCTTTAACATGTTCAAATATATTTTCGTAAAATATTTATGTTTAAATTAAATTCTAATAAAAATATTAATATCTAATTTGACCATTTTACCGTCAACAAAAAGTAAAATGCTAGGGCTTTGATAGAATTCATAGCATCCTACAAGTATACGAATGTACATCAATAAAATGTCTACGTACGTACATTCTACTATGACTACAATAGGAAACAGCAACCAAAAAATTTTAATAAAGTTCAAACCCTCCATTGACCAACTAGGAAGATCAAACCCACTCGAAGTTTGTTTCTTTAGGCAAAACCAAAGCAATCAGAGAAGTTGAAGAATCGGGTGCAATTGAGATCATGGAACACACATCGTCAGAGTAGGGAAGTATAAAGAGCAGCCTGGACCACATGGATTTAACAGCTGGAATCTTGATTACTCCTGCGCATTCCCTCTGCTTTAAGTAAAATATGAAATCCTGAAACTGCAGAGCAACAATATGAGTGCCTAAGCGGTACAAAATAAATATGGGCCAGTTGACTCCCTGAAATTAGATTCTCTAAAGTGGAAAAAAGAGGATAGATAAACACACAAACTTAACTTCTTTTAGAACATTCGTGACCAGTTTTTACAACCAAAAGGTTGTATCACTAGACTTGGTTCTTAATGAGAAAACATGGAAGCATATAATAAGGCAAATAAGAGAGTGCTTACTCCTTTTTGGTCACTCATACAAGAAGGGATTAGCCTGCAGACCTCCCTCTGCATTAAACATGAAAAGCCCATGAGAACAAGATTGGAGAGAGAGAGAAGTCAACAAAATTTGTGTTGAGGCCCGTCATAGAGGATAAACAATGGAATGTAAGCACAATCAATATTAATTCATTTCCATACTCTCATGTTAAGAGCTCAACTCACTGTACTAATAAATCATTCCATTGATTGGAACAAACTTCGGCATCTAATACTAATAAATCATTCCATTGATTGGAACAAACTTCGGCATTTAATCACAGTCATGTCAGAGAGAGGGTGAAAGATCGCAAAAAAAATTAGGGTTGGGGCCCACCAGAGGTTAATCCGTGCAAAGCAAGCTCAACTAGTACTAAATGACTCATATTACCAATACAATGTGTCATTCGATTGGCACAAATTTTGTGGCCAAGATCATTTTAAGCATGTGTAGGAGAAAGCATTAAAGATAGCAATGTTCATGGACTCACTTTATGAGGTGGGGTGCTCGTAAATGTTGACTTCACATGTTGAAAATCTGTCCGTTTTGTCATATCTAATTTGGTAGGCCATCTGTAGCATAGACATAACACTGGTAAGTTTACTAGATATCAATATAATTTCAGCAAAATCTAGCAGGAATGCAGTTCTTACTCAGCAGGTTCAGAAATTCCATTTGAGTATCTGCAGTTATCAAAGTCCAATTTCTGTGCATAAACCGTAGAGTAGTGAACTCCGCTTTTACACAATGTGCCCTGCCAGGGATATTGCTGACAATGTCCCGAAGTTCCAATATCAGTTGATTCTGCAAAGGGTGGTGGAGGAGGAGGCGAACAAGGAGGAGGCGGAGCAGGTGGAGGCGATGGTGGCAATGGCGGTGGAGGTACTTCAGGTTGAGGTGGTAGAGATGATGACATTTGGGGTACAACAGGAAGGGAAAACATTTGGTCAAAATGTTGGACTGGAGCTCGCTGCATCTGTGTTAGTGGAGTCACAGAAGCAGTTATAAAAGGGGGTCCAACAGCATTACCCTGAAAGCAATTAGGCATTACATGATTCGCTGGTTGTGATATTGGGTCCATAGGCATATGATGATCTATGCCTCGTTGATCCCATGAGCTGTTTGAAGGAACATACATGGGTCGCAAAAATGGAGATGGTTGAAATTGCTGTGTTGATGGAATAGGTCCCTGAGTTCCTATGGGTAAACATGGAATGCTCCCAGGAGCAGTATGCTGTTCAGAATCACTCTTCTTGTTCGTCCACATTTGTTCGGTAACAGCAGAAGCACCATGGCAACCTAAGAGTGAAAATTTTCCAGCAAAAGATGTGTGTATGAACAAACATTAAATAATTTAAGGGGTAAGAGTTATCACCTCCATGTGAAGGATCAACCCCTCCAAATGAATGGACAGTTTGAAAGGAAGTTCCTTGATTCTCTGGTTTTACCCTAGGGGATATCAACTCCATTGAGCAGCTCTCGGACTTCATTGGCAAAGGTGGAAAAAGGTTCTTTCCTGGTTGGCTGTTAAAATAACACGGATTTTTCTGCCATAAGCTTAGCTATAGCAAAAGAAGATCAGGATTGTTTGCTCAAGAGAGGGAAAAAGAGCATTGTGGTATTGCACAATGGGCATTAAATATATGTTAATACATAATATCGCGCACAAAATGAGAACTTTAGGTTTTGTTTAGTAGCTCAAGTACCAAAATGAAAACTTTTGGTTTTGTTTACAAGAACAGTTTGTTTCCGTTAACAGGATAAAAGAATAAAGAATTATACCTGTATTCAATCTGAAAAAACATTCCAGGACAACCACGAAGATTTTTAAAAGCAGTAATTGCCCCATCACTGCTGCTAAATTCGACAAACCACCCGCACCCAATTTGCATATTTGCTCTCACACACTTAACTATGGATCCCACGTCTGCAATCGCAAGATTGCAAACAGCCAATAATTCATCATCTGTTAGGAAAGGGGAGCTAGCATTTGGGAGATAAATCCAAAGAGTGCTTGATGGGGCTTTATCCACATCTTTCACTGCAACAGTATGACTGTCAAAATAACTGGGGTTGTGATTGACATTATATTTAGTACGAAATGAAGCAATCAAGGAGGATATGTGGGACATCCTTGTCCTACAGTTGTCAGTAGTTTGAGCTTGAGGAGATTCCATCATACTATTGGAAATGCTTCCAGAGTTACTGGCTCTCATATCAATGTTGATAGGGGTTGGGACTGATTTTACACCATCCATTTGAGGGATTGGAGCAGTAGCTGATCCAGTACTCAACTGTGCACTGTTACAACTATCCTTGCGATACTGTCTGAGGTGAGCCATCACAGTAGTAGCTTCCTCAGGAGTTTCAAACTCCATTATTAATGCTTGATCATTGTTAAGCTCTTCAACCTTGTAAGGGCCCTTATACAGCACTTTCCTTGATTCATGGAGAATTTCATCCCTTACCCACTGACTCGTAATATTTCCAGTATAAACATGTGGACTCGAACCTACTGCAACACCATTAATAGCACCCCTAGTTCCCAATCCTATGTCCATGAACTTTATCTGCCAAGGGAAGTGACTGCGCATATATCCCCGAGCTCTTACAGCATCAAACATATTCCAATACTCAACCAACGCAAACCCTTTGCAGGGAAAGAAGAAGAACCGTTCTATGGGACCAAATTTCTCAAGCTGAAACCTAACATAAGCTTCAGTTGTATCTGGACCTAAAGAACCCAACCAGAGTTGTCTACAAGCAGAGAAAACCTCCACTGATGTAGGGTCCCCATCACAGAACCAAGCAGAACCATGAGATGGCCCAATAGGAATCTTTGACGAAGAAAAATCATCACTCACAGCTCTGGTTGAGGATCTTGATGCAGGTAAACAGAGATCTGTATTTGAATTTAGATTGTTCTCTGAACGAGCATTGTGGTTTCTACATTCAAACAAGTTACTTCCATAGTCTAATGATGTTTTTGTGACAGGTGAGAGCCTCTGTTGATTGGATAGTTCTCCTGGCATGCCATGAGAAGAATCTCCAGGGTCACTAGCCTCCAAATCTGAGGACCTTGCAACTCCACCGCTATGACTAGATCCTGTAATCAAGGAAAAACCAGTTTAAGAAACTCCCAAACAGTAAAGTACTAAACAGTAAAGTCCTAACTCACCATCCCTGCCAGGTGTTTCCCCGGAGATTTCACAGTGACTGGAATGACTAGGTCCTAAGTACTGTTGATTAATACTTTTTGATGGGATGGTATCATCCTCATCACTATCCATATGGATGTCTTCCGTACCCAGTTTCTTATAGGTACGAAGGATTCCTTCAAGAGCAGCTCTAGTTTCTGACGCAGCAACTGCAGAAGGCAAGTTACACAACTTATTATACTTTGATAACATCCAACTTCCGAGTGATGGATTCTTATCAAGAACCTGCTTATAAGAAACCTCAGTAAATATTTTGAAGAGGAGGAAGTAAAACAAGAACACAGGATATATATAAGCAAGCGAATTCCTATCAGTTGCTTCACAAAAGAAAATGTAGTTTCATCTGCTCAACAACTGAGGAAGAACAACAGGCACCCATCAATTAGCTAGAAATCATCCAATACATATGCTTCAATAATGATATCCAAGCACAAAATTCATGCTGGATCAAGTCATTTCCTTCGTATCAAGCAAAACCAATCACAAATGTTAAGAAGGTTAGGGACCATAAAAATATTGACATAAAGTCTTCAGAAGCTATGTAGCACAACCAATAAACATTAATACCACTCTCAAAACAAGTCCTTTGACCAACTGGAAAGTAAAAAACTGCAAACTTTTCCACTATTAATTTTTGAAAGGCCTAATGATCAGCTTCAGCACTTATGACCCATTCCATTTATCACTAATGAAATTAGCCTCCCCGAAGGCAAAAGATGAATTTACCATCAAGAATTAGAATATCCAGTATACATCATCAGCACAAAAGAACCAAGAGTTCATACAACTAATAGGATTCAGTTAAGCCTTAAAAGTAGAGGCCTAACACATTAAAAAACAAATATCATTCACTTTACCTAAATCATAGAACAGCATGCGTTGAACATCACAATATTTTACATGGTCACTTAACTAGGTAACGTTTCTTGAATAAATAACTGTTCGATATAAGCAGACTTTAAACATATTACCAAATGTAACAAGCACTTCTGTGGGACAGACGATACATCTCCAGTGTCATGGTTGGCATCTGATGACAAATCCTTACTGCTAATCTCATATTCTCTGTCATTTGTTCTAGAAGAGCTTTTACAAGTAGTTCTATCATTAGGTGCATCCATAAGATCAGGCATGGCCTCCTCATCCAGTTGTCGAGTCACCTGACTGATAAAACCCTGTGCTCCAGAAATTCCCTCTGGTTCAGCTGATCTGAGAAGCTCAAAACACTCTGCAAGCAAATTTTTTGGATAAGAAAAGAAAACCCAAAGGAGACTTATTGCACGGAATTTGCATAGTTTAACCAATGGAGTAACATCTTCATCAGTAAACTTCTGCTTCAGCTTGGAAAAGTGCTCCACTGAATCTTGCATCTTCAAAACGTCCTTCTCAACAATCTGAAAGACATTATTTTCACCTATTGACGACATCATCAAAGAGAGCACTCTTTGAAATACTTTGGAGGAGATTCCTCGGACTACAGATGAGCCTGGAGCTTCCGAAGAAGCAGCCCGACAAATGTCAGCTAAGCCCAAAATGCAAGCCTTGGCAGTCTCAAATGCGACTCCATCAGAATCCTCTCCTCTGCTAACGACTGCCGAGCTACAGTTATGAATATCGATAACTACTTTAGTTGCAGCTTCAAGAGCAGCTGGGCAGTGTGACGCGTATCTAGGAATCAAGTCAGCTAGAAGACGCTGTACACTGATGCAACCTGCAAGACTAGCAGAATTTCACGAGACTAAACTATCATATTTCTCAGTCCATCTTATTCAAACAAGCTAGGCAAACAAAGAACCTCATAATGGCTAATAGCTTCAATAAGACATTAAAGCTAATTGTTCGACATTCGATAAATTGGACACATTCGAACCACTTCACAAATTGCACAAGAACACATAACTTGAAACGAATTATGGTATTGAATATCAGTTTAAATCATAAAATTTATAAATGAAAGAAAGGAAACAGAAGTAAAATACCTCTAGAAGCAGTAACAAGAGAGAGATAAGCTTGTTCAAGGTCAGACACGCGGCGCGGGTCTTTTCGGGAGACGCAAGATTTGAGACGCTTGTAAGCCTCATAAACGCTCTTAATCTCATCTTTATTTCTCCGTCTGGTGTTGATTTCGTCTTGGGAGAGAGGCGGGGGCGTTGATGGTGGAGCAACAGTGTTCTGCAGCGGCTCAGTTGGGATTTCTAGTGGTGGCGGTGGTGACTCTGGTTTGGGCTCGTAGAGCCTCCGCTTCTTGAGCGGTTGCTCCGCCGCCGATGTCATGGCTCGAGAGGAGCTGTGGTGGTTTGGTAGATCAACTATCGAGCGCTCGACAGGGGCGAAGATGGGTGTAAAATTACACATTCAGCCTCCCCCAAATCATTTAATCTTCATGGGCTTGTTTTGCGGGTTTGGCCTCTGAGCTTAGCCCATGCATATCTTGGAGCATTTTAGAAGACTTGCAATCCAAAACTTTAACGTGTCCCCTATGCTATGCTAGTTGAATCAACCATCTGATCTCCCAAAAGTTTAGTTATATTTATATTTATTGTTTTTATTTTTAAATTTAGTAAAAAAAATCTATTTGTTTGCATTTTTTGCTTTTGTTTTTATTTTGAATTCTTTCAGTTTTTAAATTTATAAAAATCAAAATTTCAGTTAATTTGGTAATTAAATTAAATTAAATTAAATTAAATTAGTCATTATTAATAAATATAATTAAAATGAAAATGTCTTCAAATATATAAATTGAAAATAAAATTTTGATTTAATAATTAAAAATATTTAAAATAAATAATTTTTATTAATAATTTATAAATAAATATTATATAAGAAATTAAAAATAATTCATCTTTAAATTTTATCTAATATGTAATTATCATCAGTAATAAAAATATAACTACATTCATATTAACAAAAGAAAAACTAAAAATCACAAAAAAAAGAAAATAAAATTAAACGACTTTTTTTTGAAAATCTAATTAGTTTATAATTGCTCGTATGCCAGTTCAAATATCTATATTATTTCAATATTGAAAGTTACTTGTAGGGGTAATAGTTATAAGCAAATGTACATAAATAAAATTTAATTGAAAAAATATTAGAAATTTTAAACAAATGTTAAGCATATAAGTTTACAATTAGCTTCTTATATTAGTAACTGAAGATTTCTATTGACTTGTTCGGCAAGTAATTATATAACTAATATCAATTTTTAGGATCATGCCTCCTGCCATATGTTGTTAGATAATTTTGTCATTTCCCATAAAGTTGAATAATTATTAATTGCATTTTTTAATTTTTTAAATAAATTATCGATTAAGTTACATAATTTGATATAGATAAAGATAATAAAGTGGGTCAATAAATGATTTAGATTAATAGGTCGAAGTTCGGGTAGAAAATGGATCTTAATTAGTATGGATCGAACTTATATTGACCTTCTTATGGGGAAGCTTAATATGGAAGCTATATAAAAGTTAAGGTCTCCTCCAATTGCTCATATTAATCATTAGCGTAAGAAATCTCTGATATGTTAAGAAAGCTTATGTATTAAGACAACTGTATAAAGACCTAAACCACGTGTCGAGAAACACTTTCTGTAAAGGTCCTGGAAGATTCATGATCGTTTGGAGCTCAAAAACAGTATCAAGATCAAAGATGGAATAGAAATCAGGTATTCCGCATTAAGTTCGTTTTCAATCCTTTCATGTTTAATCCTGGATACGTAATAAGGTCTATACTACGTATTACATATGGTATCAGAGCCGTTATGTGATCGGATTATTGGAAGCAAAGGTTTTTTGATTTTCATCTCATATGGTTTTCCTCAATTTCATTTTTCAAAATTTTTACGTATATAATTACGTAAAAGTGGTATATATAAGATTACATATGAAAAACAAGTCAAAAATAGGCTGAACGGAGCAAAAAACGAGATCCTGGGATGTTGAAAGTTGCCTCTAGCGAAGGAGAATGAGAAAACGTCGGGCGCGTGCTATAGTGCACATGGTAACATTCCAGCGAGTGCACGTGTGACTCGCGCTCCCAAGAGCTTGGGACGATGGGAGCGTGTTGCGTACACGCCACATCCGTTCATACACGTGGCACACCGAATGGAGGACATGTGACGGCGTGTGCAGTACACGCACCATACAGTAGGCACGTGTCCGCGAGTGGCGTGCGAGTGATGCACACACGTCAGACTCATCTAACACGCATCTGCATGCTGCACGTGCATTGATGTGGTGCGCCAGTAATTTAAAAAAATAAAAATTTTAGATTTCTTGTAAAAGTACCTCGGGATGTTTTGGGTCAGTTTTTGAGTCTGCAAAATTCATAAAGTAAGTTTTTTTCTATTTTTTTGGATTTATTATATTAGTAATAAATTAAAGTTTAACTCTAGAAAAAGGAATTAAGGTATTTTGAATTTGATTTCGAATGAATTTTCATGCTTCGGACATCACATGAGAGAGATTCTTTAAAATTTTGTGTCTCGAGTCTCATGTTCAGTATTCGAGATTGCATGATAGTCGATCGGAAAAGGAATTAAGGTATTTTGAATCCAAATTTGAGTGAATTTTCATACTTCGAACATCACATAAGGGTGATACTTCAAGGTTTTGTGACTTGGCTCTCATGTTTAGTGTTCGAGATTGTATGATAGTTGATCAGAAAGGAATTGATACATTCTAAAGCCATTTTTGAGTGAATTTTCGTGCAACAAACTTGCCATAAGGGAGATACATGAGATTTTTGTATCTAGGGCGGTCGGTTTAGTGTTTGGTGACACACGATAGTCACTCTACTTAGATTTTTCTTTTACAAAAGTCTCAAATGAAGTTTTCAGAAAATGTCTTCAACACTAGTATGCGACAATGAGACTGTGAATTTGGATTTTTGCATTTATTGATATTACATTGTCACATATCATATGCTCATAAAGAATGTAAGGATAACATAAAGATGTATTCCTTGTGTTTGTGGACTTTTTAAGTGTTGATGAGAATGTAGTCACGAAAGTGACCTTTTAAGTCAGTATTTTGAGTTGTTCTGCTTGCATGTTAGGGGATATCTCTAGTCTCATATTTAGTTATTCTGCCCACAAGTGTTGACTTTACATGAGATTTTGAAATGAACATAAAGGCGTTGGATAGAGGAAAGTCGTTGCTTGAATGATCTATTCACCCACAGATGGTAGTGTCATAAGAGTTGATGATTTGTACTCTAATCGCTTTTATGAGGAGGTCTAGTTGCATACATTATGTGTTCAGCCCACATGTGTTTCATAATATGTGTGACTAGATTTGCAGTAAAGATACTATTTAATGGCACTGAATTTTTAGAAAAGATACTATTTAATGGCTTTGAGTGTTGCTGTTGTCTTATATTTATGTTGATTTAAAGATTATCATCTTGAAGTCACCTTTTCAGTCAACAAAATTATTGTCATCATTGAAACCCTATCCAATTTCAATACAAAGAAGTGGACAGAGGATGTATTAAACGCTATAGAGATAGCTGAGGTTGATATGGCCATACGGACGGATAGGCCATCTCCATTTACATCCATGATCTTGAAAACTCATAAAGCAGCCAACAAATCCTGGGATCGGTCTAACAGATTATATCTGATGACCATTAACATATCCATTCCTAACCATATTCTAAGTGGACTTTTGGACACAAACATAGCGAATGAGCTTCTTGATAATGTCTCCCAGAGGTGGATGGTCTCATCTAGTGTTAAGACAAGTGCCTAAATGAAAGAATTATTCTTCATAAGGTAAATATGAGAAAAGGGGAGTAATGGAGTATATATCAAGAATAATTCATCTTCACAGTAGATTGAAGATGTTGGGACTTTGATGCTTTGATAGCCCATTATGTTGCTGAGGATGAAAAACTCAAGCTTGCTACTCCTACAGCCCTCAAAGCAGCTTAAGGGAAGACATAGATGAAGCCCATTGAGTTCAAAGATAGAAAGTTTAAATATTCTCTACATACTATTGTTGGTCAAACTAGTACTGATAAAGGTCCTAGGGACATAAAGAAACCAGTAGTATGAGGTTTAAAAGGAAAGACTGTGACCATCAGGTTACTCTTTGGCTTATCAATTTATAAATCTAATTTACGATAGTCATATTAAGTATAATGTGGCTATTTAGTGGAACATCTGATCAAGGTGCTTCCACAAAGTAAAGGTTCATATCCAAGATAAAGCCAAATAAAGGGAAGGAGAAATTGATGGTTCATAGGAATGAAGAAGTGGAAATAACATCTATAGGGGACGTATATACTGAACTTTATTGTAATGTTCATTTGGGTTTTACATGAAACATTTTATATGTGATCTTTTGATCAATTTTGGACAAAGAGGGTTATTGTTTTGTATTTAATGATTATGTTTTACAGTTATTGTTTAATGCAAAACATTATGGTACAACATTATTGTCATATGGTTTGTATATAATGTGTCTTACCTTAATTAGATATATGCTTTTTCGTATCTTGCCAAACAAGTTATGAAGGACCCTGATGAATGAGAAGTTATATATGGTGTGGTATAAAAGTTTAAGCTACATTTCCAGAGCTATGTATGAGAAATTGATCAAGGAAAGTATTTCTTAATTCTAGATTATGATGATTTGGGAACATGTGCTGACTGTTGCAAGGGAAAGCTGACTAATAAGGATATTGTGATCAACTCATGCTTTTGACTTGTTGAGTATGATACATAAAGATATCGGTAGACCTTATACAGTTGCACTGTGCAATTTTAAATATATTCTGACATTTGTTGATGATTATTCCTATCACAGTTATATGTTCTTGTTTAAAGAATGAAGGTTGAGAACAAATTGAAAAATTCATCAAGATAGTCGGATTTGGCTGTGGAGGAGAATATAATGGCAAACATGGTGTTTCAGGACTTTAAAAGGTTTGTTTGTCAGATATTTGGAATCAGTTGAAATAGTGACTTAATTCATTATACCAAGTAGTTCTGAACAAAATGGTGTGTTGGAAAAAGGTATGACTGCACCCTAAAGGACTTGAAGAAGTCAATGCAGAGCATAATTAATCTACCTAATTATTTAAAAGTTTGGAAACCCAACCTTGCACCCATTCATGTAAGGGGGATGCTTTACTGAGGTAGTATAATCCTTATAAAGAAAGATTGCGTGCTCATTCCCTTTATTATTATTTAGTAAAATATCTCGACCACTTTAAGGCTATAGCTTTTACTGTAGAGAAGGGGGGACCGGAATAGTGGACTCACAAATAACTAAGTTTCTAGAATAAGATGTCTATGATGATGGTGGGCCTATTGACCCTTTAGATGATAGCAGGGCAGATATTATAGTTATCTTGTAGTCGCTATTGATATAGTTAGCTCCGATGGATCTAAGTCTTTATACCGTGCATGTATAGGAACAGGAATCTATACCTGTAGACATAGAGGTTTCTAAGGGTACAAGATCTATTACAGTTAAGTAAATTCACTAGAGTAAGACGACCTGCTATCTCATTTGATTACATAATCTATCAGGTGTAAAAGACTATCCTATTAGACATGTTACGGATCCAGTTACTTTGCAGAATTTGTTTCTGGACCCAATGTGGATGCGTGGTGGGATGCAATGAATGACGAGATGCAAGTCATGGAACATAGTAAAGTCTAGGAGCTAGTTGATTGCAACAAAACTGCAAACTCATCAGTTGTAAATGAAGTTTTTTAGACCTAAAGGATTTTAGGATGGAGTTCAGCGGTCTATAGGGTCGCTCAATTGCCTAATGGTTCACTCAAAGAGAAAGGTTGACTTTATGTTATCTTTTCTCCTCTATCCTCGTATGATATATTTTGAGTAATTAAGGCAATTGTAGCTCATGATGATATAGAGTTAGATCATATGGCTGTCAAAATTGCTTTCCTAAATAAAGAACTTTATAAAGTAGTCTACATGGTATAATCTGAAGGATTCTAGGATCTAGATGGAACTGACATGGTTTACAGTGCACATTATGCAGATCAATATATAGTTTATATCAAACTTCCGAAAGTGATACCTTACATTTGATGAGGTTGTGACCTCTTTCAGCTTCATGAAAAATAAAATTCAAAAGATGCTTGTACTATGAGGTTAAGGGGAGCAAAGTTATTTTCCTATTACTACATCATCATCATCACAGTTAGTCCAAAATCTCACAATAAAGCGAGATCTGGGGAGGTCTGATAGCATCCTTACCCCTACATTGTAGATAAACTATTTTCGATAGACCCATATGCAGATGTAATAATAAAAAGTGATGCAGGTTAAACAATAAATTACACACTAAATAATTATGTTAATAAAATTACAATAAATACATAAATAAATAAAAATAAAATATAACCAAATGATATACCTGATGGTGTCCAGATCTATTATTACCTAATAAGCTGCAAAGTCTGGCTGAAATTAGAGAGTAACTATCCCAAGAGACCTACACCTATCTGTCAGAAATTAGAACACATCTAGTGGAGTACCAATGGCACATAAATAAATGGCATCTATTATTAAAGTTAAATTCTATCCACGTCGTCAAGACCTAATATTATAAGGCATAAAATTCATGCACATGTATGGAGAGGTCAAACCATTAATCATATACTAGTATACAAATATGGACCTTTAATTATTCATCATGTGCGTTCGTATCCATCTAAATAACCTAAAAACTGCTTGCAGAAGTTGTAACCTACTATTGCGACATTGCCCACATTCATCATCAATGCCTGATATAGATGCATCACTAACTAGCATGTTTCCACTACATACTAAATGCTTTCCCATCATAAGCAAAAGCATTTCCCAGCATATTGAGCATGCCCACTCTTGGTCCCAGAAACTTTTGGCTCACTTGAAAACTGCTCGGGAATCAAGATCTCTTGAGTCAGTTAGGGACTAACGACCAAAATTGCCACAGCAGAACAAGGGCCACAATTATGCTTAAAAATGTTGGATTGCATTAATGTTGGCATTCTCTCCCTAAATCATCTAAGATTTTTGCAAATTAAACACTACCAAAATCATCAATGGAAGAAAGATTCTTTCTCCAAGGGTAATATCTATGATCATGCTCCACAAGATGTTGCATCTCCAAAGCTTCAGGCCATTTTATTTGTCTGCAAACACCATTCTTGCCACTTAAGGGTAGCCATCTCCAACTGCATCAAGTAATCATGAAGTTCCCTCAAGAAGCAAAATTCCTCATGTCATGTGTTCAGAGAAGCCAAGGAATTCAATAATACAATGACAAAGTAATTTTCTTTTCCAACCATACGAGTGGAAAATAGCCATAAAAGAATACTACTAAAGTTTTAGAAGTTAAGCTTCTGCTTTCGATGACCTTTACCATAAAAAACAGTGCAAACATCATACCTTGAATTAACGAGCTCCCAGGTTAATATTGCTCCAGAAGATCTCAAACATTCAATTAACTATAGAAACAAAATTTTGTTCTCCTCATTTACAAGAATAATAGTTCTACCCTCTTCTCCCATTCGGGATGCCCTCCCAATCTGATGGACATACTCCTTTATGTTATTGGGCATGTTAAAAATTATTACCTATCTCACCCCTAATAGATCAACTCCCCGACCCAAAACCCCAGTGGATATAATCACATGTACCTCTCCCAGTAAAAATGACTTTATGACCTCTCTTCTTTCTTTCATGGACTTCTCCCCATGGATTGAAAGAGCCTTCAACCCAGTGGTCAAAGTTATTGCATTAGATAGGAGATCTGCTCCAAGTTTCGAACCCACATATATAATGGCAGGTGGATTAAAATGATGTTTACTCATCAATATATCAAACAGCTTTTGCTTCTTATGCTTCGACTCGACCTAAATAGTTAGCTGTTTCACAGCCTTACTAGGCTAGTTAGGCTGCCCAATTGTGACAAAGATAATGTCTTTCACCAAAGAGTTTGCCATCTTGTCTATGTCAACTGAGATTGTAGTAGAATACATTAACACCTGGGGTTGTCAAAGAGCCCTAAATATTTGCATAACCTGGTCTTTAGAACCCCTTTGGAGCATGCAATCAACTTCATTTAGAACAAACATCATTATATCATCTAGATTTATATCATGCTTCGTTAGAAGATCAATTAGTCGGCCTGGAGTTCCTACAATCAGTTCCACTCCTTGGCGGATGCGGTGGAGTTGACTCGCCAAGGCATCACCACCAACCATAAGCGCAGTCTTAAAAGGCAAACCCTTTCCAAGCAACTTTGCTTGATCCTCAACCTATATACAGAGCTCTTTAGTTGGAGTTAGAACAATTGCTAGTGGATTTTTATTGTTGTGGAAGTGTTTAAGGTGATAACTTACACAACAGGAAACAATAAGAACAAGAAAGGAAGCAGTTTTCCCTGAGCCATTGTTAGTAGAAGCAAATAGACTGTTGCCTCTCAAAGTAGCTGGGATGGATTGAATTTGGATGGCATATTACTCATGTCAAATTATTTGACCATGTTGTATGAGGTTAAACAACTTTTGGTCAAGAACTTTGACATGAAGGATCTTAATGTAGCATCTTCTGTCCTAAGTATCCAGATGACTTATCTCAACACTCATCAGATTTCTCATAGATTGCAGTCTAGAGAGTTTTAAGATACTAAAAGGAATCAAGGATTGTGTGCTGACATATAACACAATCAACAGACTAAACCTTGTAAGGAATTCAGATTCAGAATTTAACTTGTGTCTAGATGATCAAAAGTCCTCTTAAGGTTATAGTTTAAAGTTTACAGATGGTACAATGTCTTGGAAGTGTGTCAAGTAGACAAAGATAACTTCCTCGACTGCACATGCAAAGTGCATGCTATGGGGTTGCTTCACAGATGGTTTAGCTCAGAAACTTGATTTCTGAGTTGTCTGTGGTTGATTCAATGGCTATACCCATTTGATCGTATTGTGGTAATCTTCTTACCGTGTTGTTTAATAACAACAACGAATATCATAGGGTCTTAGCATTTAAAGATAAATTATTTGGTCATAAAGGTATTGATATGAAAAGGTGACATTAAGGCTTGGAGCATTTAAGGACTGAGGAACTGTAAGTCGATCATTTAACTAAAGGACTTCACCCACTTGTGTTTATGACATAAGTATACAGTATGGGTGTTTTAACGTCCTAAGATAGTGTTAATTAGTGGATCGTTATGTTTGCTCCATGTACATTTGTACATTTTGATGTATTATGACAGTATGATGGTTCATTAATAGATATGATCATCGCTTATCCTTAATAATATGTGTTGTCATACATTATCATAATACGTATAAAAAGTCTTAAGATTTGTGTCGATCTTAAGCATTTAAAGGTTATTGGGCATATATAGAGATTGACCTTGTGCCTATATCATTTAGACGCATACAGTTTTAGTACAGGTATCCATAAATTAGACATAACATAGGAGGATATAAGTTTTTAATCCCATAAAGGTGTTCTCTAATGCAATTTATCATTCAATTGGAGAACATAAAGGTTTTCTCTAATGGCTTTTAGCATTTGGTGAGAGGAAACAAGTCTTCCCTAATGTTGTTTAACATTCGGTGAGAGAAAATAGAATTTCTCTAATACAATTTAGCATATGCGATTTAGCATAAAGTTGGAAGAATTGAGACATGTCGATAATATAATTTAAATCATAAAGGTATCATCCTAGTTTATCACACTATATTTTCCCATTCATATTAGTGAGGTATTAGATATACGTGATTGTATTGGATCTGTGTCGCACATGATACATGTATTTGGTATTTTTCAGTATCGAAAGCCTTACAGGACAGAATGATAGACTTTCATTATCTTTGGATCAAATATTTGTTTTTAAAACTTAGTCGACTAATTCAGTAGCGTGGCTTAACCAAAATTTCAAACTGTTTTTAAACTACAGTTAAATTTGCAATTAATGCTTGTCCAAAGGGGAGAATGTTGGATAATTTTGTCCTTTCCTATAAAGTTGAACAACTATTAATTGCATTTTTCAATTTTTAAATAAATTATCAGTTAAATTACGTAATTTGATTCAGATAAAGATAATGAAATGACTCAATAAATGATAAAGATTAATGGGTCAAAGTCTGGGTAAAAAATGGATCTCAATTAGTATATACCAAACCCATATCGGTCTTGTGATGAAGAAGGTTGATATGGAAGCTATATAAAGGTTAAGGTCTTTTACAGTTGCTCATATCAACCATAGGCATAAGAAATATCTGACCCGTTAAGAGAGTTTATGCATTGAGAAATTGTAAAAATACCTAAATCGCTTGTCGGGAAACACTTTCCATAAAGGTCCTGAGAGATTCGTGATCGTTTGAAGCTCGAAAACGATATCAAAATTAGGGATAGAATAGAAATCAAGTATTCCGCATTGTCTTCGTTTTTAATCATTGCATATTTGATCTTAAGTACGTAATAAGATCTTTACTACATATTATATATGTACCTTACGATCGAATGCACCAAAGAGGGTCGTATATCATATAACCACATTTTCTAGGCAAATATTGATTTCATCTGCAGTGTTTTCCGATGTGAAGGTCTTCTCTTTTTATTGCTTAGAAGTACATGAAACTGAGTTATTATATACATATATGGGACTTGATAGACAAATATGTGTGGTTGGTTCTGCTATCGCGAAGCCACACATTATTGCATATCCATGTGATCGGATACGGTATACGCGAGAAGCTGTAGAAAAAACATTACTATTTGTTGTATGGCGCCTCGTGGTTTGGACATTGAAATTTGTTGTGAGTATATAGATATTTATATCATATAATTCTATGCTTTTCTAATGCATTGTTAAACAAAACATTAAATTAGAAACATTAGAGCTTCTGTCTCTCCAGTAGTGCAGAAATCTTCTGATTGAGGCCAACATCCACTCCGTTGTAAGCAATAGGGGCGTACATCCACAGATCATCCGAGCTCAAAAGCTGCAAGTTTGATATAAGAAGAATTAGTCATCACGGAAATGTAACGAAAGAAAGCCTCTTCTTCTTTTTTCTTTTTTTCTTTTTTTTTTTGGTTTGAGCTTGCAGAAAAAAAGTTTGCATGTGCCCTCTTATTACCTTGATTTGAAGCTGCAAAAACTTGACATAGTGGACTGCCTCTTCAAGCATCGTACTTATATCAACCTTTGTTCCATTAGGAACAAGATTCTGCAAGATTTTCAATCTCTCATTTATCCTCTCTCTTCTTCTCTGCAGCACAATTATCAACATATATATCAATAAAAGGTAAAACGGAAGTAATTAATTTGATGGAGATATTCTTATGCATGAGCCAACATGTTAAGGGTCTTACCCGTGCATAAAGGCTCTGAGGGTCAGTGGCTGATCCTCTACTGGCTCTTTTTTTGCCATTGGACCCTAAAGTAGTCCCTTCAATGGAATCATGGGAATCTTCATCCGAGTTACAACTGTTAGAGCTCTGCCCATTTCCTCCAGCGTTACTCTCTTCTTCGTCGTCATTGACTGGAGACGGCTTCTGGTTCCTTTTCGACTGACCGTTTTGTGCCTGTGTTTAGAAATTATGTTAAGAAACTAAAGATCCGGGAACAAAAATTCCTTGGACTGATTGAAAATTCGTTTTGATGTGAACGTTGATGAATGCACTTACATCTCTTGTAATTCGAGGTTTTTTCTTCATGAAATCTGATGGACGTGATTCTTGGGAATCAAACTTTCGTTTAAGTTCAAGTTCCTTGTTAGGAACAGCATTAACTGCCAGTTGATTACTATCATTTGCAGAACTTCTCATTTGGCCACTGCTTATGCCGTAATTAATAGAGACAGTTTCTGTCATTCCTATTTCAGGAGACAATGATGCAAGTGAGCTGTTAGTTTTGTCATCCATGACAGAAATATCGATGGACATAGGAATGCTGTTAGTATTGCTTAAGGAATAGGTTTCGTGACTGGAAGAGGAAACAAAGACACCATCACTGTAGTTAATATTGCTGCTGTTATCTTGCGATAAAAACTGCAAATTGTGGTTAAGAATGCTTGAGTAAAATGAACTCCCGTTGATCTCTGCCATGCTCGCATTGGCTTCAGGATACGAGAAAAAGGTCTGTGGGTTGGCAAATTTTGTTCCCTCAATATGCTCTAGAGGGAATACACAGTGTAGAGGAAATTCTGGAGTGAAATCAAGCTCTTCCATGGAGAGTATTCTGTTGAACTCCCATTCTCCTTCAGGAAATGCTCCAATGGGTTCCATACTTGTTTCAGACCCTAGGAACCCTGTGGGTTAAACAATAGGTGTTTGTGTTTGAAGTGTGATCAGCTTGATTGTCCCTGAGACAAGCAAGAAATAACTAGAGCCATATTTATACCCAAACTCCACAAAGAATGCTAGTAAGGATTGACTTAAGTAATTTATTGGAATTATTAATTCTTCATCATTTCTCTGGTGTAGGTCCCACGCTGGGTCAACTAAACTCGGGGGTCCACTCTGGGGCCAATACAAGTATACAACTAAGGCAGGGCCAAGTTCATGTAATGGCAGATTAAAATAACAAAAAAGAAAAAAGCTTCAGTCCCCGTCAACTATATTCTACATTATAATCTACAATGAGTGATACCGAAGGGCCTAAGGCTTATCATTGACAGGTAAGCCTCCAAATTAAAGGGAATGTAATTAGGCAGGATGAGAATGAAAGCATGCTTTTTTGAGTCTTAATTTGAATGTGATAGTGTATTTTAAATAAGAACTTCTTAGTTATCATGCATATGTGTTTAAACATGTCCAACAGTTGGAACGTGGGAAGTCCTCGCGAGTATAAGTTATTAATGGAGGGAATTCTGTTGGATAGGTAGACGATAAACGCGGCCAAAGGACGGCCAAGTCGTGGAGATGAGTCTGACATTGTTATATTAAAACACTCAGAACCGGACACGTTAACCGTTATACTCGTTCCTTGTCTCCTGTTTTGCGGCTCATACCCAACTTAAGTAGTTTTCATCGCAGTTAAAAGTTTTGAGTTCTCATTGGCTACTTGATGATCACTGTATTTGACTTGAAAGTACAACTATAGTTCTTCACTGAAATCTGTAATTTATCTGTTTGAACCGTATGTCACCTTCTATTTCAAGTAGGGTAAGGGATGAAGGGGAAGAGATCGGGCAATTCCTAATTGTCTCCAAAATAGAACAAGAATCAGATTACTCCACAAACCAGAAGCTCCTTTGCTAAGATCACTTATATATCCATCCTGTGAGAAGATTGAAGAATTGAGTACAAGCCATTCAATTATGATGCTTTCGGATCTAAAATCACACTATATCTTTTAGCCAAAGTGGACAAGCTGCATATGTTTAACTCCATTATCTTTTCACACATAATCCGGAGAAAGTAACTTGATTCCAGGGAGATCTAAGGTTATGGTTCTTCTGGGTGCTGTAACTCAAGGTTATAATCACCTGTGAAACTTTAGACGTCCACTATAGCTTAAGCATTTTTGTTAATATTAATAGGAACGCATAATTTAACTCTAAATCTGGATTTCACCATCCAGAACGTTAACAATCTTCCTTATCAGCAATGAAAATATGTAAGGCTAGTCACGATCTTACGTTACAAATCAAGAATCTAACTCAAGCCACAAGAATCTATGTAGTCAACTAACCGTGCAGGATAAAAAATGTCGTGTCATGTTACAATATACTGTTCATTTGATCAAAATGTTAATATGACTAATGTATCTTTGCAATTCATGAAACAAATCGAAGAAGGGCAGAGTTCAATGGCTTTGCAATTCATGAAACAAATCGAAGAAGGGCAGAGTTCAATGGCTCTAACTTTAGCAAGTCATACAAATGATTCTGTTACAGATCAGACAGAAATTGTTCTCTGGAAAGACATTGTATCTTCAACAATTTCTAGGTAGTAATCGAGTTGGGTTACGTGAACATAGCCATAAACACACTCTTTTTCTCCCAAGATTCCGCCGAGCCTTAAGTACATTTCCACGCGTCGAAATGGGAAAATTTTCTACGTTTACTTTTTTCCTTGCTAATAAGCTGAAGTCCTTTAAGAAACCTTAGTGGCACTATTTTCTAAGATGCACCGGCCAATGCACGACTGACTTAGAACCAAAAAAACATCGCATAAATACCATATTCGCAATTTGGCAATTAAATGATGTAAAAATCAAAGGGGAATAAAATCTTACAAAGACAGTACAGTTGGGACAGAATAGCTCACATACACAGATCGGATTTTATTCCTCATCATTTTAGATAGGTTAAATGCTGTCAAAAGAAAATGAAAAACCAAACCCTTCATAAGGCCGGCTTGCACGATCATCATCATTTTGTCTCCTTAGTTCCCACTCCCCTGTTGATAAGGATATAATGGCAGCAATTGACAGCTAGTTCTGTCTTCATCAGAGTTGTTGTAAGAACCACCGTCAGGCACGTAGAACTTTCAATATTACGTGTTACACATTTGCTGCTCTGGCCCCCATAATTTAAACTGAGAAGATATGAATAGTTATCTTTCAATTCTAAAACAAAAAAAATAATAATACATAGCTTTTGAATAGAGGTTTGACTCGTATAAGTAGGACTTCGGTTGGTGATATCAAAAGCAATTTGCAAAATTGCACACACTGATCAAACAGGGACTAATGGGATGGGGATGGTTCAGTCGCATGATAAATTGCATTCATTACCAGCAAGTTTTGACTCTCTTAATTCATTCATTATTCATCATATCTAATGCATTCCCTTACTCGAGTTTGAAAGCGTAGTAAATCGAGCTGGGACTGTATAAGCAACACGGAAAGAGCAATCCCGCTCGCTACAAGGGTTATTTGAAGAAACACTTAAGTCTTCCATATTTGACGTTTTCAAGTACCGGTGTAACAAATAGATCAGAAAATGCTTACAGGTACTTTAGTGTCATTCTGATAGAAAATTATGTTAAGTTGTCAACTAAAAGGACTAGTTCTGATGCGAGTGTCTTGGTGACATCCGTTATAATTATAAGTGCTTAATGATTGAAGGTACGTACTAATATGATGATTATATAATACGTGGGGTTAGGGTGAGTACACAGATTAACGTTTTTGCCAGCGATTAATGACTTACAATTCAAAACTCATCTTTTTTTTCCTAGATCAATTAAACTAAAACTTCTATAAAGTAATATTTGATAAATTAATGATATTTAGACACGATCGAATTTCTTTTCTGCTTCTGCTTCTGCTTCTGCTTCTGCTGTGGGATAAACCTAGAGATGCGATGAATACCAATCAGGCTTCAGTATGTTTG